>JABYQS010000026.1:0-316675 GCA_022592435.1 Cerioporus squamosus
CCCCGCCCCGTACTCCCCCGTCACCCTGTACGCCGCCCTGTACGCCCGCCCGTACGCCCGCCCTGTACGCCCGCCCTGTACTCCCGCCCCGTACTCCCGCCCCGTACTCCCTCTGCCCCCCGTAGGTGCCCGTAACAAACTGTCTTCTGCTGCAACAGGCATAGTCCCCCGCCTGCCCGCCTGCCCGCCCCGCCGCCATCGCTTCGCCCGGCGCCGCTCGCCGCTCGCCCCGTCCAGTGTCCGCCAGTTGATTGAGGCAAAGAATGGATGACTTCGGAGCGCCTGCATATCGTACGGGCTCCCGGGGGGGCCGGCACCTAATCGCTGATCGGGCTCGCGGACCTGATGATGGGAGCGCATGTTGTTGAACGGGGATGGCCTCCATGCAAAGGCAAAAAGGTAGACGCACGAGAAGCTTCCGAACAAGGTCTTGAGCCTGCTCGTCGAACCCCTCAGGAAACGAATATTCGAGCTGCTTGATTTTCTGCCAATCAGCAAGCCCGCGGAAAACAAAGCGGCCTGCGATCATCTGATAGATGATGCATCCCAGGGCCCAGAAATCAGAGCTGAGCGCAATGAGACGATGCCGTACGTCATGTTGAGTTCACCGTTCGTCTTGTATGCAACGCGACGACTCACCTCTTGCTGCTCTCGTTGTGTTCCAAGAGCTCCGGCGAGACATACTGGGCAGTGCCTACGAAGGTCTTGGTGGGTTCGCCTGGAATACATTGGGTTAGCGGCGGAATATGCCGATAAATGGACTGGTCCCGACCTCCCGAATCCAGAAGCTTGCCCGTCCCGAAGTCGGTGATCTTTATCCGGAAGGCGTCGTCCAGCAAGAGATTCTCAGGCTTAAGATCCCTGGGGACGCACGAAAATTGTCAGCGACGATCCTCGGGAGACGGAGCGGAACGCACGAAGAGAACTCACCGGTGTATAACGCCTTTCGAATGCATGTACCCCAAAGCGTCGACGATCTGTGCCGCATAATAGCGAACACACTCAATGGATAGCGAACCAAGGCGCGAGATACGTGTCTGCAGCTCTCCATTCCTCGCGAGGTCCAGAACGAAGACTGCGCGCAAAAAATAGCGGGTCAAACGCTAGCCAGACGATGTGGGATCATGACACGACTCACAGAGACTCCACTCGTCTTGAAACGTCCAATGCAACCGCACTATTCCGGGGTGTCCAGAGCCCAGGCGGACCAGGGTGTTCTTCTCAGCGAGGGCTGTCTGCTCCTTCTGGTGCCGTTTCAAGGTGGGCCTTGTCGATGCGCTTGATGGCATACTCTTGGCCGGTCGCGAGAAGCTTCCCCAGCCAGACCTGTAGGCGCGTTACGACACGCGGAGGGACCGGGCGCGCTGGTGCTCACCGTGGAATAGGACCCCTGCCCCAGCTCCTCCTTGAACTCGAAGTCGTCCACGGAAATTCTCCCATTGACCGAGCTGTTGCGCGACTTGGACTGCCCCCGCGACGCTGGGGGACGGAGCTCATCCTCGGGATAGCCGAGCTCGCGCGTCAGGTATGCAGGAGGGCGGGAACCGCGTGGGGTAGTCGGGGACTGGGGACTCGGGGAGCGCAGGTTCGTCCGGGGCGCGGAGAAGTTGCGCAGCGGGCGCGGCCGCGAGGGGGTCTGGAGGGTGAGGTCTGCGGTGGAGGAGTTGGAGGATGAGGAGGAGATGACAGAGGCGTTCCTGCTGAGCTCGGCTAGGGTGGGGGTTGCGGGGTGCGTCGAGTCCGGCGACGGAGTTGTTAGCTGGAGCTTGAGCATCCGAGGCGGGTGCGGGAGGGCGGGCGGGGGCGGGGAATGGTGGGCGGGGGGAGAAGGGAAGAAATTGCGGGAGAGAGGGCGCTGTGTACAACTTAAGCCCTCTCGACCTTGACGTCCTCCTTACCGGGTTCTAGGCCCGACCTCCCAGGCCTCCTTACCCAACGCTTCCCACGCATACTGGTTCTTACCCGCTGCTTATCTGAGTTTAAAACGCGGGTAACCAACTTTGATCTGGCCTCCGTGCCTCCGCCACGCTGAGGCGCAGCTTCCCCGGGACCACTGCCCGTCGCCCTTCGCGATCGGTCGACTGCACCGAACGATGCTCTCGACGCACGCCCCGCCGTCCCCAGCCCGCCCCACGTCGCCCACAGACGTTTGCGCCCTCCCCGGATCTTGGCCGTGGCACGCTGGACGGCGTGTAGGATTGACTTCTGTCTCCTGACCCCTGCGCGTAATCGCACCTCCCCAATTACGAACCACGCCCGCACAAGCTCCCACGCGCGACGTCCGTTTCCGTGAACCATGTCCGGAACATGGACGGACCCTAGGCCTGCGGCACAGCAGCCACGCCTCGTCACCCAGCGGACTGAGCCTACTGAGCCACACCGAACCCGAACGCATTCGCGAGGCGCTGCAACACGGTTACTACAGCAATGTGAGTCCGTCGCTGTCCTGGGCATTGTGTATTCCGAATGGGTCTTGCTCCTCGAGGCACACAGCGTCTTCCTCCAGGCAGGTTGGAAGGTTCCCCAGGGTTCGCACCCTTCGCGTGGCCAGGGACCTGTATTAGCGATGCGCTTCTTCGAAGGCTTTGCTCGCGACCTGCTCGTTTCCGCCCGCGTATGTACTAGTATGGTTATCTTGGCTTGGGACGGACATCTTCGCGCGACTTTGGCTGCACCGAAGCCTAGCTACATAGCGCTGTATGAGGAACAGTTGTGCTGCTTGCTCTTCGAGACGGGCCCAATGTGACAGTACTGCTGCGCTATCGTGAAGGTTCTATCTCATTCGGTCTGGCAGTAGCACTTCCTGCTGTATATGCATCCACAAGCACTGCGCAGACTCTCGTATGTGATACACGTATGACGCGTTTCGCGCCACAACGTCGGTATCTCGACCTGCGCTTCATTTGCCTCCGTGTTCAATTAAGTACCGCGGCTTCTAAGTTCTCGAGCCCAGTGAGGCCCAGTGTGGGGCCCCGCATACATGCAGCCCTAGCCCCATCTGTTGAACGATCCCGCCGGACCACATGTGGAGGTCGTACGACATCGATGCCGTCAGAGCGTCCCGGCATCCATCCAGCGCGTTGTTACAGTTTGAATGCGCACAGCGCATGCGCAGTCCCGACTGTGACGGAGGTTTGTGTTGGCATAGATTCCCTCTATGGGATTATCAGGATCCTTCTCCGAGTCAGCTCTGAGCTCAGCCACACATGTGCCGTGTAAAAGCCGTACCATGTAAACCATATACCGTAGCTTCCGAGCCCCCGTACCGCAACCCACAATATCCGTCGACCCTCAGGTGTTCTCGCGATGTATGCTCGAAGCGTTCCAGGACCTGAGACGCAAGGGCGTGATATGATAGGTAGTATGACGGTTGCATGCCGATGTACATGCGACGGAGTGCAACACAACTTGACTGTCCGTCTTCTGGCAACGAGACGTCTATCTGTCCAACAACATCTACACAGGCCAATTACATATAGGTATCCAGCTGCCAGTGGACCGACCCCGAAAGCCCGTCGTCGCCTTGCTCCCCAATGCAGTTCAGCGGACGACACGATACCGTCCGCCCACTCTCAGCATCCCGCCCACAAGTCCCAAGAACCTTGAAGTTGACGTTCACGACGTCGCAGCCGCCCTCATGACCACCTCCCGCCACCTCGGGTCATTCCCCGCAGCACGCCCACTGACACTCGCTGTCCACGCACCCTGGCCCGCATAATACCCCGCCGAATCGTACGTGGCATGCCCGTTCTCGCTCGTGTACCCGCCGCCGTACGCGGGCGCACCGTAGCTCCCGCTCCGGACGTGCGGGACACTACCGTACCGCCGGATCTCGGCGCCGCGGTTGTACGGGTTCGGCAGCTCGACGTCGTCGTAGTACGGCCCGCCAAGGCGCGCCCCCGCGCTGTAAGGCCGCCAGACGGGGTCGCTCGCCATGCGGGCGTGCGCAAGGCGCGTGTCGGCCGCACCTGCGGGACGTTGGCCCTGAGGGATGATGGACCTGCCCGTACTCGTCCGTGAAGTGCAGACTGGGCGCCATGGAATGGATGGAGGCGTTGCTCGGGGTCGTGTTGTGCATCCGCGGGGGAGGGCCGACGGGGGACGCGGAGTAGCTGACGTGCGGGCCCATCGACACCATGTACGCGGGGGTGCTGCCGGGGTGCGCCTGGGGGTCCGCGAAGGGGTTAGTAAAGTGCGTTGCTTCGGGACGCGCTCCGGGCTGCAGCTGGGGCGGGACACCTGCAGAGGTTGAGGTCGAGGTTGAGTATGGGCCGAGGTAGCTACTGTACGCGTACGGTTGGGCGAAGGGGCTGTACGCGGCCATGTGTCCGAGGTTGAGGTTTCCTGGGGCAGAGCTGTAGCTGAGCCCGGAGTAGGACGTCTCCGGGGTGCCATGGCGCGAGAGGCAGAGGGTGGTGGAGCAAGAGCGGACGGGGAGGCGCACGGGGGGCGTTCTGCGGCTGTCGCTGGGGAGTGATCGTGGTAGCAGCGGAGCTCTGCCTGCTGAGTGTGGACATCACGGACGACTGCACAGGAGAGACGGATTTGGGAGGCGGGGAGTGGAAGGAGCGGGTGCTCGCGGTGGTAGACCCGGAGAAGCGCGACTGCAGAACGCTGGGCGCAACCGGCGGCCGCGGGTGATGCGGGCTGCCCATCGCACCGTACGACTGACCGCGGCGGACCTGCTGCTCTCGACGCACGCGAGAGAGGGCCTCCTCAGGTTGGGATGGGGCGCCGTTGTTCGCGACGAACATCCTCTTCGGTACTGTACGGCCGCTGGTGGAGTGTTGCGAGTACGCAGAGCGGATGGACGCGGGGCTCGATGAGCGGCCGTTGGTGCGGGCCAAGAGCCCGGTCCGAGAGTTGACGGAAGACATCGAGGGGCTACGGCTGACGGATGGTGTGCTGGCGAGGAGATCATTGGGCGTAACGAGCGGGAAGGGTCGAGGGACCCGGGACATTATGCAGAGATATATAGTATAGCCAAGAACTGCGGGGTCCAAATCAGTGTGAGGGGCCGGGGGTGTCTATGACGGTGGAAGTACTCACGGAGTCCAGTGATTGACCATGCGGTTGCGAGAAATGCGAGGTCGACAATCTTACAGGTGAGTTGGGTATCTGGGAGAGAAATCAGCGGGAGGAACGATGGCGAAACCCGTGGGTTGACCCACCGAAGATTTTGCAAGAGAAGCGTACGCCGTACAGCGTAAATGGTACGGCGGTACCTGATAACAATGATGAGCTCGCTTCTGATGGTGTTTGCAGGTGCTTACCTATGTGGATGGCGAGAAGGAAGACCACGCGTACGAGTTCCTTCCACATACGGAACACTACGATGATCCTGCACCGCGACTTATTAGATCAAGACGGTCGTGACAGGTGCTGCACTCACATGAGGTAGAGCAGGAGAGCTGTTATCCCGTTGACGCCAATAAGGGATAGGACAATATAACCTGCTGGCAATGTCGTACGCTTTCGGAATGGATTGTATGCGCAGGACTCACGTTGAAGGACACTGAAGTCGTTCCATTCCTTCGACAAGTAGAGTGACAATACGATAGCCCAAATCAAACTGGTCACTGCAGTGAACGCTGCATGCAAGGCGGGTCAGTGCTTTCTGTGCGTGTGATGGGGATGTAAACGTACCGAATACGACCTTGCGAACTTTCCTGAACAAAGACCACCAATCCATATCCGTAAGGAATGAAGCTGAAACGAACGACCCGAAGGCACACAACCAAAAGGGCCAAGAAGAAGGAGAAAAGGCCCGCCAGGGAGCTGAGAGAGTCGAACGAACCGGGGCGACTGACTCAGTCAATGCCCTGCGAAGTACCGTGCCACGGGCAGAGCAAGGAGACTCTCGCGCTATTTGAGGGAGCAGCGGGGGAAGCCTGTCACGATGTTGTCATACCGTATCAGCAGCCCTTGACATGGGAGGACGGTTGCGACTGGCCCGTGCAGAGCCTCCACTGTGCACGAGGCGTGAGCGTTGACAGTGCTCTCAGCGGGCGCGACGTGCATTTCTTCTGGCGCAGGTGGGCGAGTCAGTACTTTGCGGCCTGGATCGCTTGCGAAGAGTGTGCGGGTGGGTTCTCGCCGGGTCCGGGTGGGGAGGCGCTGTGAACGCGACGAACGCGGAGCGTCAGATACTCGACACGTCCCGTCACGCGCGGCATAGAAGGTTGAACGACAGCGTGCGCGCATCTGCCTCGAGATACTACCGTGCCGCGGGTAGTCTGGTGGGTGTAATAAGTGCCAACCGGCAGGCGCAATGCCTGGTGTAACTTATCAGCACTCCTCTGATAGCGTATGAAACTTAACCATACGTCACCGGTGCCTGCAGGCAGTCATGTACATCTGGTTGTCCAACCATTGCACATGAGTTGCCGTGTTCGCAACTGATATTCCTGTGACTGTCAGACAAGCCATAGGCTTCGAGCTAATCCACACCCACTGGTTGCCGATTCCCTACCGTTGGGGAAGAGGAAGCGGAGATGGCAAGATCAGGAGACCCCTACTGGAGAGTGACAACATCAGGTACGTTCCTCTTCGTTAATCCTGCGATGCCGTTGCTGAAGCTTGAAGGCCAGACAGCCGATCTCTCCACTGACGATACACAGGTGCGAAGCTTGCCCCCTGAAGGTATGTGTCCTTCCGTGAGCATCAGGGCTCCGGTATAGAGCTGAATCCGCGCAGCGCACTCGAGCCGCATTATCTTTTCGTCCAGCAAAGCAGGTCTCGATTCATGAACTCCACTGCAGAGATGCATATCCGGGACCCAGTCATCCTCGAGGAGAGCATTCGGCGATCCTCCGAATTGCTATGCAACGTTTCCTGACTCCTGAGGCTGCATCATGCGAGCCGTTGTCGTCGCTTGGCACGCAAGACCCTTGAGCAAGCAAGACGATGAGCGTAGAGCTGGAGTGTGCCATGTCAAGCCTCAAAGCTCCAAGATACACGGAAGGTGGACGTTCTGCGCAACTGCGGTGTTCGATAGGCGCTAACAGAGGGCAGGAGAATGCCGAGATGCCGGGCCAGCGCTAACCGGCTATGTGTGCGTCATGTGCCAAGACATTGTCGCTTGGCGCCTACTTGGCCTTATACCAAGCGAAAGCTAAGTCCAACGACTGCTCGAGTTCGCTCACCACCACCACCCCAACCTCCTGGTCATCTCGTCCTCTTGGTCTCTCCCAAGCCTCTTCGCTCAACGTATATGGTCCCAACGCCAATCAGCCATGGAGCCAACCGCTACCCACGTCTAACTTACTCGTTGCTTACACTCGCCACACACGGCTTGGGCAAACTTACTGGATTCTCGCGCGAAGCCGCAACACAGCAGCTCCATTCCTTCGTGAAGAGAGAGGATGAGGTGCACGATGGGAAGTTCATCGGGTTTGCAATTGCTATCCCCGTGCTCGTCTTGCTGTCTGGCCTGTTCGCTGGCCTGACGCTTGGTTACATGAGCTTGGACGAGACACAGCTGCACGTCTTGAGTATCAGCGGGACACCGTGAGTAGTTACACCATCCTCTTTGCGACGAGAGCTAACCCATCCTCTCGCGCAGGAAACAGCGCAAGTACGCCGAGAAGATCATCCCCATTCGCAAGAATGGCCACCTGCTCCTCATCTCCCTCCTTTTGGCCAACATGATCGTCAACGAGGCTTTGCCCATCATCTCTGAACCAGTCCTCGGCGGAGGCGTCGTGAGCGTCGTCATCAGTACCGTGCTCATCGTAATGTGAGTGTCTTTCCTCCCACGTATTATTCATCTCCTCCTACGTGTCTGTTCCCGGCAAGGCCGGCTTGGCCCGGATATGTCTTGGGGGACGGACCTTACACGCGGTCCCCACATATCCGGGACCGCTCTTCGCGAGTGCTCAATACACTGGGGCGAGGGCTTCATTTCGGTTTAATACGCGGTGCTTCTCACCCCGCACGACGTGTGCCCCGCGGCCGGAATGCACGCGTTTGTTCAATGGGGGACCCGCATATCCCTTGACATTGAAGTTAGTCCTCTGCTGTTTGGAGCAAGATAAGCACGCCGCTCGGCCACTACGTTCGATATGCCGAGGCGAGAGTTTGGTGGCGGATGAATGCGCCGTGCTTCTCTCCTCCCCGCATGACGTCTGGACCATGGTTCTGGGACGCGCGCGTCTGCTCGCGGACGTGCCAGCTCCTCGGCATCACAGGCATCTCCCTTGCTTCTTTGGGACGGGTCGATGCCACGACATGATGTCATACGGGTTTCTGAAGGTCGAGGTGGTTTACCTGGGGGACGCCCTCAGAGCGGAGGACGCGATGGTCCGTGATGGTTCCGCTTGCAACTCTCCGTCGGAACTCGCGCTGGGGAGGTTTGTCAGTCGTCCGGACGCTCCCGTGAGCATGCGTGTATCTTGTAGCTTTCGGTCTTGCCCCCATTGGTGCTGTTTACTGACACGTGCCTCAGATTCTCAGAAATCATCCCTCAGTCATTATGTACTCGGTATGGTCTGGCCATCGGTGCACACATGGCGTGGTTTGTCCGTATCTTGATCCTCCTCATCGTGAGTTTCTTTCTCTTCATGCAGCCACCGCGTCGCTCACATCTTCTGTCAGGGTGTCATCTCCTGGCCGGTCGCGAAATTGATGGAGTTCATTCTCGGTCCTCATCACGGTATTATGTACCGTCGAGCTGGTAAGTGCGACAGTGCTGCATAATTTGACTAGATCTCATACTACTGTGCGCAGAATTGAAGGAGCTTATTGCTCTGCACGCGACAGCTGGTGAGCTCGGCGGCGACCTGCAGTCGGACACCATCACGATCATTGGCGCAACTCTCGACCTGCAGGAGAAGGTTGTCCGCCAGGCGATGACGCCCCTCGACAAGACGTTCATGCTGAACATCGACACGAAGCTCGACTTTGACACGATGAAGCGCATATGCGACACTGGCCACTCTCGTGTTCCTGTGTATGAAGAGGTCGAAGTTCCAGTGCTTGCGAAGGCCCCAAGTTTCCCTCCAGAACGCCGCCCCTTCAGCAAAGCTCGCACCGGCCTCTGGAGATGCTGCTCTTCCCGACCGCGTTCAGAAAGTCAAGAAGATTATCGGTGTTCTACTCGTGAAGCAGCTCTTGCTCCTCGACCCAAAGGACGCAACACCGCTATCCAGCGTCCCGCTCAACCACATCCCTGCGTGCCGTCCAACGAGCCTATCTTGAGCCTCCTCGACAAGTTCCAGGAGGGTCGCAGTCACATGGCCATCGTCGGTCGGTTCTCCGTCGAGAAGGCGAAGAGCGTCCAGCAGGAGGTCAAGAAAGGCCTGACGCAGCGTCTCAAGGATCGCGTTGGCATGGGCGACTCCTCTGACTCCGAGTCTGAGTCCGACTCCAGTGGATCTGAGGCGGCCCCCAGCACCAACGGCGGCAGCGATCGCGATGCCACTCTGCGCGGCGACAAGCCCGAGGGTAAGAAGAAGCACCGCTGGGGCAAGAAGGACAAGAAGCGCAAGTCCAAGGACGGCGAGGGCAAGGATGACGTCGAAGTGGGCAACCTGAAGAAGGAGATCCAGCGTCAGGGCGCGATCTCGAGCGGCATCTCCAAGGCTCTCAGCATGGGCCGCGAGCAGAGTCTTCCTGACGACGCTGTGCTCGGCATGGAGGAGGCTGACGACGTGAGTACCGATCTTCCTGGCCAGACCATAGTATCGTGCTGACGCGTAGTTTCCATCAGTTCGTGCAGTCTATGGACCCGTACATCATGCCGCTCGGATTATCACGCTCGAGGACGTCGTCGAGGAGCTTATCGGCGAGGAGATCTACGACGAGTTCGATCGCGAAGGACAGGGCCACCTCGCCACCCACATCTCCCCCGAGGCGAAGCGCTTCCTTGCCCGCCGCCGTGGTCGCGCTGCGGGCGACGCGAGCCCTGCTGCCCGCCTCGACGCTGTGTCGGAGCCAGTGCCCCGCGGGGCGCAGACGGTGCCGACGTCCCCGATGCTGCAGGCGACGAACCTCTCGAGCTCGCCGGCGCCGTTGACCCCGGCGTTGTCGGAGAGTTATGTTGTACTGGGGGGAAGAAGACGGGGCTGATGGGCAAGGTGTTTGGTGTGAAGCGCGCGGCGACGATTGACGTCCCTGTGGCGGAGAAGGACGGCGAGCAGGAGACGGAGGGTGCGAGGGACGAGGAGGCTGGCCCGAGTATAGCGCCGCCCGAGGACAAGAAAGGTGCGCCAGACAAGCCTGCGGAGGACTCCAACGCAAACGCTGCGAAGGACTAGGTGGACGTCTCCTTGTACGAGTAGTGAGTGGGTCCGGATTGCTTTGACGACGGTTAGATGGTCTATGCGAACGTTTTGTAATGTTTCCTCTTCCTGTAGTCTACTTACGCATTTACCAGTGACTTGACATATCCTCTGTGCACAAACATAGTCTCAGCTGTTCTATATGAATGACCAGTGAAGCCGCACACATTGCATACAATACAGATCTGACACCAGACTCAGTCTGGGTGTTGGGTATCAGCTGACGTAATCGCCATGTTTCAATCGTCTCCTGAGCTTGCTGGTGACGTTGACCTTCGAGCTTTGTTCGAGCTGACTCTGCAATGACTCTGCCCAACCTCCCTCACTATACCCTCAGATACTGCACCTCACTGGAGTTTATCGCAAGCATAGTCTCTCCAAATGAACAAGGAAGACACTCAGCTACAACTTGCATGTCGCTTGGTTGCCAGGCTTCCTCATGCTCGCCAGCTGCGGCCATCAGGTCTGACAACCAAACATCCATTGCGTTGATGGTATGCGATGCACCTCATCCCTGTTCTGGCGACCACTATGCCTTCTTACAGATCGGCATGCAGCCAAGCACTGATCAACAGGATTACTTAAGGCTCTGAGTCCGGCACCGTGCAGACTAACATCACGTCTCATCGCTGTGCAGAAGCCGGCTGATGATGCTCACTCTGTTCCTTGCGCTGGCCTCTTGGCGGGAACCGTACTGCCGATATAAGGACCTCAATGAAGACAGCGGTCTCTTGTCTGCTCCTCCGACCGCGACGACCCCTACGACCGAGTCCGAACGAGCCGTGCTCGTGTGACTGTTGTTCTTCGTTCTCCACTGGCCCTGGTTGGCTTTGGTTCCTCATCCCCTGGTGGGCTTCCCCTCACGAGCAACATCACGACGCCTCAATCATACGTCTCCGTTACGCTCGAATCCAGTCCTCGACTCCACGATGCGCGCACTCTCCGCTGTCCTCCTCCTTGCAGCGATCAAACTTGCATCTGCCGCTCCTACACCATTGTTCGGGATCGACGTCGGTGATGTGAACATCAACACGGACGGAGAGACATCCGATGCGGACACGGTCGCCCTCTCGCAGGAGGACATCATGAGCACGCTCGTGCGACCTGCGCTTTTCGCCCGCGTGGCGTATTGTTCGTCGCCCTCGGTCCTGAACATGACTTGCGGCGAGCAGTGCGATGCCCTCCCGAACGTGAAGATCCTCGTCGCCGGTGGTGACGACGGTTTGGTGCCAAACTTCTTCGTTGCGCATGATGTCGACACGGAGACGATTGTCGTCGCGCACCAGGGCACGGAGCCGAAGAATCTGCTGTCGGACCTCAACGATCTCAACTTCTTCCAGGTGGATGCGAACACCACCGTGCTGCCGAAGGCAAACGGCGAGTTTGAATCATTCGGGTCGTTTCGATCGCTCATGTCTGAGTTACAGAGGATGTCAAGATGCACGATGGTTTCGCGGACACGCAAGAGAGGACGGCGGACCTTGTCATGTCAACCGTACAATCCGCGCTAGAGTCTACTGGCGCGAAGAAAGTGCTGGTTACCGGACACAGCCTTGGAGCAGCGATTGCGAGCATCGATGGCATGATGCTGAGGATGAAGCTCGATCCGAGCATAGCAGTCACCACGACAGTCTTCGGCTTGCCTCGAGTCGGCAACAAAGCCTGGGCCGACCTTGTTGACTCCACAGTGGGTAACTTCTCCGAGAGCACGCGTGGTTATGCCATCTTATCGTCTCAATGACAGCTCGGCTCGTCGTTCACGCATGTCACGAATCAGCATGACCCGGTCCCCCAAGTGCCACCTCAGTTCGTCGACTTCCAGCATCCGAGCAACGAGATCCACATCACCGCGGTGGACTCGAGCGGCAACGTCGCTACCGCTCAACGTTGTCCCGGACAGGAGAACCAAAACTGCTCTCCGGGCAACTCCTTGCTCGATCTGAGCATCGACAACCACAGAGGACCGTACTTCCAGAACATCTCCATGGGGAATAAGTTCTGTCCCGTTTGATAGTCTCACAGGTGTCATATGGCAGTCATATCAAACCAAACATGGACATCGTTTCATTAAGCGTTGGGCTTGGAAGGCAGCGGGCGTCGACCACGCGTACGAGTCAATGCCTTCTTCAACGCCTGCCCAAGCCGGATCTGGGACATGATCGCCGGAGATGTACGCTCATGGAGTCTCGCGGCAGACGTAGTCTGACCGTCATAGACTGCGTCTCATCATTTCTTCGAGGATCCAGCGGCAACTTGAAGTCAGTGACTCCTCGGTGGCAGTAGCCAGGTTGAACGTCCGGCATGCATCTGTCACTGGCACGCTATCGTTGGTATGAACTTACAACAACGAACGTGTTCGCGCGGATCCTGTACCATTTGCCCGACTCCACATTGGATGCCATATACTCATGCTTCTTCGAGCAGGTTCGTCTTGGGGATCGAAGAGAATGCTGGGATTCCCATGGTCATGCTTCTGCGATTCGTTGTAGCTCACGCGATAAGGTACTGATACCTCGGTCTTATGACTCTCTTTTCGTGCTTTTCAGAGAGCTTCCAATCCAGCAGCACACTGAGGAGGTAAGTTCTGTCTTATCGCGTCCAGACATAGAATGCGTCTGACACATTGCCAGCGATTTGCTTCGGATCTTTCGCAGACAGTGCAGCACGACAGCGCTGTTTTCTCTCCACCGCATGAACCGCTCTCACACCGGAAGCTCGATGAGAACCTCTTGCCATCCTGCGCCTTGCTCGCATTCAAAATTGGCACCATCCCGAGCCCGGCGGTCTCACTTTGCCATACAAGATAACCCGACGTATGTCCTGCGACACGATGGCTCGATCTTCGCATGCAGAGTTGATCACGCCGCGTGTGCTGCTGCGCCTAACCAACGACGCACCGGCCGTTTCCTTCCATGTCTACTGTGTTATCGCCGGGCCTCCTGACTTCCGTCCAGAAGCTCTGCAGAACTCCTCCCGAGTACGCAGCACTATAAAGCCTCCTCGTCATGGCACCTTTCCCTCACAAGCCGTCAGCCCTCAGTCACCTCGGACTCTCGGTTTCTACCTGCCATGCTCTCCTCAGCTCTCCTGGTCGCTTGCCTGGCCGTTGTGGCGTACGGCAAGCCCGTCGCCCGCAGCATGCAGGTGCACGAGTCTCGTGCAGAGGTCCCGCCCGCGTTCGCGCTGAACGGACCTGCTGCGCCAGACACCATGCTCGATCTCCGCGTCGCTCTTGTCCAGAACGACATGGCAGGCCTCGAGAAGGCTCTCATGGACGTCAGCACGCCTGGAAGCCCGCTGTTCGGTCAGCACCTCAGCAAGGAGGAGGTACGGGGTTACTATTCCACTAGTTTCTGCGAGCCCGGAGATACTGATAGACCACCGGGTGAATAGGTGGAGAGCTTCGTGACGCCGAAGCAAGAGACTATCGATGCTGTGATGGCTTGGCTCAAAGAGAACGACATCGAAGCTACGAAGGCATCCCCGGCGGGCGACCAGCTGAGCTTCTCGATCCCCGTCAGCAAGGCCAATGAGCTACTCGACGCCGACTTCTCGGAGTTCACTCACATTGACTCCGGGAAGACGTCCATCCGGACGCTTGTGTACTCTATCCCGGCCGACCTCAAGGGTCAGCTTGACTTCGTGCACCCCACTACAGTGTACGTAACCTAGCGTTGGATAACCTCCGAGCGCTTGTGTTGGGCTCACACGCATTGTCCAGGTTTACCAAGCCATTCAATGGCCCACAGTTCGTAACGCCACCGAAGATCAAGCCCGCAGTCAACCTTACGTCGGACGCAGTCCCGGCGTCGTGCGCATCCACAATCACCCCCGCGTGCTTGCAGGCACTCTACGGCATCCCCACCACCCCTGCTACCGTGAAGAGCAACCAGCTCGGTGTCAGCGGCTTCATCGAGCAGTTCGCTAACCAGGCTGATCTTAAGGTGTGTACGCAAGGCGCGCACCTCTATGATGACGATATACTGATCGCACCCGATCATAGACGTTCTTGGGTCGTCTTCGCCCAGATATTCCCTCGACGACCACCTTCACTCTGCAAACGCTCGATGGCGGATCGAACAGCCAGAATATCAACCAGGCTGGTATTGAGGCTGTATGTATTGTCAACACCCTTCCTTGTCATGATCATAGCTGACACCGTTGACATCAGAACCTCGACATTCAGTACACGGTCGGCGTTGCAACTGAGGTCCCTAACGTCTTCATCTCTGTCGGCGAGAACAACCGCGACGGCGTGAACGGCTTCCTCGACCAGATTAACTTCCTTCTCGGCGAGTCCAACCCCCCGCAAGTCCTCACCACCAGCTATGGCTTCGATGAGCCCGACCTCCCGAGCTCCCTTGCCAAGTGAGTCACAGGTTGATGTCATCCTCAGAACGCTTCTGACTTGGAACGCCCTTGAGCTCGCTCTGCAATGCGTACATGCAGCTCGGAGCTCGTGGTACTTCCATTCTCTTCGCCTCTGGCGACGGCGGTGTATCTGGTTCGCAGAGCCAGCGCTGCACGACGTTCATCCCCACCTTCCCTTCTGGATGCCCCTTGTAAGGACGCACTTTAGCTGCTGCCGCAACATGCGTTGACTGACGTCCTACAGCCTGACCTCCGTCGGCGCCACCACTGGCATCACCGAGACCGCCGCGACGTTCTCCTCGGGCGGTTTCTCCGCGATCTTCGCGCAGCCTTCTTACCAGGCCTCTGCCGTCTCAACCTACCTTACCGCGCTTGGAAACACCAACTCGGGGAAGTTTACGCGCACAGGTCGTGCGTTCCCCGATGTCTCCGCCCAGGGTGAGAACGTCGAGATCGTGCTCAGCAACCAGTTCGGCCTCGTCGACGGAACGAGCTGCTCGTCGCCCATCTTTGCGAGCGTGATCGCGTTGCTCAACGATGAGCTCGCTGCTGCCGGCAAGCCGCCCCTCGGTTTCCTCAACCCCTTCCTGTACTCGACTGGTGCATCGGCGCTCAACGACGTGACGACCGGCAACAACCCTGGCTGCAACACGAACGGTTTCCCGGCGCGCGCTGGTTGGGACCCGGTGAGTATTTTTCATCGTGCCTACTCCTGGGCGGATGGCTGACCACTGCTTGCTCGGCTACCAGGTCACCGGTCTCGGTACCCCCAACTTCGCGAAGCTCAGGACCGCGGTCGGCCTATAAGCTGGGATTATTGCATCTGCACACGGACTCTGTAACCTCAACCCGACCTGTATCTTTTATCATGTAGTATGACGACTTCACGAATGTGATGAAGGTACCCTCTATGATGGGTGTGGTGCGCTAGTATCGAAGCAACAAGCCGCTTGTTCGACTGCAAGCTACATATGTGCCTTCATATCATGATGTCTTTTCGCGTGTTTTCGCGCTCCTCACTCCGCAAGGTCATCTTTCCTCAGCTCAAGCAGCTTCGCACGTTGATGTGCACCATCCTCGGATCCACAACTGAGGGTAGCTCAGTCTTCTCGTCTTGACTCGGACTGGCCACAGGCTCACGGGAAGAATGCAAGGGGTGATTGAATGTGCCGAAGAGAGCATAGAACGGACTACTGATAGATGTATTTGTTTGTTGATAGGTATGTCTGAGTGGTGATCTAAAATCTACAGGTATACAAGACGTCTCTATGTCCTCTGTCCTCCTTAGTCCGCTCGGTCGAACAAACCCGACACACGAAGAGAGTCAAAGTCTAGAGAGAGTCGAGGAACGCCAGCATGTCCCTCTTCGACGCGCCTCCATCCTCCCACTCCCCATTCACGCCCTTACGCACGGCCTGCAGCCTCTCGCGCTTCTTCGCGCCGTCCTCCCCGAACGCCTTGCCAAGCACCTCGCGGGCCTCAGCCTTCAGCGCGTCGATGGTACCCACTGGCTTCCTGCCGTTGCGGTAGATGGGCTTGAGGCCGTGTCCAGTGCGGACTTCGATCAACTCATAGCCGATTTGCAGCTGGTCGGCGATGTGGACAGCATTAAGGGGCTGGTCGCCGCCGAATGGCCAGAGGATCCTGTGAAGTGACCATGAGTACGCCCATCTCAGCACCTCTTGTTGGGCACGTACTGAGGGACGCCCGAAGAGATGGCCTCTGTGACACCGTTGTGGCCGCCGTGAGCGACGAACCAGCCAGTCGCCTGTTCAGTCAACGAAGGTGAGTACTGGTGGTCTCTTCTCGGATCAGTGGATAGGTCCATACCGGATGGTCGAGGATGAGCTGCTGGGGCGTCCAGGGAGACAGGATGCCTTTCCCGTACGCCTTCACTTTCTCCTTGATCTCGTCAGGAATGACAGCAAACGGCGACGCGTGGCTGAGAATCTGCGTAGACGGTGAGCTTTTCGACTAGATGGAGGGTGGGTGGGTTCTCCACTCACGAAGGGCTTCTTCAGCTCCATGACGACGTCGAGGAACGCCCACATCTTCTCCGGTGTCTTGACTGGCCAAAAGATCGAGCCAAACGAGATCTAGTAGCATGGAGACACTCAGCAAACACGCTTGAGTGGGACTCGACGCACTTATCAACTCACGTAGAGGAGAGACTTCTCGCCGGACGTCTTCAACGTCTCTCCGAGGAACTCCTGGATCTCAGCGGACTCTTTCGACAGCTTCTTCTCGGACTCGTTTGCTGTCTTCTTGGATGCCGAGGGCAACAGCGGCCCAGACACGTACGCGGGGCGCCCGGTCTCGGCGAACCATCTCTTGAAAGCTCGGACCGCCTCGGGCTCGTATGACTCGGGCGTGAAGAGGATGGCGCCATCGGCCTTCTCGATGGTCCTGCGGTGCGTCAGCATCGTCCTGCAGGAAGCTTCAAGCATGCGACGTACTCGTAAACTCGAGGAAATATTTTAGTCGCAATCTCATCCGGGAAGGGGAACTAAATGTATACCGTGGTCAGTCAGTGCAATCCTCGTGCCGACGATGGATGGCTGCACTCACGTCCTGAGGGAAATACTCGTGCGCGTACATTGGCGGCATGCCCGGGATGCGAACGACCTCCCCTTCTGGCGGGTTGAACGCAATCTATTATGGGTACAGGAGCGTTAACGCAAACCAGAGTCCAGAAGGACGGAGGACTTACCGATCTCACTACGTCCTCGAAGGGGCGACCCGTCTGGCGTGCAATCTCTTCAGCCTTGAGGCGAAGGTTGCCCTTACCGCCCAAGCTCTCCGGACCGAAGAGGTAGAACATGGCATAGGTCAATCCGGGATGCCATGTAATAGCCTTCACACTGTTTCCGCTGATGGCCTTAACCGAAGTGAATGGCTCAATGGCGAAGAACTGTGGCCCGTCGGCAAGGCAAGCGGTCAACTGGTCAGCGGGACCTCCGATAAGCAGGCGGTGCGTAGCATACGTACGTCCAGGATTATAGCCTGGGGTTTCGGGAGGGGAGGGAAGCGTGTGCCTGTCTGTGTGCACACCAGCTCTCGTTCCTCGTCGAGTGCCTTCCAGGCCTCCTCGAAGGCCTTGTCTCCTTCGTCCGTACTCAGGAATGCGACGTCGTTGATGGAGATGACTCTGAGTGCAGCCATCAGTTGTGCTTCTGCTGAAGTTCTGACGCACATGGTGTCCAACGAACCTTATGCGCTTTGCGTATTCCTCCTCTTCCGGCTCGAAGCTGCGGGCCAGTTCGGTCGTGATGCGTGGATAGAATGCAGTGTTGGTCAGGATGGTCACATTGACCGGGCGAAGCTTCACCAGGCGGGCAGAGAGATGGACCAGCGGACGGGCGTGACCTGCTAGAGAATGAAGACATGAAACATCCGACTTAGCATGGAGACGTACCCCAAGCGGAGGCCGTATGCGTGACGATATGTTTCTGTGGTGCGGCCATAGCAAGTTCGCAGTTGCTGGGGGTGGTAAGTAGCTGGCCGACAACCGAAGATCTTATATACAGTGAGTCATGTCGAGCGCGCGACGGCCGCAATGATTGCACGGTCAACCGGCAGGTCCCTCGAATGTGTGAAACGCATGTGTCGATTGCCAGCACGCAAGCTGCACCGAGTCTCAGTCATGATTCCAATTCATCGCCGCCCTCTACGTGGTCGTATATTCGCGCCAGCGCCCTATTCGACGATCGGTCTCGTTCGGTAGCTTCTTTTGTTCGCAGATTATGCACGCGTATTCCCACCGTGTCATCATCCTGACCCGCGGTGTGCTTGATCCCCGGATAGGCCCGACAGGACGGGATTAATCAGTATTAATCCCAGGCATTACGATCAGTTCATGCTGCTATTGTTCCGCGGATCGCGTCGGGCGTTGACCAGGTATTCAAATTCATTGGTACGTGGAGCGACAAGATTCAGCGCCGCAATCTGGGTACGAATGGGAGGGTGGACTCACGGCAAGAGCTTGCGTGGACTATTGGCAGTGGTCTCGTACCCAGACGGTCGGTTTGAAGCCGCTCCCCACCACCGCGAGCGGCTTCAAACCGACCGTCTGGGTACGAGACCAGTTGGCAGTTGCCTTCACCGTTTCCGTCGGTCCCAGGATGGTAGGATCACCGTGATCACGCTATCGATGCAGATATCAGGGAGAAAGAGTTTCCAGAGAAAAGCCTTGTGTTGCCACGCAGTACAACGTCGTCATGGTCAGGAAGGAAAAGCATTTGAAGAGCGTCAACGGTCGCTCCTCATCGCACAGCACCGCCACGGAAATACCTACATACAACTTGAGCTGGTCAAACTTGGGCTCGTCTTGATCTTAATTCCATGTTCGACATAATAGAAACCATGGCAGGGGTTCCGGAAGGCTGACCGCCAGGAGAGCGATGCAATAGTAACGTCCTGTTCGTCAGATTAGGAAGTGATACATCATACACATGTAATGAAAGGTGATGCAGCGATAACATGGTCCACAGGAGACAAACAACACAACTGGTATAAGATCCATCCAACTCAAAGCGCACCGCACGCAGAAAAGCTCTATAGCAGCGTGCCAAACGCCGCTCCCGCAAGCGCGAGTGCTGCTGCAAGCGGACCCCAGGCAAACGCGCCCGGCCGCAACGGCAGCGCGCCGCTGACCTGCGCTCCGGTGAGGTTCGAGGGCGACGAGCTGCCCCACATCTGGAAGTTGCGGAAGTACGCGTTCACGTCTGCAGGGGGTGCCCAGGAGGAGTCGCTGCCGCCAAAGAAGGTGGAGAAGTAGAGGCCGCCGATGTCGATGTTCGAGTCGCCGCGGTATTGGAGTGCCTCTTCGTGGAGTGCCCGGACGTTGTTGTAGCTGCGATGAGACGTCAGGACGGAAAACGGGAAGTTCCGTAGTGAGGCGAGGACGTACTAGAGGAGGACTTCGCCGTTCACCGTGTTCACAGGCTGATTCAGCCGGACGAGGAGAGTAACCCGGTTCCAGCTAATTTCATGCCACAAATCAGCGTTTGATCACGGCATAGGCATGCAGTAGGACGCACCGGCCAGTGATGAACGCGAAAGATCCACGGTCAATACTCGTACCGAAGCCGTCCGAGTTACAGCGGAAATCCTTGTTGGAACATATGTCGTTCGGCGTAGGAACGTATGCGTATACTGCAACATCGTTGTCAGCCAATGGTCTTTGATGCGTCAAATTGACAAGCGGCGCGCCGAGTAACATGGCACGGGACAGTGCCGTGAGATACGCATCACTGGACACACCCGTGTCGGCTTTGTCTCAGCACTGACCGGCCGTTGACCCGTCCGAGGTGATCTGCGGTCGTATGGAGCATGCTCGTCTTGGAGCCGAAGCTCGAGATCATGCTGAGGCGTTACAAACAGGCCAACATGTTGGTGTGTCGCCGACTGCTCCTGACTGCTCGGCAGCCGCGTTGCAGAGCGACAAGGCGGGACATAACAACGGATCGCGGACGCACCTTCACCCGCTGCATCTGTCCTCCACATCAACCGCGTGCTGAAGCAGTTGGTACCATTCGCCGCGACACCTCCCGAGCACCCGTTTGGGTCAGGCCCACCGCGCAGGCCAGGCAGCTTGCCGCCCTTGACGAAGTCGAAGTTCTCGTCGAACGCGACCTCGTATGAGACGAGCATGCTCTGGAATGACGACCCGTCCGAGGTGTTCCATAGCGAGTACAGCTGCATGCCGCTCGCTTCGCTTCCGACGGCGCCCTTGGGTACTTGACCTGGAGCACGGGCCCGGTGACATTCTCGGTGGATGTAAATGCGGGCTTGTCGGGGAAGGGATCGTTGACGAAGGCGATGTTGCTCGCGCCCTGCTGTATCTTGCCCTTGCTCAGCGACCAGCCGGAAGTGATAAATGATTGGGCATCGGAGTTCGAGAGGGTGGCCGTGGGGAAGGGAATGGACGTGCTGGTCGTTAGCGAGTAGAGAGACGCGATGGTCGTGGGGTCAGCGAGCTGTGGCTGTTGCCATGAGGGCGCGACGGCGGCCAGAAGAGAAAGGACTGTAAGGCCGAGAGGAAGCATGGTGGGGAAGGAGAAGATGAAGAGATGCACGGGGTTGGGGGCCCTGCCCGGGAAGGATAACGCGAGGAGAGTCGAGCAAGCTGTGCGCGCCGCAGTCACCATAACCGTTAGAATGCTTGGATGCGACGTCAAGCTTGGCTGAGCCTCTCACCTCGTCTGTGTTACTGCGCGTGCCCAGGCTTGCTGAGATTACCAAGATGGAGTGGCAGGAGGCTCACAGAGGTCGAACGTACAGCGTGAAAGTGCAAGAGGCAAGCAGCTGCGCGATCGCCAAGTGCTGGCGGCTGTCATAGGTACCGTTTCTTACTACACTACTTACTCACGTACTTACTATATGCTTACATAAGCACCTACTTACTTGGTTCCAAGTCATTGAAGTCAAGCTCTTCCGATCGCCGGTGGCACAAACCATCAACTCCATCGCGTCCGATGATGCCTTCGTGCTCTTTCCTCTTCAGACTTCAAGTTCTTGCGTGAGGCCCTCTCGGTTTTCAAGCCGACCCGAGGCGAGTATATTCTCCCTACCTAATAACCTCGTCCTGGATACTTATCTACGCTCGCTGGACGTCGTGATTTGACCAGAAGTCAAGTAGCTGCTAGTGGTGCTGTTGTCTGGTCTGAAAGACACGGCACAGGTATTTGATTTGACACGCAGTATCGCCCTGTGATTACCGTAAATAACAAGCGTCCCTCATCTGCCCTAGGTAGTCCGCGCGGGGCCTAGTCCACGCCATATCACTGGACGGCGCTCAACGTGTCATTTGCAGTCCTACGGCCCACGCAACATGGTCTCGCGGCTGTATCAGATTAGGGCAGCGTAAACGAAGAACTACAGGCTGGCAAGTACTTGGGCCTTGGTTCCAAAGAATGGCATTATTTCTCCTATATTATAAAGCTTTTCTGCTTGTTATGGCATGAGACCACATGCATTTTGCGGCAAGTAGACTCAGTAGCTGCAGGGCGAGGTTTAGCCTCACGTTCACTACACTTGCCATTCTGGGACTTGACCTTCCTAGACGCTGACGTCGGACGCTCAGCGCTAGGGTGCGGGCAAATTGGTCTGGAGGTCTGCTTGACCGGTAATTCACACGGGATCCCCGACAAGGCCAGATTTACCGAGGTAAATGACGGTTAATGAGCCGGCCGCCTATCTGCTTAACTGAGCCGACTTTCGGCTGCTCCTGGTCGCGAAACATCTGTAGAACGGCCTAAAATATTGGTGAGAGAGGTCCTCGATGTTGTTGGGGAATGCTCAGCCAGAGTTGAGCAACCGTAGTGGTGGATGGATGGGGATGCCGTCTGAGAATTGTCTGAGATACATATTGGCGCCCATGCAGCCCGCCCGAGACCTTACGACGACATATATTGGCATCTCTGCCACCTTGTAATGCCAAAATTTTGCGGAGACTGCACGGACATTGGCTACAATGCCACACCGCCGGACGCGAGAGAGGATTGGGTAGTCATCCTGACCGTGGCTTTGGTTAGTCTAATTTACCCTGATTAACATGGGCTTTTCGGCCCTTCTGAGATTGAGAGGTAATTTACGGTAAATTACCCCTGTTAATTAGCACGGGGCTAATTAGCATTCCAAAATGCCCGCACCCTACTCAGCGCGACTCGGTCTGCGGCATAAGCACTTGTTCTCTTCCTTCCCCCATCTCCTTCTCCGCTCCTCCCCGCTGGCTCTCGATATGCAGACTTCTGGGACCTCAGAACCGATAGTGCGCATCCGGGATCTGAAGAAGAACTCCGTGAACTTCGTCCTGCAAAATGTCGACCTCGCGTTCGTACTTACCTCAGCCACCCCCGCCATCTCTCACAGCTGACGGTGCGGCCCATGCAGATTCGCCAATTCGTTCCGGAGAGTCATGATGGCAGATATTCCCACTGTCGGTGAGTACGTATGCCGAGAAGGAGCACGCGGAGGTTCACAGAGTCCTTGGGTCCGTAGCCATTGACATGGTGGAAATCGAGACGAACACAACCGTCCTCCCCGACGAGTTCATCGCGCATCGGCTGGGTATGATTCCGTTAGTGAGTACAGCCTGCGACGAGGCCATGCGGTATACGCGGGTGAGTGCTCTGTCCCGTCTGTTCTCTCTGCGCTCGTCATGCCGACCCTGTCCGGACATAAGGACTGCACATGCGACGTCCGATGTCAATACTGCGCCATAGAGCTGCGCCTGGATGTGGCTTGCAACGAAGCCGGCCGCACCATGGACATCACCAGCAACATGCTCGACGTCGTACCTACGAGCAAGCCAGGCCAATATGGGAGTTTCGAGCAGGATGACGGAGGCGAAGAGCTTGCGAAGCGGGTGGAGAACTTTGGGCATCCCGTCGGGAAAGGTGCGTGTGCCCGTTCGTGGCTTCGCTTCCAGCGACTCAGACGTTCGTTCGGTCGTGACTAGGCGATCCCGACGTCCCCCCAATCCTCATATGCAAGATCCGGAAAGGTCAGGAGCTGAGGGTGCGTTGCATCGCCAAGAAGGGCATCGCAAAAGAGCACGCAAAGTGGTCACCATGTGCTGCCGTCGCGTTTGAGTACGACCCGCACAACAAGCTCCGGCACACGTCCTACTGGTACGAGTATGACGCCAGGGCCGAGTGGCCCGTGAGCGAGAACGCGAAGGAGGAGGAGCCGCCACGAGACGACCTTCCGTTTGACTACAACGCGAAGCCGAGCAAGTTCTATATGGAAGTAGAGACAGATGGTAGTCTCGGGGCACAGGAGGTTGTGCAGAAAGTGCGTATACAGTTCTTGACCCCTATGCTCTCTCCACATCCATGACACACGCATAAAAATTACTTCGCCCGCGGGCTTCTGAATTATACTCATCTCACGCTCACAGGGTCTCCAAGAACTACAAACAAAACTGGCCAACCTCATCGTGGGTCTCAAGCCTGAGCCTCCCGAGGCCGACGTGTTCCAAGGCGGTGGTGGTGGCGCACTCGGTGGTCAACCGAACGGTCACGAACCTCCTCAAGCGGGTGGATGGGGCGCACCTTCTCCCGCCACAAGCTGGAGCCCAACCCGAGCAGGCGGAGGCGGGGGATGGAGTCCAGCCCGCGCTGGGGGCGCGTCGACCGGGGCTGGAGGATGGGGAAGCCCTGGGAGCACCGGAGGAGGGTGGGGTGCCCCGACTGGCGGCGCTGGCAGTTCGACTGCTGGCAGTTGGGGTAGCCCTAGTAGCGGTCAGGGCTGGGGCAGCCCCTCCCAGCAGCAGAACGGGTGGAACGTGGGTTGATGTGGTTGCTTGTACTCTACATGTAATTGTCCTATTGTCCTGTCGCTTTCGTCTATGCACTGGCTGTTGCTGTCGCTTCGCGCCGCAAGGTACTGGAGTTTCGAAATCTATGTGTAAGCAGATGTCGTGGAGTCGTATCATTAGTTGTAACCAGTACGTGAGGAGCCCTCGAATTCGAGGAAGCAAGTGAGCATGTGCAAGAGAACGGCCCGCAAGCCAAAAGCGAGGGAATAAGGATATGCTACAAACATCTACCATCAATATATCACCTCCCTTCGCACTTGAGATCTTCAGAATTAGATGCTGCCTTGCTGCTGGTCCGCACGCGGCGTTCTCAGCTCGATCTCCTCCATGCCCATCTGCTGCTGCTGCGACATCGTGGTCGCGGGCGCCGGCATGGTCACTGCGGTGGGCATGGTCGCGATGGGCCCAGGACGAGCTCCAGGCGTGACCGCAGGGGTCGGGCGTGGGCGAGTCATATACAGCTGAACGGACATGGATGAGCTTCTTCCGCATTACGTCCGTCAAGTCGATCGCATGAGCTTACCTGATCGCGTTCGCCGAACACGTCCTGCGAGTCGTCGACTGTGAAGGGATGCGAAGCAGTCAGCACATAGCACTCGAGCGGCACTCGCACAGGCTAGACCGTGTGCGCGACGCAACCGTGTCACAGGAATAAGACGCACCGATGGCCGAGTTTTGGTCTGCGAACGTCCAGTCGGACTTCGGTATGTGAAGCTCGCTGCCCGCGGACGGCTGCTGCACGTGCTTGGCAGCCTCCTGCTCCTTCTTGAGCACATCCTCATACGGGACCTTGGTGTACTTCGTCGGGCCGGCGTCCGCGTTCGGGTCTCCGGAGGGCCCGAATATCTTCAGCTTCTCCAGAGACGCCTTGAGCGCACAGATCCACTTGTTCCGGCGCTGCGCCTTGAGTGTGCCCTGCTGCCAATTGCTCTTGTACTTGATGTCCGAGCGGAGGGTCATCTTCTCCTGCCCAGGCATGTCTGCAAGGGGCTGTCAGTCAGATACATGTCATCGAGTCTGGAAGTGAGCATGCGCACCGACGACGTATACGTCGAATATCGGCTGGTAGTCCCGACGTTCTGCCTTGAGGAACGACAGCATCATTGCACGCAACTTCTCGATTTGCTCAAACGAGGTCGAGTACGCCACGTCGAACTCGAAAGGCTCCGACATCTGCGGGCTGCGCCGGATATTGTGGATGAGCTGCAAGCGAAGCAGATGAGTGAACGATGTGCGAGCAGCAACAGCGGCAAACTAGGCACCTGTGTGTTGAGTATGGTGTTCGGGGCCTGCACGAGACAGGTATTGCTATCCAAGAAAATTGTGCTCAGAAGCCGGATCTCCTTCACGGTGTACGTGTCCTTCCCGACCATGACGCGGTCGCCGACGTCGAATGGATGCTTGATAAACAGGAAGATGATGCTCGTGAGGACCTCTGCGAGACTGCTGCCAATGAGCCAGCTCAGGCCTACGACAATGTCAGAGCATGTTCCGCCAACGAGACTCTGCGGCTGCGATACATACCGAGGACAAGGGTACTGGCGCTGGTGATCAGCGTGGCGACCTGCGCGTCCAGCATGACAGCGAAGATGAGGATGGCGACAACGAAGTACAGGGACATGAAGATGTTGTCCAGTCGGCCGACTGCGCTGTCCAGATCGCGCATCGAGTGTTCGATGGACAATTGCTCACGGTGAATCTCCCTGCAGGGGACGTTCGTGTTCAGCTCATCCAGCACAAACTGATATCAGGCATACGCACATGCAAGCCATTTCCATCTCGTCCCTGTTGATATCACCATTACTGTCCTTGTCGAAAATCGAGAACGCGTGTTCGGCGATCTCCGCAGACCCGAAGAACCGGGCAATGTCGTCCACCACGAGATGATCAGCTCCCGGGCGGACGAAGGAGTAGAACAGACGGCGCGCGAGCAACCGTGACTTGTTCGCGGACTCCAAGGCGGTTTTGACCATAGCCTGCGGCGAGTTGGGCTGCAGAACAGACCTAGCGCGTCCTGTATGAGCGCAACGAACAACGTGCATCACACGGGAATACATACGTGCCAGCAATCTCAGACGCGACAGTCCCGAGGACAGTAGTCGTGGTCTTAGCGGCATTCCGCACACCCTTCAGCGCCCGTTTGAATACTTTCTGGGGGTTCAGCATCGTCTTTCTCTTCGCGTCCCCTGTCGAGCCATCGCGGAGGGTGTCCGAGCGCCACGGGATGTCCGTGGAGTGCTGGTAGAGGGTAACGAGGACCTTGATTGCGAATTTTTGGTCTGCGATGCGCTCCGCGTACGACCGCTCGTGGAACTTGCCCGCGATCCACTGGATCGAGACTTTCTCCCCGAAGAGCATGGCCGCGCACAGCATGAGGCCGAAGAGCAGCTTGCCCAGCGTGTCAATAGTCTGCTGGTCCGATGTGTCGTCCGTCTGCTGCCTGCCGTTGATGAGCGGGTTGTATGAGATCCAGACGGCGAGGGACCATCCGAAGAACGCTCCGTATCTGTTGGGCTGTTAGCCTGAGCCGTGGGGTAAGAACTCCGCGAGCCAGCCCACCTGTACAATACCTCGAACCAGTCGATGTATTTTCTCGCGGCGATGATGACAACACCGACGGTGTTGCGCAGGAATCCGGGTAGCATCATCCTGAGGGCGGGAACTCAACGCTGCTGACGCTATGGGATGAGTGGCGGGCTTACCATAGCGCCAACGAAGCCCACCAGCCAACCCATACCACGGAGAGCCATATGCTCCAGAAGAGAAGCTTGATGCCGTATATCTGCGCGAGTTCGTGTCAACAAAGGCCCACACAAGACTTCGGCCACAGCGTACGCACCCTCCCGTCAGGGATCTTCGTGAACTGGAGGATACCGGGAATCCAGATAATGGCCAGCACAGGAACGATGAACATCATCCATCGCGTCACGATAGACACGTTGATGAGGTAGTTCCAGAACTTGACGAGCTATCGCGGCCGTCCGTCAGCATCCCGCCACAATCAGACGTCCCTTCTCTCCGTCTCCTGTTCTTGACGACGCCACGACCAGCTAGCAGGAGATACACACCTTGTTCTTCGGAATGTCCCCATCGGCGAACGCCAGATGCGACTCGCTCGCGTTCCGCGAATCGAACTGCTCGTACCCCTGCTCAAACTTGCGCATCCCCGCCAGCAAGTCCCAGCTCGCGTTCCTGCTCTGCCGCCCGCTCCCCAGGTCAACGCTGTCCCCTCCTCCTCCCGGCGCCGGCATCGGCATGGTCCTCCCCCTGCTCTTCAATGGGTACGTCTGCGCGCGCTCCGCATCGTACTGGCTGAACGAGTGCGCGAGCGGGTCGTTCGCCATGTGCACGTGCGTGCCTGAAGAGCTCCCGGTCGTCTGCTGCGGCAGGAGGGGGCGCGACTGGAACTGCTGTGGCGGGTACACCGGAGAGGGGGTGTTCTCGTCGTTGAAGGGCGAGTTGCTCGAGAACGAGTCTTCGCGATCGCGGTCGCGCGGGTACTGTGGGCCTCCGGACATGGTCGCTCGCGGTGGCGGTTTGAGCTGAAGACCCTCGCAGGCCGGAGATATAAGTACTCAGAGATCCGGCTCTTCTGGACTGGTGCGCGCGCAGAGGAAGCGAATGTGAGATGGCGGGAACACGGCAGCGCGGGCTTGGACGCCGAGACAGAGAGTTGTGCTCACTTGTGAAGGACTTCAGTACTTCAGTACTCGTCTCTCTCCGGTGTGATGTTCGCGAGTCAGTTGGCAAGTAAAGACAGAGGACACGAGTGTGGTGGTGGTGGTTGCAGAGAGACAGCCAAGTTTGCTCGCTGTTAGCAGTGCATACTGACATAACCTCTCGATCGAGATCTGGTCAATACTGCCCTTTTCCGCTGGATTTTATCGCCGGATGTCGGCTCAAGGATTCATACGCAGGGTAACGCAACTCAAATGAAGGCAGAGCGATTTACCGAACACATCTCCAACGGGAGAAAAATATAGCAACAGCGCAATGACGACGAGGGGAATGTTCAGTCTATAGATGGTATATGATGTAGGCTACTATGTAGCGCGGGGCGTTTCGTAGACTTGGTGCAACTGGCAGAACTGCGCAAATCGATCCAGGGTCAAGCGAGGCTCGGACCAGTGAGCAGAGGTTTGTCGAATCCAGCTGAACTTTGAGATAAAGCCACGAAGGAGAAGCCGTCGAGATGTGGGTGATCAAAAATATGTGTGAAATCTAAAGTAACAACTACACTAAGAGAGGACGGATGAATCCGAATAATCCAACAACGAGCATAGACCGACAGTGACTACACAGCCAGTCACCTATACACATGCCCCTCCCTCCGCGGAGTCCTCGCCCGTACCCTCCGCATCCTCAACGGCCTGAGTGTCGGAGCCGCTCTCACGTCCGCCAGGGCATCAGCCAATGTCATAGTCTGCGTCGCAACCGAGGGCTGGTCCTGTTCACCCGCCGACAGCGATGAAGACGGCGCAGGCGCAGAGTGATGCCGGCGGGGCTTGAAGATGAGCACGAGAATGAGCCCAAAGATGATCAGCAGGAGCAGGAAGATGCACGACCGCCGCCCGGTGTTCTTCTGGTACCTGCACGTTACGCGTTAGCACCGTGCCTCCTGATTTCCAACAACTGCGCAGACAGGAACGTGTCGCAGAAAGCACGGGGGAGCGTGAAGAAGAAGACGAAGCTCAGAGCCACCACAGCGCTAGTGCGCCGCGTTCCAGGGTTACACGCGCGCGTTTTCGCGTTCTCGCATTCACGACCTGTGGCTGCGCGCCCTTCACTTCACTTCAAGGGCGACAGGGGACGAGAAGAGAAGCCGGCCTCGGAGGGCACACGACGCGTAATGAGCACAACGTAAGAACGTACCTCGTCGCAGTGTCCAGCTCCCTCACCGCGTCTTCCATATGCATCGCGGTCTGTTCCACATTGTACTCGACGCTGTCCAGAAGCGTGCCCTGGTCAATAACGAGCACCGAGAGGTCCTTGAACAGCTCGGCCAGCTGCGCAATGCTCTTCGCAATCTCCGTGAGCTCCCGGTCGCGCGTCTCGAGGCTCAGGTCCACCGCCGTGACCTGTCGCAGCACCGCACCCTCGCTCGACTGAATGGGGCATGAGGGAACGATGGGGCAAGAGAAGATAGTAAGCACCAGAACGCCCCGCCAGTAATGCCGACGAGAAACCGGCGATTGTAAAGGTGACGTACTGCTGCCGCTGCCTCCACGTCTTCGTCCAATGCAGACATCCCTGCTGACCCCTTCAGCGACACTGCGCCCGACGCTGCAAGCAGGTCCTGGTTCTTGATCGCGTGGCCTTGCAATTCTGCGGAGTACGAGCACAGTGCGTCAGAACACGGCCTGCGGAGGCCACGACATCATCGATCGTCGCGCGAACCCGCGATAGGAAGACTCACTGTCCATGTACACGCGCTGTTTCTTGCGAAATGTGGCGCTCAGTTCCTGGACCTTCGCTGCGAGGCTCCGCTGGACGTTCTTCGCAGCGAGCTCATGATGATGGTGTGACCCGCCCGGTCGGGAAGGAGGGAACGTGTGGCTTGGTACCGATCCTATCCGCTGGATCAAGGTCTGGCATTGACGGAAGTCCTAATAACCGATGAGAGCGACGAGGCAATCACAGGTGAGCGAGGATTGACGCAAGAGAGCGATAACCATCTATTACTTTGGTAATGTCAGTCGTCGCAGCCTCTATCTCCTTCTCCTCAGCCGACCGGTCCGAAAATCCGGGCAAGACGTGCTTTGCGTGGAGCTTGTCGAGAGCAGCAACTGCCAAAAGACGGAGTTAGGCTTAGCACGACCACGTCTTGTACCCTGTATCAAGAGGAACGAGGCGTACGCAACGGAACATACTTTTAGTCTGTATGCCTGCGATGATCTCCTTCACTTGATCTGCGATATCGACCCTGCGATGAGATAGATTAGCACCTGACTGCAATCCTCCGCACCATCGGAGATGTGAATGACAACTAGTCAATGTTCGCACTTGCCGGCCGAACACGAGCCTTCGCGGCCAAGAAACATAAACATTGTTCAGGCATGTCACGCTCGGACGTACTGATCGCCGTAGGCCGTAGGCAGACCGACACAGCATACGGTGGTCAGTACGAAGCGAAGGCTTCGTCACGAACGTTAATCACCGGCAGCGAGGGTACTGGCATAAATATGTAAGACATACTACCGCCATTCCCAGCCTGAGCTGGGCAAGCACTTTCATGTGTGGCCAGCTGAAGCACTGCGACGTGTCGTACGCAGCCGTTACGTCCGATCTCGCGCCAAAAGAAACCAACCCAAAACATGCATGCACTCGTACGCATGGAATATACGGGCGCCGCAAACAACCATCTATCAAGAACGACGACATGTCGCCGGGTCCACCCTCAGACCAGACCACAAGGATGGTAGCTGCGAAGGACCTTCCCTGCACGAGGGACCCCTCGGCGATGCGAAGCCTCGCTCGTGTCTTCGATTCAACGGACGCCCTAATCGAATTGTGAGCAGACAGAGCCTGAGCGCACCGACCGCATGTCGAAGTCCACGTCTCCAGCTTCGACGGCGTTAGACACGGCGTTCGGCAGTCTGCAAGGTGCCCATGGAATGGGGACACGTCTGTGGCAGGGGATTTTCGGGCTTTCAACGTCCACAGCACCCCACAAGGCCGCACTGTGGCCACAGCGAGTAAGAAAGGATGAAATGACAAAAAGCGCGGCGACACGCAAGGACGGCCCACCGCGCTCTGACAATGTAAGCGGAGCGATGCCGATGTCCAAAGCTACGTGCGTGGGGACATGCCTTCAGATGGTGACACTGTGCGCCGCATGCCATGAAGTTCGTACGCTCACTGTACCCGAGCCCCCGTGCGGCCCTCGCGGGCATCCCGACGGCATGGTAGCAAGGACACCGATGCCACAGGTACACGTTCAAGTGAAGTACCTCCCCGATGCTTTGGCAAACACGATGCTCTTGCAGTCGTCTCGCACTGTCAAAGCCATGTCCATGGGGAACCGGGCGGAAATGACACTGGAGATTACAGCGAAACATCCAGGCCAACAACCGCGTCCTCCTGTAAAGCACGAGCCTGGTAGCTCTTCGCACGAAAGACATGCGTGCGAGTTGTGAACGACATCCGCATCTGTGAAGAACAGCGTCCACGCTCGCACAGAAGCCGGGGCAAACAAAGCACGACTCATTCGTCTTCATTTAAAGCGATGCTGAAGCCAAAAGCGGACCTCGAGCGCCAGACATGAACTGCGAGAGCTATATGCTTGCCCAAACCATTGTAGAGGCACCTCGGTCGGGGGTGGGCCCGTGTATCAATGTCACGGGTACCGAGCAAGAAGGCATCCCGCAAGTCGCACTGTGGCCACGAGTAGGAAGAAGGTTCAACGGAAGGAAGACGAGCGGCGCCCAGGCGATGCAAGGGAGCACTTTCATTGTCCCGTACGATTGTCATGCAGAAGCGAGATGAACGGCATGACCAACCTCGCGCTCCGAACCCTGCGCTTCCCCGACACGCCCACACGCCCAGGGAGGCCGCAGGGCAGGGGACGTCACGCGTTTCCAGGTGTGTGTATGCGCAGCGCGAGGCCTCTCGGTTCGCGAGCATGCCTGATGCCATATATCACAGAACGAAGTTGTGCGGAGAAAGGAGACCGAAGGAGGCAATGTGGCACAGACCATTTAGGCGGGAGTTCTGCATCTAAAGAGATGTGGCCGGCCTCGGCGTTAATGAGGTGTTCGTGCTCGTCGCCGTCGTCCTGGGCGTCGTCGTAGTTTGTGATGATGCGGGAGCGTCTTGAGCGGGATGCGCCAGCGCGGGAGTCGCGGTAGGAGATGAAGAGGAGGGTGCGGGAGCGGGTGGTCGGGTTGAGGGAGGAGGAGGAGGAGGAGGACATTTGGGCGGCTGCGTGCTAGCGGGAGGCGGAGGGGCCGTGACCGTCGCTGCTCGTCATGCCGCTGTTTGTTTGCTTCGGCCGCTCGCGTGGGCACAATGCCAAAGGAGGCGCTGTGGCCTCGGAGCGCCCGAGGGAGGCTCGGATGGAGGACCGGGACGGAGGCCGGAGGAGACTCGGGTGTGTCTGCGCACGGGCTGTGTGCGAGGGGGAGTGGGCAGAGCCTGGCAGAGCGCATGCACGCGCGCATGACCACGCAGAAGATGATGTTCGTCGCCGATTACGTGCAGCGCGCGTCGTCTTTGTTCTCAGCAGCGGGGCGATCGACGGGTCGGAGTGCTGGACGGAGCCCCTGTGACTGGCCGTCGTCCGCTGGAATTGCGTGCGTCCGTTCGTCAGCGCAGCCGTCACTGCAGCCACGCGCGCTGCACCTGCGGCGGTCGCCCACGCCCACGCCCACGCCCACGGGTCGCGCAGGTTGCCAACCGCGTCTTGGTTTCATCTCTTTGCCTCCTGCCGCTTATCGATCTCCTTCCGGATCACCCCCTCGCCCACCTGTCACTCGACAGTCCGCCTTCGCCTCGAGCCCAACGTGTTCCACCAACTGCACGCTCGCCTTTGATGTGGCCACGGCCCGACGTCCTATAAAGCCGACGCCCTCCTCCGTTCCCTACCCTATCCTCCCCTCATAATCCCCTCCGTTCTCCGTCTATAATCCCTACGCCCCGCCCGCCCACCTCTCTCCCGCCCCTCCCCTCCGCATCCGCCCTTCGCCCTCCTCCGTCCTCCGCACTTCCTCCGCCCCCGCTGTCCGTCCGTGCTTCCGCTCCCGTAAGCGCATCACTGTCCTCGGTGCTTCTCCGGGTTCGCTTACGGCCCCTTAGCTTTAAGGTTGCCATCACCCATCTACTGCTGTGCTCCCAGCATGTGCTGTCTCGAGACGTAAGTCTGGTCCCTCCCTTCCGCCACCGCACCCTCGCTCACTCTGATCCGCAGCGAAGGAACCAAGTATGGCTGCGGCGTGCGTGTCTCTTGATAGACTTTCTCCCGGCGCTTCTCCTGACGTCACTTCCTCGGCTTCTCACAGCACTACATAATTGTAAGTCCTTGCCAACTTCGTTGTTGGCGTGGCTCTGACGAACAACCCGGCATCCAGACTAGGAAGCTGCGCAAGATCGACTGCGAAAACCCATACTGCTTCAACTCGCGCCGCCACCGCAACCCCTGCCCTAATTGCAGCTGCGACCGCGTACGTCCCCCGCGTACGACTCCCGTCTTCACCCGCTCACCCCCGCGACCGTGCAGTACTTCGGCCCAGATGCCTCAGAGACCATCACCGCCGTCAGGCCCGAGTTCTGTCCAGAGTGCTACCCGTACTTTGGTCAGCGCCGCCGGTAGCACGAGCAGCATGAGGGGGGCCACCCTGACCCGACCTGACTTGTCCTCGCACATTCCCGCGTCCCCTGGACCGCTACCCTAATTCCGTCTAGTCGTTCCCTCGCACACCACGCGCATCGTTTACAACCACATCCACGCACCCGAGTCCACGTTCCACCATGCTGTATCAATGCTCATTGCTGTCGATGGCCCAAAGTACCGCTCCACACACATACCTGTGTTGTACTCTATCATCCTCCCTGCATCCTCTTGCTTCTCGCTGCTTCGTTTGTTCGACTCATCATCTATTTTAATCGTATTCGTATACATATTATCCCGTATTCGTACGACCTTCAAACCCGTTCTCGTTCTACTTCGCCGTCGATCGAGGAAGGGTACAAGCCTCTTCGGATCCGCTTCTTCGACGCGCCGGCCGCTTTCCATGGCATTCCACTGGCACCGCTGGGCGGGAAGACTCCAACTACAAGTACAAGTACAAGCCTCGTCCAAGCAGGCACCCTACGCACGCATACATTACAGTCCCGCCTCCTATAGTTACCAGTCTACCGACTACAGCACCTACCTAATCGTTACCATAGACGCATCCGCAATATCTGGAAAATGCGACAACTCTGCAATCCACCCTGGTCTCAAGCGTAAACCTTGTCTCTGTCAAGTGTCCTGTCGTGGCGCGGCATGACAACCAAGTGCGGTCGGTCTTGATCGTATCCTGACCCTGTTTCTTTGCCATTTGGGACGCTTCACGCAGTCGCTTATCGATGGACCTGATGCCTGTTACGTGTCCTGGCCGCTTTCTCCGAGCGAGTCCCGACATTGGAACGCCTTCGAAGCTGGCAGTGGCAGGCCGCAGCAGTGTCCCATCTAGACCCGCCAGCCTCCCGGGATTGCAATGCTTCCGGCGGGATTGTCGGTGACGAGTCCGAGCCAGTTGCAGGCATCGAGGCCTTCAAATCCAAGTTCCAATCATTAGCAGCATGCGTCGGGTCCGAGTCTCTGTCTGTGGCGTCCTTCCGCAACCTTGCCTCCAGGGCAGCGCCAGCCTGTGGGCGACGGCAGACTCGGACCCGGGGCGCCGTTCCACTCGCCCGACGGGGGACACGCTTGCATTCTTCACGGTCGTGGTTGGGGCTGCGTTACAAGCCGTCGTAGCATGTCACCCCGGCCCCGCTGTCCATGTGCATGGATAGTCCCCTTGTCGGTATGTTCTGTACAAGTCAGCTTGTCTGCATATGTAGTACTTGGCAGGCGCGTCTAGACGGACCGACCTTGCATTCAGGAACTCATTCAGGTTCCGCCTCCGTGCCGCAGACAGTAAGTAAACTCGCCAGCCAGTCCGGTCGCAAGCCTTCGATCGCGCCTTCCATTGTCCAGGACCTATGTGTATGTCTCCACCACGGGCGGGGATTGGGCGGCATGCGGCGGCGCAGTTCCGAGAGGGAAGCGTCGGGAACCAAGGAACGAACATAGAATGCAGATGTTCTACGTCACAGGACGCCGCGGCAGCTCCGTTAAGAATCCAGCCAGTCTCAGCGCAGCATGATCATCGAGAGGGTACACTAGGTTTCAGGGTTCCGTCTTTCTCGGCCGATGAGGAGCGCTGAGGTACGACGCGAGGTGGTTAGTTGACGCTTGGACAAAGAGTCTACGTCAGCTAACCTGGATAACGAGACAACGTACGTACCTGAGTACATGACAGAAGTAGTACTTAGTCGGACTCGGAGCCACAGACTAGCCGTGTTCGTTGGGATTCGACGCAGTGTCCTGAGGCTAGACGTACTGTAGCTGACAAACAGCCCAGATCCAATCATCCACTGCAGAGAAGGAGCGAGAACGAAAGAAAGTGGCGGTGATAGGCCAAGCGTCGAGGACCGCATCGTGCCCGATCTGGACGCGTCGGGTGGCTGTGCTGCTGATCTAGATCTTTGTCAGACTCAGGCTGGGCTGCTGCCGGAGTCAATCGAGACTCAGAGTCTTGCTTTCTCCCACCGTGTCCTGCTGCTCCCGCCGTGTTTTGCTACGCAACATGGCGTTCTCTGGTGCTCTGGTATGTCCTCGGGGTGTTTCAGGAAGCGTTGAAGGCTGAGGAGGGCACTGCAGACGCTCACGGACCTCAATGACTTCATAACGCCATCGCAAGCTTGCATCAAGCCGGTCGAGCAGACCAACAAGCCTGACCCTCAGGACCCCGGAGCTGCCTCTGTGAGTGTTTCTCCATGACTCAAGGAGGCCATCAACCCTTACATTACTTCCAGACGCAAATACAGGTAGACTCGAGCGGGTCGTACTACGAAGTCGCGGTGGATGGGGCCACGGCTCAGACGTCGGGAGGGACGAAGCAGAAGCTGACAACGGCGGAGATCAGTCTGAATGACTGTCTGGCATGCAGGTGCGTCCATTTTACGATAGGGCGTCGAGGAGGTGCTGATCCTCTGCTCAGCGGATGTATCACTTCCGCGGAGTCAGTCCTGATCACCATGCAGTCCCATGCGGAGGTCTTGAATTTTCTCGAGAACAACCCACCACCCCCGTCCTGTCACTACAGACTTCCTGTTATCTCCATTGCACCCCAGTCACTAGCCTCGCTCGCCGCCTCCCTCTCGTCCAGCTCGTCCCAACCGGTCGGCCTTTCTCAGGTCCTGCGGCGCGTGAGTGTGTTCTGCAGGGACGTCCTTGGCTTCGCGCATGTATACGACACGACCTTCGCACGCCATATCTCGCTTCTAGAGCACGCGAAGGAGTTCGTGGAACGGAAGAGCGGCGAGGGGAAGTTGCCGATGCTCGCAAGTGCATGTCCGGGATGGGTGTGCTACGCCGAGAAAACCCACGGGGAGATGCTTCCCTTCATCAGCCGGACGAAGAGCCCCCAGCAGGTCATGGGGACGCTCGTCAAGGAGTGGCTTGGGGCGAAATGGGGCAAAACGTGCGTCTCTCTCCCCTCACTTCTCTCATTGAGTTTGTTGCTTCCGTCGCTGATCATCGCGTGCCTCCCCGTGGATTTGGTGGGATGCTTCACAGGCCTGATCAGATCTACCACGTCACGGTGATGCCCTGCTACGATAAGAAGCTCGAAGCTTCGCGGCAAGACTTCTACAACGAAGCGTATGCGACGCGCGACGTCGACTGCGTGATCACCACCGGGGAGCTGCAGCGCCTCATGCAGGACAAGGGCTGGGACCTATCGATCCCCGTGCCCGACGAGAACCTCCCGCGTCTCCCACCGCCCGCGCTCGCCCCACCTCGGGACGTCGCCGATCCGGAGGCGTTCCCAGAGCTGCTTATGCACCCAGGCACAAGCTCTGGGTCGTATTTGCATTCGCTCATCTCCACCATCCTCTCGTCTGCTCCCGAGCTCGGCACGCTCGAGCTTACCACGAAGACCATGCGGTCCGCGGACTACGAGGAATACACGCTCACCCATCGGGAGACTGGACAGGTCGTATTCCGGGGCGCCAAGTGCTACGGGTTCCGCAATCTGCAGAACGTCGTGCGCAAGGTCGGCCGCGACGCAGGCGTGCAGGTCGGGCGGGGCGCTGCGGGTCGTCTGGCGGGTGCCCGTGGGAGGGTCGTCCGGAAGGGCGCGGGCACCGCACCGCAGGAGGACAAGGGGTACGACTATGTAGAGGTCATGGCGTGTCCGAGCGGGTGCGTGAACGGGGGCGGGCAGCTGCGGCCTGTGCAGACAGATAAACAGCTGGAAGACGCGGAGGGCCTCTCGAGGGATTGGCAGGAGAGTGGGGTTAGGATGGGGGCGGAGGAGAGCCTGCCTGCTGCTCCGATCAGCGCGAAGTGGGGAGACAGGGAGTGGACGAAGAAGGTCGAGGCTGCGTACTGGAGGACGCTGCCCACACCACCCCCGACGCCGCCCGCTGACGGTAAGCCCTCTGGCTCGGGGTCGCCCTTCGAGTACGCGGATGAGTACGCGGGGCGTGTGCTGCGGGAGCTCACGAAGGCAGAGCCGACTGAAGGCAAGGTCGAGTGGACGACAAAACTGGACGACAATGCAGAGTCGCGCCGGCAGCGACTGTTCCGGACCCAATATAGGGCAGTGGAGAGCGAAGTGGTCGGGCTCGCGGTGAAGTGGTGATCAACCCCTCATGTACAGTATTTACCATGTTATCTGCAGGCTGTATCCATAGATCTTCCATCTCAGGTGAGTTGGATTGATTGACCTACATGCTCGTGCTGATTGCTCTTGTACCCCAGGTTCATTGATTAGCCATGTTCATATAAAGACCATTTATCTCCTGGATCACCATGGGACTCGCCTCATCTCCCCCTCCTCGAACTCCCAGAGCGACCCGCCCTCGTAGGTCTTCTTGTCGTCTGTAAGAAGACGAACAGAGACCTCCGCACCCAGTTCCGGCTCCTTCGCCACCCCCAGGTAGTTCGTGAAGGCCGTCTTCAGCAGCCCCGGCGCGCACACGTAGAACCGGATGAGTGGCTTCCCCCCTCGCTCCGCCGCGACCCGGTCGTTCTCCGCCGCCTGCATGTGCACCGTGAGGCCGTTGAGGCCGATCTTGCTCGTACCATATGCGGGTGCGCGGAACATCTTCCTGGTGAGCGTGTTCGTGCAGCTCCCGAGCCCGGACGTGATGTTGATCACCTTCGGGTCGGCAGACTTGTAAAGCAGGGGCTTGAACGCAGCGATGATGACCGCGGCCGAAGTGAGGTTCACGTTCAGCAGCTCGTTGAACGTGCGCCGGATCGCGGGGAGGTCGTCCTCGGGCAGGGCTCGCGCGATGCCGGCGTTGTTGATGAGTACTGCAAAGTGGAGATCCTCGTCAGTGCTATGCTGAGGTGTGATTTTGTTGTTGCATGGTGCTCACCATCGAGGCGGCCGTAAGTCGCCTCCACATACTTCGCTGCAGCGGCGATCTGGTCGTCGTCTGTGACTTCGAGCTGGAGCAGGTCGATCTTCGCGGTCACGCCTGCGTCCTTGAGCTTCTGGAGAGCGGCTTTGCCGTTCTCGGGGTTACGGCTGCAGAGGATGTAGGTGGAGGTTGGCTCGCGCAAGGCTGCTATCTGGATGATCCAGTAGCCGAGACCCTGGTTGGCCCCAGTGCAGAGCACGATCTTGGAGAGAGAAGACATTTGGGAAGACGTGGCGTAGGATGGGGGATATCACTGCAGTACTGAGGCCTGAGGGGTCGTCTCCTTATAGCATTGACTGAGTGGCTATTATCATCGATATATGCGGAGTTGCGAGTGGATCGCTGCCTCCTTGACACTTGAAGAGAAGTATGTAAGTGCTGCTTCCTTCTTGCACGCTGTGGTTAGGCGACCCACGCCACCTCCGACAACGAGTCTGCCGGTCTCAGGTGGTCTCGTACCCAGACTATTGAAGGTCTCAGGGTCAATTCTGGCCGTCGTATTGCGGTCAAAGTGAAGTACTGCATTCGCAAACGCGGAGTATGATACATTCAACAAGGCGAAACAACTTCTGCAATGGGTGCTACGTATATACTACGTAGATGATGTAACGTACAGTATTGACAACATCGTTACTTGGAAAGAACATGGGGTGCATAGGGCATAAGGCATATATGGGCATAGAGGTATAGAGGGCATAGACGGTAACAGTGTGAACGCGAAATTAGTGGGGGAACCTATCCGAGTGCACGAAGAGAAATTGAGAGATACAGTGGAGTCAAAAGTTAAGGGCGAGGGGATGGAAATACAGTCTAAGAAGTGTAATGCGAGAATCTATAACGTCCGTCAAATCAAGCAAGATGTAACGATGCTGTTGGAAACCAGCACTGTCCAGGAAGGATTGTCAGGGAGCAAATAACCCTCAATGTCATAACTGGCAACCGCCCTCAGCTCGATCCGCCGGCGGGGTTGTCAGCCTGAGCGCGAGCCCGACGATCCTCCACCGGAACCCGGCCCACCTCTGGCAAGAGTCCTCGCGCAGGTTTCGGCTTAAGATCCACTCCACGTGTGGCGAGTAGCGTCTTTGCATACGTCCTTCGCACCCAGTTGCCTTGCGTCGCCTGTTTGAACCATTTCTGCTCTTGAGCAACTTCCTTCACCCACTGCTTCGGCATCTCTTCGATCCTGTGCACCCTACTTTCGGGGAGCGGTGGCGGGCTCAGAGCGCTCAGAGGTCGCACAATGACCTCGCGTCCCGCAGGCCGGTCACCCATCAACCATGGTTGAGGAGGGATGATCCTTCCCTTCTCCTTAGTGCGAGGTGGGACAGCTGGAGGGGTGAGGGAGGAATATCGTGGCGGGGGTGGTCCAAGTGGGCGGCACTCACGAAGGAGGAACAGTCCTCCAGATTGTTGAGCTCCGGAAGGCGCAGGACCAGGATCGGTGCACATGACGTGGTCGGCTGTGGACACAGTCGAGTCCGACGCGTTGGAAGGGACATAACATGGAATGAGCTCGTGTCCCTTGACTGCCCAGAAGATTGCTGGAGGCTTTCCTCGCTCGACGTTGTCCCTAGACCCGCGTACTCGTCCGTGTCAGCGACGACCAGTCCAGCCAGCGAGTTACGAGTAAGGCTTTGACTGAAGTGCGGCTTCATCGCATTGACTTCAGTCAAGGATGCGCTCTTCCACACATCTGGTTCGGAGGCGTCCGGGACAAACGGAGATGCTTCAGTCGACCAAAGGGAGAGTCTTCGAGAATGTCCGAGTCGTCGAGGTCCTCGTCATCCAGTGTGCTGCCGACGACCGACTCCGCGAAGAACGTCACCAGAGGCGTCAGCGCATCGAGTCTCCTGAAGTCCGTGGAGGCTGTGTGGTCCTTTGTCTCCGCGAACTCCGCCAGCGACTGCGGTTTCTCGACCTTCAACGGAGCAACGGGTGGTTTCGTCATAGACGTCCCCTTCCAGCGAACGCTTGGCGCCTTCGACGAAGTCAGGAGAGGTTTCAGCGGAGATGCAGTTATCTTCGGTGTTGTGGACGAAGGGACTCTGGTAACATGCGAGCTTGAGGAATGTGTTGAACGAGTACTCTCGACCTTTAAAGATGGAGGTAAGTCACGATAACTGCAGCTACAATATAAGGGGTAAGCTCACTGAAGTCATAGTCGCGGATCGTGGGACTGGAGCAACAGACACTCCATTCGAAGTATCAATGCTGAGGACGGAAGCAGTAGACGGGGATGGCCCTCGCCTGGCTGTCTTGTCCTTGGAACTGTGACCAAGCCCCACCCCTTTGACAGGGGTCTCCTTGCCCACCGTACGACTAATGAGCGGTCTCGCACGGCTGTCTTGAAGCGAGTCGACCTGGGGCAGACGATCGGAAGACACAATGGGAGCCGGCGATGAGGACGATGACTTCTCCTGAGGCGCTGCAGACGGGAGGCCGCGCCCGGCACTGTCAGAAACAGGTCGCGCTGCATGGGACCGGATCTTCTCCAAGGAGCCCTTCTCAGAGCTAGATGTCGCGCTAACTCGAGGCCGACTGGAGGACGCCGACTTGGCAGTACCTGGGTCACGCTCGGATCCCGTCGCGGTGGTCTCGGTCTTCGTCCGCGCGCCGTCGGTATCTCGTGCAGAATGAACAGACTCGGGAGGAGACGGATGCGAGCCCTTGACTCTTGACCTGTCAGACTGATGGGACGTTGTCCTTTGGGAAGCCACGCTGTCTGAAGGGCGGCCTTTCTACTCAGGAATGTGATGAGTGTCATTGAACGCATGGTAAACTTCAGGACCTACCAGGGCCTCCATCCCAATGTCCTTGGCGTGCGGATGCCGACGCGTGGTGATCTCAGAGGGAGGGGATGATTGGCCATGTTCTGGCATCCTGGCCGCCTGTCTGATTGAGCGAGAGGACTTGGACTTTGAAAGTGCGCCAGTTGCTGAACCGGACTTCGCACGCATCGTGTTCGACCCATGCTCCTCGATTGTTGGTAGACCAGTCTCAGTTGGTAGCCTTGAGTCGGAAGTGTTTGTCACCACCATTGTTGCATCAGACGGCTCTGAGACAGACTTCTTGAGAGTGACACGATCAACGTCTCTCGGCTGCGGTGCGCCTCATCAGAATGGGCGAATCTCTGCGTAACATCGAGAACACTCACGTGGACGGTGCCTTCCTTGAGCCAGGCCTGATGCATCTCGGAACGCGTAGGATACGTTGTGCTGTGTGCTTTCTGCGAGATATCCTGAAGCATCTCAATGCAGTGGTCCAAGGTGTCAATATTCGCCCTAATCCGCTCAGCCATGACCGCTTCCTGTCCGGCACTGCGATAAGGTTTCTTCTTCACCTCCGTCCCTGAACGGCGTGAGACCAAGGCATGCTTGCCTGAAGACGAGTCCTGCGTCTTCTTAAGAGGACGCAACTCCAACTTCGAAGCCGAGGGAGTGAGCGAGGGAGAGGCCTTGACTGGTCGAGGACACTCGGAGCGCTGATGAGAAGCGAGCGGACTCGAAGGCTTCACGTTGACTGCGCGAGTCGACGGCGTCAGCGGGGGAAATGTTGGAACGGCCGCAGAGTTGGGGTGTGGCCAGTCCAGTGGCGTAATGGTGCAGCGGATAGGCTCTGTGTCCGTCTTCCGAAGGGTGCTCTGCGCGGACGCGGAGCTCGACCGATCGTGGCTTTGAGGAACGGTCTTCGGACCGACTGCTCTTTAGCGGAGCGGGACGCCCCATCGTGAGGCAGGAAGGCAGACAGAGAGTCCTTGGATGCATCGATGCGCCGTAGCACCTGCGGGAACTCCGCTTGCCGGTGGTGCGAGACCGCCTGCAGACGACGCTCCCTCTCCTCCTTGGCTGTGCCGGGCTGAAGAGATGGCACGCCTTTCAGACTGTCCGGACTCAGTCCAAGTGCATCTCGAGCTGGACTGGTGGGAGAGGACGTTAAGAAGGCGGTGGTCTGGGACTAGATGGGGGTTTCATTCCTATGGGGAGGATGGAGTGGTTAACCACCCGAGGGGACGCGAACAGGTAAGCGGCAATGTAAGCGGAAGAGGGGAAAGAGGAGGTAGGAGAGGAGAGTTGCGTCTGGAGGATGGTGGTCGGCGGGGAGAGAGTTGGATATGTGTTTGAGCGAGCTGAGTCTCGGCTACATATGGCGGCCCGCTTTGGATAGGCGCTTGGGTAATTGCGACGGACAAGTCCTGGTCCACCCTCCGCTTTGCCCTCGCTTACCGAGTAGTAAAGCTCCGCCGCTCCCTTCGCATTGGCAGCCGCTGAGGGCGGGACGGAGCTACTGGACTCCGCGACGTCCGAACCCCATTGTGAATGTGGCGTCTCGAGCCCGGGAGACACTGACAAGAACATGGGCATGAGCGTGGTGCACAGTCAAAGCTGCATCCTCGAGCTCGCTTGAGCAAGCCTGAGGGGGAGCTAGCAGGAAGGCAGAGGTCAAAGCCACGGTGGGAGATGTCTCCGATATGAGGAGGTGCGAAAGGGAGCTGAAGCGGGCATGCTGTCATATTTAAGAGCTACCAGACTGCGATCCGCGGTCCTGCACGGACGCTGGATGCAAGCAACACAGCAATCCGTGTAATCGCCACCGATGGCGCAGAACTTCGAGCTTATTGGCCCGGCGCGGCCGGCAAATTTGGAACACGTCCTCACTGAGCCATGACAGAATCTGCAGAACTCACGCTCTGTCGTCGCTGCTGTCAGCAGCGTGCTTGGATTGGCGGGTCTTGCATGGAGTTTGACCTTTCACGAAAGGCCCCACTAGATTTAAGTGCTCGAGCCAGCGGCGAGTGGCTCACGCCGTCCAAAGGCCACTTGCTGTGGTCGGACGCTAGGTCGCACAAGGCGCGCCGAAACATCCTTCACAAGACGCGGCTTTCTAGCTGTCAAGACCGTATCCCCTGTCACCGTAGTGCTCTCTATCACACCTTTGCGACGCACCGAAGGTTGGCATCTTCCATTGTGACAAGTACTGGAACAAAGCTAGGCTCTTGCTGAACCCAAAGACCGGATACTAAACGGTCGTCAGGAACGTTACCGGACATCATAATGGAGAAGACCAAGAGTAATTGCTACCGCCGGCAACCTGAGAAGAGGATCCGGGCTCGGGCAGCATTGTGACACTGGGCCAGGGTCCCCGCGCCGAGCACGCCACATTGTCACTGCAACGGCGACCTTCCGCCCTGCGAAACCTGGCAATGTCACTTGCTTGATCCGCCAGGGGATTTTCACGGCTGATAGCCCAGGAGTCTGTGGGTTGGAACATAGACTATTGCAAGGTAAGGGGTCATTTAGAGTAGCAAAATTTCACATCATTCTGCCTTTAACCCCGGAAAGGATGCTTTCTTTGCAGTGTGTCATCCTCCCTGCCCACCCTTGCGAGCGCTACATGAGCGTCGCTCTAAGCGTTGACGGGCGACGAGCTGATGTCAGGTACTGCGCCTCCTACGCTCCGAAGGGAGATCCAGCACGGCTGCTGGTCCCTGAGTTGCATGGGGACAGTGAGATCTGACGAGAAAGTCAACATCGTATGACGGCGCGGGTCGTAGTCGTGCGCAATGATAATATATTCAGTTCTCACCCTTCCAACAACGCCCCATCTTCTCCATTTGCGTCACCAAGAGCGCATGGGGCTAACGACTCGGAGTCTGCGGGGAAGTCGTCTTCGCCGCCTCCAGCTCCAACTACTGCGAATAAGCACACGTGAGATAGTGAGACCACTCTGGGTAGTGCTTGTAGAGGCGCCTACCTTCCGTCGTACAACAAAGATAATCGATATCAATTGAGCCAGGGAGCATCTTCCACAGGCACTAACGACAAGATGCCGCGAGAATGGAGCTCAGGACACAGTTGCTTGATGTGACTCTCCAGCAACGCCCGACTTCCTCGCCCTTCCAGAAAGACCCTCTCAATGCCGCGGAGTTGCTCGCTGACAAGTGTCCTCTCGATGCCTTCCCAGTCGAGGAAGCGCATGTCGTCGAAGTAGGCCGGACTGATGACCCGAACCGCGCATTCGGAAGCGAGTGATCGTAGATCTTCAACGTTGTCGACGGCCAACGAGATCCTGAGAGTGCGTAGGTGGGAAGAAGACAGTTGGCCAAGGATGGTGGATATCCACGGAAGGGATATGTTCTGCGGGACGCACATCTCGCCAAAGGCGAAGCGGATGGTGCAAGAACGGAGAGTCACGAACGGGGCCAATGTTAGGGCCATGTCTCCTAGTGCATCTGGTATGGAGTAGTCAGTGCACTGTGACTGCCCCTCCCTGATGCAGGTCATACATACCATTCATGTTACCCTCCGGCATGAACTTCACCGTCAGCTCCTGCACCATAGGCGAAAGAGTGTCCGCCAATTGCACGAACTCTCCCGCATCGCGTCGATCTCTGATGGTGTGCGAAAATGACTGGAAAGGGGGGACGGACCCTACAGCTGCAAGCCAATCGCAGATAGCAGAAGCACAATTGCCTCCTTCGAAATGCAGCTTGCGGAGAGGAGGGGCGGTAGGATACTCCGGGATGAGGATCTCATGTGAGCCAAGGCGGATATTGATCAACTGAAGTTCCTCGAGCGATACGAATTCCGATATGCCGAAGACAAGATACTTGCAGCTCAAAGTTGTTTGTGGCCAGTGGATTCGTAGCGTCGTCAGGTTCGAAGCATGCGGTGCAACGGTGCGCAAAGCCGTACCCATGACAGAGAGATCAGCGAGAGCGGGGAGGCATTGAAGGATGCAAGCCTCTGCCCCGAACGCGCTGATACTCGTGCTGGTGAACCGCAACGATTTGATGGACCATCCCAGTGTTGGGGAACGTGAAAGGAGTGTCGCAAATTGGGAAGCCCGTTTGTCTCGCAAGGCGAGGCCATTGAATCGATGATAGCGAGAGGTCTGCAAGAAGACGCGAGAAGCGAGAGCGCAGGCCCCAAGTGTCTGGACATCTTCGTGCAGAAAGTCGAGGATGTGGTCAAGAATCTCCTGAGGGAGCATTGGGGTTTCTACATAACTCTACATGGCGCGTTGAGATTTTGTGGAACACGGGGATGTGAGACCAAGGTAGTACTCACCTTGTCCGAGGTGACAATGTTCTCCTGCCGACTTTGGTATCGATCCATCATGCAATACCCTTGTCTCCTACGTGTTGGGAACCTCCTGGACGACGAGAAGTCGTAATCACAACTCACCGTAATATACTATGATCACTTCTTCCGACCCAAGAGGGCGCAGTGATCCCCCGCGACCCAAGCAGACCGGATGAACGAACTGGACTCTTCGGCTTGGCCCTTGAGCTTGAATGCTCAGGAATGCTCTTGGGTCTGCCGAGTAACTTGCAACCAGGCTCAGAGGTATACTGTGTATCGTTGAACGCAAGAATAGCGATGCCTTCACGACAACATGATGATGGAAGGCGAGAAGGTAGTGGCTATCGAGGCCGTCGCGGGGAAGGGCGCGCGCCTCGACTTCGCACATGTCCATTGCCACGCCGGAGGTTTCACTCACCTTCACACACGACTTGCCTCCTCCACTCATCTGTTCTCAAATACCCATGAGCCTCCAGTATGCTCGGTAGATCCAGCAGACCGCGCACCCGCGACGAAGAGGGAGGAGTGAATCAGCCGCTGCTCAACGACTCGGACGAGGACCTCCCGGCGCGCGCGAAGGACGATGTGCTCTTCTCAGTGGATGACGGCGAGGATGAAGACGACGACGACGACGAGCTTCTAGGAGAGCCGAATGGGCATGCGGAACCGGGGAGACCGACTGTGCGCTTCGAGGAGAACGTGCAGGTCATCGCACCTCCGCTGAGGTCGACTTTCCAGAGTCGAGAAACTGGTGCGTGAGTCTCGTGTTCAGTATGCACTGAGCGGAGCAGGGCAGCGGTGCTCACGATGAGACCTTAGAATTTGAGCTAGATACAGACGAGCTGGATGGCGTCGCGTTGTCGCAACTACAAGCAACTCCGCAGGAGCACACCTCGACGCGTACCGGCCGTCGAGGTCGTGACCAGTCGATGCCATTGCTGGTTGGACTGCTGGACGCCTCCTCTGTCCGGAGAAGTATCGATAGTCCAGAGGATGGTTACTCCCAACCAAGGATCGACCTAGAGGAACTTGCGGCCAAGAGAACTGCAGGCGGAGGCTTGCTGGACTCGGTCGCGAATATGGCCAATTCTATCTTGGGCGCAGGTACGTTTCTGCAGCTCCTGTATCGCTTTCAGTCTAACGATTTGAATGTAGGTATCATTGGTGAGTAATCCCCGCATAGTGATCATACTTCCCAGAGGTGACTCAAGATTCTGCCTCAAGGTCTCCCATATGCAGTACGACAAGCCGGCTTCTTCACTGGTTTAGTACTGCTCGTCGTACTTTGCGGCGTAACTGATTGGACGATCCGGCTTATCGTCCTGAACGCCAAGCTGAGCGGGCAGAACTCGTATATCGGCATCATGAACCACTGCTTCGGCTCGAGTGGACGGGCAGCAGTGTCCTTCTTCCAGTTCGCATTTGCATTTGGAGGTCAGTCCGCTCACAGTAGCGCAGATGTATTTGAGGTTGATAGTTCTCATTGCCCAGGGATGTGCGCTTTCGGTATCATCATCGGTATGTACAGTACATCCCGTGGAACTTGCTCGACCTAACCTTCGCCTAGGCGACACGATACCCCACGTCATCCGTTCAATATTCCCCCACCTGTACGCCGTCCCGGTGCTGTATCTGTTCACAAAACGCCAGTTCATCATTGCTCTCTGCACTATCTGCGTCTCCTACCCTCTCTCCCTCTACCGTGACATCCACAAGCTCTCCCGCGCCTCCGGACTAGCACTAATCGGCATGCTCATCATTGTCACCTCTGTGCTCGTCGAAGGCCCCCATGTCACCCCAGACCTGAAAGGCGACCCTAGCGCGCGCTTCACTGTCCTCGGGGATGGAGTGTTCCAGGCTATCGGCGTAATCAGCTTTGCGTTCGTATGCCACCACAACTCGCTTCTCATATACGGGAGCTTGCGGACCCCGACGTTGGACCGGTTTAACAAGGTTACGCACATCTCCACGTTTATTTCGCTCGTGGCATGCTCCACGCTCGCCATCTCGGCCTACATCGTCTTCACGGACAAGACACAAGGGAACATACTGAACAACTTTGGCCGGGTACGTACGCCGAGCTCTGCACGTACGCTTCGGAGCTGATAAACCTGCTTAGTATGATACACTCATTAACGTCGCACGGTTCTGCTTCGGCTTGAACATGTTCACTACATTGCCTCTGGAGCTCTTCGTGTGTCGAGAGGTGATCGAACAATACTTTTTCGAGAACGAGCCCTTCCACATGCAACGGCACGTCTTCTTCACCACGGCGATCCTCATGTCTTCCATGATCAGTACGTACAACTTCGCCTCTGTCTCTTCGCTTGCTGACAGTACCGCATCCAGTCGCACTCATCACTTGCGACCTTGGGGTCATGCTCGAGATCACAGGAGGGGCATCCGCAACCGCACTCGCGTTCATTTTCCCCGCCGCATGCTACCTGAAGCTCGCGCATCCCCGAGCTCAGTGGTACTCCCGCGCGAAGCTGCCTGCGGTAGTATGCGCCGCCTTCGGCATCATCGTGCTCAGCATCTCGCTCTTCCTCGCGCTCGGTAAGGCCTGGACACCAGCCGGGAGTGCCACGATCTGCATATGAGGTGCCTGTTGTTCTCCTCTTTCGTTCCTTGCCCTCCCTGTTGGTTCTGCTATCGGACAGCCTCGCTAGTCACGCTATCACCCTACCTGCTCATACCTCTAACTTATCTCGCCTGTCTTCCCCCGACAGTACTAGATACGGAACGGACCCGCCGCATCGTACGCATGGACTCATAAGTAGCTGCATTAGGTGTACACCAGATCATATAATCGCGTAAATAGCCTCGTAGGCTCATACCATGTCTAAGCGGCCGCGAAGTGGCCGCGACCGTCCCTCCGCCCCGATCCCCAACCCTCAGAAAGCGAAAACGTAGGCTCGCGATCAGTGCTCGCGGACAATCGCGGCCAAGCCAGGCACCTCGTCGAACTTCTCCACGCGCACGCCCTTCGCCACGCTCTCCGTCGCGAGCAGCGGGGAGACGTCCAGGCCCTTGTACGTGCCCCACACGCGCTCGACGCGCGTCGCCGGGAGCTCCTCCGGGACGCAGTTCGGCGGGTCGCACACGAGCAGCCAGATCGCGTCGTACCCGCCCGCGCCCGGGACGCCGCCGCCGATGACGCCTGCGACAGAGACGCAGGCGTCGACGAGCGCGGTCTGTTCTGGGGGTTCGATGGGCACGTCCGAAAGCTTCCCCATTTCGCGCATCTTGGCGCGGATTTCCTGCAGGGCGGGGGTGCGGATGTGAGAAAGCGTGCAAAGAGACAGGCGGGGAGGCGTGCGTACCTCGGACGTCAGGTTCACCTCCACGAAGGCTTCGATGACCCTGCGGAAGTCGCTCACGCTCTGGTTCTCGATGATGTTCGGGTTCGCGAGCCACTGATCGGCGATGGGTGTGAGTGAGCATTCGGACGAGCCTCGCGGGAGAGGGCAAACGGAACGACCTCGCGTACCTGCACGCTCTGGATCGTCGAAATGTACTTGACGGCCTTGCGGTACGCCGTCGGGTGCTTCGCCTCCTCTTCGCTCAGGTGCAGAAGCGTCCGGCTGAGCTTCTGGTTGAGCGCATCGAGCGCGTCCCAGAGCGTCTTCGCCTCCGCGCTGTTCTCTTTGCGCCATTTGAGCACCTTGCCGACGAGCGAGGGCGTGTCGCTTCCTGCGTCGACGTCCGCGAGCATGAGGCGCGTATGTGGAGGGAGCTTAAATGGCTCGACGCGGTAGTCCCATGCCTTGTTCGACGGGGAAATGATGGGGCTGAGTCGCTGAGTTGAATCCTATGCGAGAGCAGTGTGTCAAGAGGTATGCAACTTGTCCAGACAAGCTCGCTCGACTCACTGCGGCGTCGTTCATGAGCGGCTGGATGACCGCGGGGTCGAAGCGCGTGTAAAGTTGACTCCCGAAGACCGCCGCGGAGACATCGAAGCCACTGCCGACCTTCCCCTGCGCTAGACAGTGGATGTATTGCGAGAGGTTGTGCGCCAGCTTCCGTCCTTCGCTGGCGGTTTCCGTGCCGCCCTCTGTTGCGAACGAATCGGACGCGATGATCTTGAGGTGGAGGAGGAGACCAGACACGAGCGACGTGATGAGCGCGGCGGAGGACCCGAGGCCCGTCTTGTGCACATCTGCTAGCCTGACTCCCGTCTTGTTGAACGGCGGCAGCTTCGTGAGCGACTCCAAGGTCGGAGGAAGGTTCTGCGCGGTGAGCTGCAAGAAGTCATCAGAACGTACTCGACTTCACGCAAACCACGACGCTCACCTGCGCTCGTTGGGAATAGAAGTCGTTGTCGCCGGCGATCGTGATGTCCAGCCCACGCCCGAGCGCGTTCTGCAACGTGCCCGCGCTGACCAGTTCCACACCGAGCGCCAGCGTGCGCTGCAGCGCTAGGTGGACGAATTTGTTCTTTGTCGAGGCGCCATTCGAGCTGGTACGACAGGGAGCGCACGATCAAATCGTATCACCAAATGCTCCGGTCAGCTCGCACCATCCGCGCGCAAGACAGAATGAGATATACGCACCTGTCGGCGACCTGCTCGACGCGCACGACGTCGGGGCCACTGAAGTCGACGAAGTAGAGCCAGGTTGCATCTAGGAACTGGGGTGATCTGACTCGGATCTGAATCGGGCCATCTGCACCAGCCTCAGGCGCGGGAGGCTCGGAGATCGCGTCGATGACGGTGTAGAAGCGCGAGCTCGTGGACACTACGACGCCGGGGTAGGCGGGGTCGAGGACGAGGTAGCCTCCCGCAAGGAGAACCTTGCCCGAGGAGGAGACGACGGTGGGCGGGGACGAGGACGAGGAGGACATGGATGGTAAGTAGGTATGGGGGATCGGGGAGAAGGTGTTAACGTGCGAGGAGCGCGGGCGATCGGTGATCTGGCATCCGGCTTTATTCCCCTGCTCGGCGTCTGGAGCAGTGGGCCGTTCCTGTTCAACTCGCTCCGCTGCCGGCCTCGAGAGTTTTGAATGCTGCGGGCGTCGCGGTACAAGACAGCGGGAGCACTGCTTGCTGTCAACCTTGGCCTTACCTGATTGACCGGCACGCGGCCCAGATAGTCAGGCGGACGACCAGACGTGTGGTTCGGCTGTGAACTACCGGGGACTCGATAACCCCCTCTTCGCGCCATCCATCGGCAGCTTCACCTCAGTTTGGCTTCAGAACTTCGCTTTCGGGATGAGGGGGCCACACGAAGTCGCCGCGGAGTACCATCATAGGCGCCCACGCGTCTCAGGTTGCCCACCTCTGGGCCGGAATACCTGCTTCTCCGGCGTAATTCGCTAACGGATTATCGCTCGTCTTATTCTCGTGCATCTTGAAGCCTGCGATCAGGGCTACTAGGTGGGGTACGCAAGGCAGCGAAGTAGTTCTACCCCGAAGGAGGGCAATGAGGTTAACTCCCAGGAACGTACTCACCACGTCCAGCAAGCTAAGCGATGTGTCACCTTGCAGGCACGCGTCCAAGATTGCGCCGAACATTCAGCATGTTCGTCTGTGCTTCTCAGCGCGTGCTTGTCAGTGGGTATTGCGCACATACACTGTGCCACGATGCATCCGTCGGCCCGATATCATCTGGCTTGTTCTTACGTCCCGCGTACGGAAGGAACAGGCGAGGCGAGGCGAGTCGACTGACCTTCAAGAGAGTTACCGTGGATGGTACTCAACTCTCTCGATTGGCTCGACGAGGCGATAATACCGAGGAAGCATAGCGACGTCTTCTTTACCTTGCTTGATCTCAACCTTCTGTAAGCTGCAGAACTCGCATCTCTCCAACGTCGCGCTGCTTAGAGAGTCGCAAGAAACGGACAGGAAAGCGTCTCCTCTGCCCGTGTCCTGCCCGGCCGCCCGCTGCACCAAAACACTCTCACCGAGAAGCAAGGGCAGAGGGTGGGATGCTGTAACACCAAACGGCACAGACAGCGGATAGTTAATCACCGCAGAAACTCGTGGGCATTACGACACCAATCACAATCAGCTGCACACCACGACTCCTAGCAGCCTTGAGTCTTGACGTTACGCAAATATTCCCTCCGGAGCAAGCGGGCGCGAGACCAGGACGCGCTCGACGCCCGGGGCCGGAGGCACGGTCACGGGAAGCCCGGGATGAGCGTGCTTGCGGGTCTTCGACGCAGGGCGCGTCGCTCGCACCGCTTCTAGAATCGATAACAATCAGGCGACGGAACACAAGTGGCAGCGCAGAGTGAAGTTGAGAAGCAGGGATGGTATGTCTATCTGCCAGTGTCCCGCCCGATCAGCCTTCTCCCGCGACCAACTCGAAGAGCTCAGCGGGATCCGATCGGTCGGGGCGAACGCGACTCGGAACCCGCGGGGAACACCCATCCTCTCAGGTCCTCGTCGGGGATATACCAGGCCGTGGACGCGTACGGACGGGACCCGTCTCCTCCCGGTACGTGGTGGTCGAGCTGATAAGTCGCCGCCGACAAGTGCTGTCAGCCGGAGATAGCGCGGGATGGCGAGGGCATGCGCACGTACCGTGGGCCAATATCCATACTGCGGGGGCACTTCGCTCCAATCGATGAGTCCGAGCGCATCGCGCAGGTAGCTGCCGTCGTCCAGGTCGTCCAGAGCGGTCCTACTGCGCCCGAGAGTCTGTGCCGAGACGGGGACACCGAATACTCGGCGGCTTGGGTGGTCGTGGTCGCACGGTGAGGCACTAGTACTGGGACAGACTGAAGCCACACCCCCAATTTCAGGAGTGATGTGGCAGGCAAAGGGATTTTGGGGGTTGCGGAGAGAGCTGCGGCCAAGACCTCGTTTGTCAGCGCGTTGGGAAGCTTTCCTCGGAGTAGCGACCACTTGTTGCGGCAGGTGTCGGACTTCCGAGTCGGATACCAGAGGGACCACACGCTCAGCGTGGTGGTCGACGAGTTCTGACTATAACGTCCGGTGGTCAGACTGACAGTACAACGGAAGCAAGCAGGCCGCGTACCTTGCCAGGGGAAGCGTTCGCCGAGAAAGCCGAACATGATATGCAAATGGAGGATACGACGATTGCTCCTGTTATCCACAGAAGCACACGTTGACGAGAAGCTCCGGGGGTCCCATGGATCGTCACGGAGGCCAGGCTTTCGAGTGCTCTCCGGGGTAAGTGAGGTGCTTCCCTGTGAACGTCGTCAGAGTCGTTGAGCAGTCCCGCTGGACTCAGCCAGTGGCGTTCGACGGCAGGGGGAAGGGAAACCGAATCTAACGTCAAGGGAGCAGTCGGACTAGGAGAAGCGGTCAATACATAGGCCAGAGCGCGGTTGCGAAAGACGGCGTACCCGGCGATGCGCTGAGTCCTTGTTGGCGCCGAGACAGTAAGCGTCCACATTCGAACGAAAGTTGTTGAGATCGGGAGCGTCTGGAAGACTCCGACGAGGGCGAATATGCAAGTCACGATCAAGCTTGTGACGAGCATCTTTGTGCGTCACCTGGAGGTTAGGAAGTGCGGATGTTGCGAGCAAGAGCGTGGAAGGGGCATGGATTTAACAGTCACTAGGGGATCGCGCACTCTTTCTTCGTGAGCAGTATGGTGCAAGAGAGAGTGTCCTGCTTTGTGAGGCTCCATTGTACGAGTACCAAGGTGCACACAAAAGCTAAGTCCATTCCGCGTCAGTGCCAGTGGAAGATGTGTTTAGAACGTTACCCCTTGAGTTCCTTTGTCCTGTTGCGGTACCGAGCCCGAGTATTCGCGCGTCGTCAACTACCTTCATCGTGACCCACTTACAAACCGTAACTGTAGACTGAAGACCACGCCCAGTACTGCGATGGGCCAAGCTCATACAGAGCACTGTTGTAGTCATCAGCGACTACCGCACGGAGAGCTTCAAGGAAAACGGTGCGTACCATAGTCTACTACAGCGGAGACTCGCTCCAGATGTACTCCAGATCCTTCGCCACCTGCTCGCTGATATCCTCCCACTTTATACCTTCAGGCGCATCAGGCATCCGCTCCATCGTGGTGATGGCGAACTTGTGCCCAGCCCAGCTGCCGCGCGCAATGTTCCCCTTATAACGGTAGAAATCGCAACCTGCACCGAGAAAGCCGTCACTCGACCAGTAGATCCTGTACATAATGACGTGTCCGAGGTCGGGGGAGCACCTGGGGAGGAACGGCGCGCAGGCGTCCGGCTTCTTGGAGAGCTCCGCGATAGGCTTCGCCCGCACGTACTTCCCGAGCGTCAGGTTGCATACTACCCAGTCGTCGCGGGCGGGATAGTGCAGACCGTACAGCTCGCAGAAGCGTTCGCGGTCAGGCTTCGAGAACGGCGCGAGGAAGTTCTGGAGGTTCTTGTCGCGGGAGAGGTTCAGTCGATAGGTCCCGACAAAGAGCGGGGTGTGCTTGTCTAGCAGGGAGCGCAGGCCTCCGTACCTGCTCAACTTGCGGTCACTTTTGAGTTCACTTTTCTCTTCTTGTGTGAGAAGACTCTTCGGGAGGTCGTTGACGTTGGTGTATTCGCAGAGGCAGATGATTCTGCCGCCGGCCCATGGTGCAGCAAGCTGCTTCTTGAGTTCTTCGATTCCGTCGTGCGAGAGAGAAAGGAGTCGCCTGCAAGTGAGGGCAAGGCAGACTTTATCCCGCACGTCCGGAACGAGCTCTATGATGTTCATGAGCAACTCGTTAGGGAAGCGGAGAAGGCCTTGATCGTTGATTCTCGGAGCAGTGGCGGTGAAGCCTTCCAGCCACGCATCAACCTTGTCACTGTCCATACTCGAAGCTCAGTATATTGCTGCACTGTAGTGCGACATTGACGTACCTGGGGTAGGGGAGAGTCAAGCTCCGTACAAGGAAGTATTGCGGGTTGTAGAAGAATTCAAGCCATTTTTCACCACCAGTCGTGCGTCCCACCTCGCGCAGGGTGATGTTGAGGCTGCAAAGGACAATCGAGCTCAACCACCACGTCAAGCGTATGCCTCCGAAAGACCTCACAAGTTCCACGACCCCATGTGCGTTCTGCGTTCCCACAGTTGCTTGCACCACTGCTGCGGTGTATGAAGGGAGGATGGTGCTTATTCTCGATACCGGGGGGGTTTGCGGTCAACTTCAGGTTAGGACGTGGCGGGTCGTGCTTGAAGTGCCCACCCCAACTAGTGTCAGCTATATATTAGTTCACAGGTCCTTGACGTAACCGGACGTGCGACTCATCAGCTATTACTTAGCCGCATTCGCACACAAGCAGAAGAGATTGTCGACTCACCTCGAGTCACCGTCTCCATTTCCGGGCGCATGAGAAGGGGATGACACGCGCGAGCCAGGCGACTGGTCGGCGCCGTGATGGTGGTCTCGCAAATCTAGTACTACTTAGTACGGTGAGCGAAGTGGAACGCCGTGTCAGTCACGTAGGTCATGTCAGAAACCTTCAAATACATACCAGCAAGTAATGAGCAGCATGTGGCCGCTTTGTGACGGTGAGCACAAAGCAGAGGAGGCTAGGTGGCACATCCGATATGTTGGTGGCTGTACTCGAACATACTCGTTTTGGCTAATCTCCGAGAACTACATCGATAACATGGATCATCCGCCCAATCCATAGCAGTGCATTATGCAGAGATTATAAGTAGTAGTACAGACCATGAGACGTATATCGATACTCGAAAACGAACGAATCGACAGCAACAACGACAACGGATCGTAGCAACAGCGTACGACCCTCAGCCTGAGCCTGAACCTGAGGCGGTTCCCTCTCGCCCACTGTGGAAGAAGCCCAGCAAGTGCGCAAACTCGAACCCAGACTCCTGCTGCCACGAGTCCGTGCGATTCTTCATCGCCTCGTCCCAGAACATCGTCGGCGCCTCCTCCCCGCGCTCCAAGAACTTGCGGATGTGCTTCTCCCACTTCTTCATGAGATGGAACTTTGCCTCGTGCGACGTGATGTACACGCCCTCAGAGTCGAAAGGCGGCAAGCCCTCCTGGTACGCAACCAGACCGACCTGCGTCAACCAGTAAAACGGCAGCGCGTTGAAGAGGAAGCGCTGTTGTGACTCGGGCACGTCGCGCGGGGTTTCGGGGGACTGTTGCCAGCTCTCGAGCCAGCAGTGCAGCAGGATCTGAAGGTGATAGACGCGGTCCTTGTCGACAAAATGTGGCTTGAGCTGCTGGCGCGCGCCGCCCTCAGTCTGCTGATGGAAAGGAAGGCGGTCGCGCAGGTACATCTCGAACAACTTGCGCATCATCGCGTGGATCATGATGAAATGGCCGAAGGGACTGCAGAGGTATTGGCGGGGCTCGTTGAGCGGGTTGTCGCGCACAAGGTAGAAATAAAGCGATTTGAGGTAGTGGCCGCAGAGCCGTATCTCGATGTCACCGTAAGGAGATGGCGTTTGGAGAATCTGGGCCCACTCCGTTGCGTCTTTGGCGGCCCACAGCGCATCCTCAGCAGGAAGCCCGAGTGTGAATTGCTCCGTGTGTAGGGTGGGGGAGAGATTGAAGAAAATCGCATGGCAGCAATCATGCAGGTAACACAGCCAGAGCGCCCTAGACCCAGTTCGCTCAGCGACCTATCCCTATGATGGATGATAATGGCTACCGGACATACCTCTTGGCAGACTCATGCCTCACCCAGTCCCTCCATGACTTCTGCACATTTTCGGGGTCGGAGAAGTCGATCGGCTGGAGCTTCCATTCCCGGGTTTTGTCAACGAAGCCATTCAAACGGAGCATCTACGCACGCATTAGCTACATCTGATTCGGATGGGGACGTCTGGGGGACACATACCATGACAATCATGCCATGATAGACATTCGACTTTGCGCGTTGCTCCGGGTTCCTGTGGAACATGCCGATTGTCTGGATCATGCCTGAAGCCAACGCAAGTTGGATGATCGTGTCATAGTCCGTCGCGTGTGACTTTGCAAGTAATAAGCACCAGGGTCAAAGAACAGGAGGGAAGGCCAGCAAGACTCACCAAGTCAGCGATAATCTCATCTCGTACGGTCGAGAGTACCCGATCAATGAAGTTCGTCGCTGCGGGGGACTCAAAGTACATCGCGCCACTAGCTTTCGATGCCTTGACAAGCAACGGGTGGCGGGGCTCCGACAGGAACGTCGGTAAGTGAACGACGGGCATGTGATACGTAAACGTGTTGAAGAACGTTTCGACTAGACCGCCCATCAGCCACAATCCGAGAGGGGTGGACGAAGGATACACGCACTGAATTCGTACATCTCCGGGAGCGTAGGCCAATCCTGGGTAGCGGTCATTGCCTGCGTCTGGGACAGCACCTCATTCACCTCGCTTTCAGGTATCGTCGTCGGATCCGCATACATAGGCACGGAGGGCGAGGGTGTGGCGTAGATGGCAAGCTGAGCGGGGTTGTTGAAGAAGGCTTCCATCATCGCGGGGTCGACAACGATCGACTCGAGCCTGTCGGTGAGCATCGCCGTCGGATCCTGCAGGAAGTGCTGTCCTGGTACAGAGGGGTTCTTCTGGAAACTGGTCGTGAACACGTCCGAGAAGAGGCTGTCGTACATCTCGTTGGAGAACAGGTCGCCGTACATCCTCCCATCAGCGCCTTGCTCGTTCCCGTTCTCGTCGTTCCCGTTTCCATTGATGGTCGACAACGCCAATGTCGACTTCACTAAGGTACTGGTAGAAGGCCCAGCAGGCGTGCTGAGTACAGCAGCTGCAAGCGGGTCGAAGTTCACCGTCGAAGTCGGCATGGGAGTAGTAGAAGCGGCGACCGTCGACGGGGGAGAGAACGCCGACAACGAACTCATGTTGCTGAACAGATCGGACGGCGAGGAGAGGCCGGGGATGGTTGAAGATGTGGACCCAACGATGCTCGTGGGCGACTGCGACGACTGATCGGCCTCAGGTGGAGAGCCTTGATTCTGTGATGATCCTGAAGGAGAAGTTGTCGCCTCCGGGGACGAACCCTCCTTCTGCGAGCTGCTTCCGGCCTCCGGACTGTCGGCGGCAGAACCGTTGGCATACACGCAGTCGCGGCCTCGCGTCTTGCATTTCGAACAGGGCCGTTGCAGGTCGCACTTGACCTTAGACTCGGCGCAGCTCTGGCACGACTTGCGACGCGATCGATTAGCAGACCTAGACGGGTCGTTAGCCTGATCCACGCATTCTTCAGACAGCGTATGGACTGACGAATCGCAGCAAGTACGTCTATGTCGGGTGAGCAAGTCGCTCCGAGTGAACTGAGCACGGCAGCGCTGTTGGTGATGTGAGCACACAATGACAATATTCAGGTAGGATGAGCACGTACATCGCACTCGTGCCCGCGTTCGTTGGAGTCTGTTCCGAACGGGCGTTAGTTTGAGTGACTCCGAGTGGCGGTACCGAAAGTACTTACGCGTCTTGAGGTGGCGATTCAAGTGAGTCGTCCGGGTGAACTTGGCACTGCACAGATGGCAAAACTTCGTCTGAGGCAAGGTCGGTATGTTGCCCCTATGGGACCGCATCTTGCTTACGGCCCCATTCTTCCTACGAGGCAAGCCCGAGTCGGCCGCCGTGGAGGTGGATGCCGAGGGCAGAGAGGTCGTCGGGATGTCCGGAGGTGGCTGGAGAGCATCAGCGGACATCGTGGTGGGTTACAAGATGGCGGATAAAGACAGAGTGATTATATGGCGTCTTGCAGCTCTATCACTTACGGCAAACGCACATCGTTTGTTGCGCGGCCTTCGGCGGGTCGTTAGGAGCTCGCAAGCCACGTGGAGTTACTGAGTAAGAAGTTTTACGAGGACTCGCCTGGGAGGGCCTGGAGCGCTGAAACCAGCCTCCTAAGTACAAAAGTAACTAGTCTGGATCCTGATGGCGAGTCGTATCTATGAATGCGAAACCTCTTACTCCGAGAACAACGCGTGGTGGCGAGAACTCGGGAGAGGAAGACGGAGCGGGGAACGCAGGCGGACGACGCGGTCTTTACTTATAAGTCATTCGAGCACTCCACCTCTCAGTCGGTCACCACTCGCTCAATATTGTCAAACAACGCTGACATCTTGGAAGCGCGATCGGCAAGACATTTCAATTCGGGACGAGCATGGGCGTTGCAACATTGACATGCAGAAAGGGGCGTGAACCTGCATATCATTATGTATATGTCGCGTACGCCGCCCAAAGACCTCCCGAGGACCAGTGTTCGGTTCGTGGTGACCCGACGTATGATAGAGAAGACGATCTGATCATATATATATACTTGGTGTTGATGAGCTTTCGAGACCCGCTCTGAATGGCGATCACAGATACACGATCAACGCCTCGGAGGCAAGCACCGACACCGTCAGCGCACTCCCACTGACCGCAACAGACTCGAAGTTCTGCGTGCCCTGCTGCACACACGTCGACGAGAACGTGCCGCCCCCGCCGATCGTCACAGCCGCGCCCTGGTCCGTGCGCGCCGTCGCGCTCGAGGCGGTCAGCCGTTTCGCCCGCTTGGTCCCGCTCGCCGTCGTCAGCCCGGTGAACTGCACGGACGCACTCGCGCGCGTCCCCGAGCCGCTGAAGTTGTCGGAGTTCACGACGAGGAGGCGGAGGGGGGCGTTCGAGGACGAGTAGACGGCGTACGTCGCGATGGCGCTGGAGCCGTTGTCGAGCGCCGCGACCTTCGCGCCGTCCGTGCCCAGGAACTCGGAGACGAAGACGGCCCCGTAGTACGGCGAGTAGACGTTGTTCTGGCCCCACCAGCAGTATGCCTGTTGGGAAGAAAGCGCGCATTGAGCGGATGTTGGGCTTACTTATCAGCACACTAGCGCATCCGGGACTCACGCAGTTGCCGATGGTTCCGTGATGGAAGTAGAGGCGATCGGCTCCAATCAATGCGCTTTGGAGGACGTAGTCGACGATCCACAGCGCAGCACCGAAGGTGGGACTGATTCCTCCACCACCGCATGTCGCTGTGATTGTCATGATCATAGTCACTGATCGCACCATCCTTCAAGGCCCAGACGCACTCACCGGAGTTGGTCTCGCCGAGGAAGAACTTCTTCCCAGCGTTATGTGCGGCCGTTGCCTCTGCCTTGAACTGGCTGACGTACTTCACGATGCCCCTGTGCCCGAGGTCAGGCAGTATGCAGTGAGTCCGGATTTTATGCTCACGAGTGGCTCATCAGGCTGGTCAAGTTGGTGCTCGCACCATTGCAAGCAGACTGAGGGTAGGAATGCCGCGAGATCGTCTTGATGGTGTTCAACGCAGCACTTCCGATGCTGGAGATGAGCGTCTGGGTATTCCAAGACAGGTAGACAGCTCCTTGGAAGATGTTTCCCAACTATAGCACGACAGCAAGTCAGCTCTTCTCGCGCAGATGGACTCGCCCAAAACGCCATCTACTCACGCTGGGTGCTAAGGCAGTGAACCATTTCGCCTCATTTTGTATGTCAATAGAGTTGCTCCACCCGGTGCCCGAGGCAATCGGAGAGCTGCTCGCATACACTGAAGTTCTCGTGTCAGCATGTTGCAAAACAAGCGCGTTCAGATAGAGACTCACAGTCGGGCTCGTTCCCGAGTTCTATAGCGTAGAGGTTGCTCATGGAGGACTTGGCCCTCTGGGCAGCCGACAGCGAGTTCGCCTGGTTGTTGAGCTGGCGATTCAGCCCGACAGTGACCTGACCCTTCAATTGGGACGCGAGCGAGAAGAACGAAGGCCCGTAGGTAAGACTCGACGGTGCATCCAGAGGGGACGAGACGCTATAGTTGACTGTAGATGCGAGGTTCGCGTCGTAAGTGGCACGATCTCTGAAGAGCAAACGCATGCGTCTGTCAGTTGAGCTGCAGAGATATACACCAGATGGTACTCACTGGGTCGTGCCGCCGATACGTATGGCCGGCTGGGCGTTCCGGAGAGTCGCGATGTTGGCGAGACAGTTGTTCGTCCCGGCCATCTGCGTGTACCCTGGTAGAGTGAAGAACTCGATCGACACGCTCACGAGGGACGGATCTACAGAAGCAGCTCCAGAAGGAGGGGTTGACGGAACTGCAACGGCGCGCACATGGCAGAGCCATACCAGCGCTGCAAGGAGGGCGGAGAACTGAGCCATACGCGCGAGTACAGCGGCGAGGACGCGCAAGGACTGGTCGACGATGGAAGGAGGCGTTCTGGAGGCCATAACGAGGAAACTGCGGCTTTATAGCGCCGCTCGGTGCATTGCCGGATGTCGGCGGCGGGAAGGGCAGGTGCCACGAAGGTAGGCCATGTCAGGTCCGAATTGCTTTACGCGGTTGAAAGGAAGGTCACAGTGTGCACCCGCGGACCGACTGCGAGGCACCAAACTGGAGCAGTACGACAGAGAGGCCTCCCATGTGATCCTCCCAAATCGCGGGAAGGCGAACAAGGGATGATACACGGATATAGCGGTATATTGACTCGCGTTGGGTCTCGAGGATGCGGGGAATATAAGCTTTGCTGATCCGGCGGTCCAGTGCGTCCCGTATGGTCATCTGACGAGTGGTCAACGACCAGTCGCAGGCTCCGGCTACATGCCTCCATCAGAGAGACGCATGCAAACCCAATGAAGAAGAAGGGGCAGCGTGCACCTGAATATACAGTGATGCTCAACAACGGTCTGGTGCTCTAGGACAGTCGCGACTCACCGGGTACTTGACATCGTCCGGGTAACCCTCTTTGTTGAGTTCTGACCACCACCGGTCAGACACTGGGATCCCCGTATGCTACGGTGAGAGTTGATCGATCTCAACGCACGTAAGCCAGTACTGCCTGTGCCGAAAGTACGTTTAGGCTGTCGATCGTTCGAAGACTGGCCTGACAATCACTACTTATTGTGTGTGGGTATCGGAGTATGTGCGCAACGAACTGAACCAGTGTCCTCCGAGCAAAGAACGAGTTTGTAGGTGAATTGGAATGGGATGACGAGGTATGTGGCTGGATGGTGGTGGGTGAGCTGGGTGAGGGAAGCGCCTTGCTCGCTCCTTCCCGCCATCAGGCCGCCGATTTCCATATCCGCTCATGCCGTCGGTCTGGGCGCCTACACGTGACGTCACGCGTCGCGTCGCGTTGTGTCCGCTTCCTGCTCTCGTCGCGACTGGCTCCGTCGTGCATTTGAGTAGGCAGCTGGCCTGAGAACGTTCTCAGGAGTGAATTCTACTTTGACAATACTCACCTACGCTAGACAGGTTGTTACGTGTAGACCTGGATAGACTTCAGGGCAGTGGAGGATGGCGGAATTCATGACGTCAGTTCTCCTTCGCCTATGAACCCATCCCTATATCCATCCCCCCGCGCTATCTCAGCTTGCTACTTACTACTTACCACGACCACCTCAGCCTAACAATCCGAGCTCATACAGACCACCATGCTCGCGCGCACCGTCTTCGCCCAGGCTCTCCGGCAACACATCCGTCCTCGTCCCACCTTCGCCGCGCAGGCCCTCCACAGCACCGCCATCCTTTCCAACAATTCCAACGCTCACCCCTTCTCCTTCCTTCCAGCCAACTCCCTCGAGCCCAAAGCGAAGCGCACGAGGGGACTCACGGAGATCCGAGGTCCCTACTATGCCCCAGTCACGCAGACGTATCTCGACGAGCTGCTCAGTGATTGGGGCGAATACGTCGATGGCGTCAAGTTTGCTGGAGGAGCCTTCTCGCTCATGCCAGAGGACAGGCTGCGCACCCTCATCGATACTGCACACAAGCATGGTAAGCCGCAATTCGTCCTGTCTATTCCGGGCGCATGCTGAAATTGCTGGCACAGGCTGCTACGTGAGCACCGGAGGATTCATCGAGCGAGTCCTTTCCACGTCTGGTGGGGATAAGTCCGTAGTCTCCAAGTACCTCACAACCTGCAAGAACCTCGGGTATGCTGTCAGCTGCCTATATTTCCGAACAACGTCTGAGTAAATCCCTAGCTTCGACGTGCTCGAGATCTCTTCGGGCTTCCTGTCCATCCCTACTGACGACTGGGCCTCGCTGATCGAGTTCACCGCCGCACACGGCCTCAAGCCCAAGCCGGAGGTCGGCATTCAGTGAGCATCTGCCTCATAACATCCACCCTGTCATCACGGCGCTGACCACTTCCTCTAGATGGGGTGCAGGCGGCGACGCGTCCGTCGAAGAGCTCGAATCAGCCGGAACTCGCGACCCGAAGTGGCTCATCGACCGCGCGAAGACCTTCCTCGATGCCGGCGCATACGTGCGTTCGCTCGTCCACTGTTTCATCTAACACTAAGGCTGAGCTGTTGCTACCTATGTAGATGATTATGATTGAGAGCGAGGGCATAACCGAGAACGTCAAGAACTGGCGCACGGACGTCATCTCCGCCGTCACCTCCGCCCTCCCCGCCGAGAAGATCATGTACGTCCGCGCCCCATCTCCGTTCTGATTCTGCTTCTCCTCCTCCTCTCCTCCGTCATCGTCACACGGAGTCTGACCACATGCTTACAGGTTCGAAGCGGCGGACCCCGAGGTCTTCGCGTACCACATCCAGAACCAGGGCGCTCGCGCGAACTTGTTCATCGACCACTCGCAGGTCGTGCAGCTCGCGTGCCTCCGCCGCGGCATCTGGGGCACGGGCAGCACCTTCGCGCGCGTCGTCACCTTCGAGGGCACCGGCGAGCACTTCCGCAAGGGCGGCCGGGCGGTGCATAACGAGCCGTCGGAGAAGTACTGAACGGTTGTGCTCTGAAGGCTACGGTGATGCGTGCAGGATGGAGGATGGAGGATATCTAGGGAGAAGCATAACACCTACTAGCAACAGTGCGGACGAACTTCTTTTCTTGTATATTAGGTTGTAATATGTATCGATACTACTTTGTGACCCCACGCCTGTCTCAGGCGACAGCTCCGTCTTCCCGCGGGCCGATGAGATTGCGAGAGCGAGGCAAGAAGACTCTACAATATTATACATCGTACATACACCCACCGTAGAGTACAACCAGCAAGAGTATGAAGCGAGATCGTACAGTCCGTGGCCGCCATGCGACGTTTGCGCTTCATCCGCAGAACTCGAATCCAGGGCACCCGATTGCAGTGCCGAAGTCTGCCAGTGCGGGCAAGCGAACGAGTATTAGGACGGGGACCACGGCGAAAATTTAGTACTCACTAGACCCGTCGACCTTCGCGACAGCGAGGAGAGCCTGCAACACACCGCCGAGACCCTCTCCAGCAAGCATGCCCGCCTATGACGATGTCAGTCATTTTGGGTCGACGCTGAATACTCGCGCAGCGGGACGTACCGCAACGGCGAACATGTACATGTCGAATCCCGCGGGGTTCTTCCGCGCCCAGAAGTAGTTGAAAACCGAACCGAACGCCCTGTCAAAGCAGGACAGTCAGATCGACAAGACCAGAATACAGGAAGGAGGCGCAGGCAAACTCACATTGCAATGGAAAACGGAATCTGCGGTGCGACGAATGCCTGGGCGTGCAGATATCACGATCAGCCCGAGAAGACGGGGGAAAGACAAGAAGAACAAGTAGAAGCAAGCGAGACACGCACCAGACCGACAGCGTTCCAGTTGGGAATCCAGTGCCAGTGCTTCTTCGGGACCCACAGGTGCTTCACAACGACCATGATCACCGTCCAGATCCCAAGCGCGATGGCGGTGAAGCCCGCCGACTTGGGGATCGCTGTTCACGGGCAAGGAGGTCCGTCCAGTCCGTTAGTGGGTGTGTGGCGCGGGGAGGGAAAACGAAAGAATGACGTACGTAGGGAGGGCAACGCGACAGCCTGCGCGACAGCGACCCACGCGCTCACACTCGGGGCCTGATACGTGCACTCCTGCACCGTGCTCGACCTGCGCGTGTGTTTCAATCCCTGAATCCTTATTGTGAACTTGAAGGATGGGTGTCGACTCACAGGATGCACGGGCTCGCGGTCGCGAAGAGGATGAATAGGCCGACGTTCAGGAAGATGGCCACGACGGAGCCGCAGAGCTGCGCGACGAACTGGTTTCGGGGCTTTGCGCGCAGGAGGTACCCGGTCTTCAGGTCGCCTGACGACGTTCTTTTCTTTTTTTTTCTTTGAATCCTCGTTTATTGCCCTTGAGGGCCGAGCCCTATGGTAGGCAGAACACTACACGATAACTACTGGAGACGACGAGGCGAAGGGGGTGGGGTACGCTGATCATGGGTAGGGGGGAGGGAAAGGGAATGAGTGCTGGGGCGATGCAGCGGGCCATTAGGAACTGGGGGATGTACAGTAGGAGGAGAGAGTCGAGAAGGATACTACGAGAGAGCAAGAGAGAGATGAACTAAACTAGGGCTCACCCGGTCGACGGTCGCAGCACTTGGCCATTCAAGGCAGGAGAGTAGGTTATAAACCTGCCGCCCCTTAATCACGGGAGTGCTCCGTTGGGCTTCTGCCTCTTTGAGGCGGCAGGAGTACGCGAGTAAAGGCGTCCCCGCCCCGCGTCCGAACTCCCCCATCTCCAGTGCAGGAGTGCGCCGCCGGCGTGGCCATACACTGCACAACTACAGGACTGCATGCAATGGCTGGACAGAGAGAACTAGAAGAGGAGGCGAGACAGAGACAGAGTGAAGTCAGCGAGCGAGTAAGTGGCATGAGGGAAAGGGAAAGCTCAATCATCGTTGTCGTCTGCTGGAGGGACCACAATCTCGCCAAAAACGCTGCGGAGTCGACCAGTGGCATTGACAAAGGCGAAGAGCGGGTGAAGGCCATCCTTGCTGTTGAGGAGGACCGACAGCTTGCGACCGGTGAAGCCGAGAGGGGCAAAATGGACAGCGCGATGGAGGGAGTATGTCGGGCAGGCGAGGAGGAAGTGCTCCACGGTTTCGGCAGCTTCACCACAGGAGGGACAGGTCGGGGAGAGTGTTTTGCCAATGCGTGCGAGGTAGGGCTGCAGAGGGACATGGTTTGTGCGAAGCTGGAGGAGGAGGTTGGCATGTCGACGGGGAAGGGCGGCGATCATCTCGGGGTACTTCTTGGAGGGCATTGAGCGGTCGATGGTGGCCATGCGCATGCCCCGCTGCGAGGTCTGCCAGCGGAGCTTCGCACGACGGTCCAGCTCAGCTTTGAAGTTCTGCCGTGCCCGCGACGCACTCAGCGGCAGTACCTTCCGAAGCTGCTTAGGAAGCTGCGGGGCCGGTGACGACCGGCCCCGGGCAGCCTCCTTCGCCGCCTCGTCTGCCGCTTCATTGCCAGCAATGTCGCTATGGCCGGGCACCCAACGAAGCGTGATGCGCAGCCCCGGACGGGCAGCCTTGAGCGCCTTCACCTGCTCATGGAAGATGTCAGTGAGGTAGCGGCCTGCAGCAGGGGAGCGCAGCGTGGAGGCCTGGATTGCCGCAGTATTGTCCAGCGCCAGAGAGGCGCGCCGTGTACAGCGCGTCTCTGTGCGAAGCAGCTCGAGCCCGAGCACCGTCGCCGCCAACTCGGCCTCATACACGGTGTGCCGCTCTGAGGGACCGAGGTGGAGGTGAAGGACTCGGGGACGAGCACGCCCCGGTGCGTAGAGAATCGCCGCAGCGCCCACTCCACCGTCCACATCCGAGCCATCCGTGTAGATACGGTACGCTCCGTCCTGCGCCCAACGTCGGTCGTCCTCCTCTGCTGCTGCTCGGTCCCTGTTGACATGGACGCGGTGTAGTGGCTTCCAGCGAGGGGGCAGCCGCACCGGGCGGATCTTCTCTGTGTGCGCGTAGTCGAGGAAGGGGCGGTAAGCGTCGAGGAGCTCATGAAGGGAGGAGGTATGTCGCTGGACAAGCCGTCGCCCTGCTCGACGGACGTGAGGTGCAAGGGGATGGGATTCAGGGAGGGTGCAGAGGCGGACGGCAGCGCGGTGGCAGAGCTTGTCGACGAGAAGATCGAAGGGGAGGAGCTGTGCATGGGCCTGGAGAGCATCTGTGGGCGACGAGCGCAGCGCGCCAGTCATCACCAGTAGTGCCTGCCGCTGTATCATCCCCAGCCGTCGGATGTTGCCCACTGATCCACGCCTCTTCTTGCGACGTGGGGGCAGACGCACTGGTGTGAGGAAAGTGTCAGCTGCGTACAACATGCTGGGCACCACAACAGAGAGATAAAGCCGCCGCACAACGGCGAGGGTCAAACCATTACGCGCGGTGGCCAGCCTGCGCACCAAAGCCACCAGACGGCTGCCTTTTGCATAGGCAAAAGCGACGTGTTGGCGGAACTTGAGGGCTTGATCGACCAGAACCCCAAGGAACCTGTGGTGGTCAGAGGGAGGGATGACAGTGCCATCCGAGAGCACCAGAGGGGGTCCAAGGCCACCAATACGCCAGGGCTGCGACTTGCAATTCAAGAGGCCGAATTTGTCGATTGAGAAGTCCGAGTTGTGGGCACGCGACCAGTCGAGCGCCCCACCATTACGCTCCATGAACTGGCGTATCTTGGCATGGCAGGCAGCATGTGTCTTGCCAGTAACGACAAGCGCAACGTCGTCCATCGAACCCACTGCCAGCTCGCCGCCTTTGACATCGGCACTGTCGATCAGGTCCGAGTTGTAGAAGGCATACAGGATCACCGACAGAGGGCAACCCTGATCGATTCCACTGAGGATGGGAAAGAGGTCGGTGGTGTAGTCATCGAACTTGAGTCGAGTCTGACGCCCCGATAGCTTGACCCGGAGCCAGTTGACATACTCTGCCGGTACACCCCGAGAGCGCAAGTTGTGATAGAGCCGCTCGGGGGTCGCGGCAGGGAACGCCGACTTGATGTCCAGGAAGACTACCGAAGCGACATGCCCTCGCCGCCATGCATCCTTCACCGTTTTGTTGACAAGGTGGAGGGAGTCGGTTGTCGTCCGCCCTGCTCGTCCTCCAAACTGCATGTTCGCTAGAAGAGAACTCTTTTCAGCCTCAAAAACTAGCACATCTGCGACACACCGGGAGAGAATCTTCGACATGCAGTTCAGCAGTGCGATCGGGCGCCATGCCTTAGCTACTGTGTAGTCTGTCTTGCCAGGCTTCTGCAACACGACCGTGTCGGAGACTCTCCATCGATCCGGGTAGTAGTGAAGCGTGAACGTCGCTCGAAAGAGGATACCTAGAACAGGGGTCAGTGTGTCGACACAGTTCTTGTATACCTCGTTCGGGATGGTGTCCGGGCCCGGGGCCTTGAAGCCTCGCAGGGCACAGATGGCTTGCCGGACTTGGTCGTCGGTGATGGGTCGAAACGTGAAACGAGGCTTGGGGTACGGTCCGGAAGGGATGGGTGCAGTGCCAGGAGGGAGGAAGAATGTTCTGTGGAACTCCACACCCTTGTCAGCATTCGAGTTGAGAGTAGTGGGCTGGCCTGTAGCATCCACCGCCTTGATCGGTGGAATGCGAGCATTACCACCATCTGTGGCACCCTTCTTCAGGAAGCGGTTGGCATCCCAGATGGTCTTCGCATCGACGGAGTCGATCCATGACTTCCAGTAGTCGTTCTTGGCTGCGCGGACATGGTCAGTGTAGCGGTTGCGGAAGCGACGGTACTCATCGTGCGCAGGATGCTGTCGGTCGTCACGATGCTTGAATGAAAGCCGACACAATCGCTCCTTCTCCCGGCGCATATCCCCGAGCTGCTTGGACCACCAGCGCTTGGTGTTCGGTGTGTCGACCGTCATCGGAACTTGCTCCGCAATCGTCTCCTGTAGGTCCTCCATAAGCTCGTCGAGCATCGTGTCGAACTCCGCCGGAGAAGTGACCGCGGCCGGGAACGCTCGCGCCTCGATCCGGGCAGCCAGCGCAGAGTCGAACTCCCCCCAATCGACCTTTCGGAAGTTCCGACGCGCGCGCGGAGCCGCAGCAGCAGTGGGGACCTCGAAGACGGTCTGGATGGGGTAGTGATCGGTGCGAGAGGGGCGAGAGGCGTAGTCCACAGCGCACTTCTGCATCCGCGACAGGATGCCGCGGGTGCAGAAGACATTGTCGGGACGTGTGTGGTTCTTCGTCCGGGCATGTTCTAGGGTCGGCAGTCCAGCGGGGAGCGCCATCGCCAGGCCCATCGCATCTAGACAATCTGTGAGGACCTCGGCACGCTCGACGACGGTGTTAGTGAAGAGGTGTTCGTTACTGGGGTCGTCCCAGCGCTGGTGATGGCGGTTGAAATCACCCAGCCACACCACCTGGTCATCTGAGTCGTCATCAGAGTCGTCCGCCCGGAGCTCACGCGTAGCCCGGGCAGCCGCCTCGAAAGCGCGGTCGTGGTCGCAGTCGACATAAAGATTGAACAGGTGAACCGTGGCGGCGCCGGTGGTGCGGATGGTGATTGCAGTGACGTCGGGGTGGTGGATAGAGATCGGGTTCCAGGCGTTAGTGGAGAGGCGGCTGCTGACGAGGAGAATGGAACGGGTGCGCGACGCTCCATCAGCGTGGTGCACCGTGGGGTACACAACACGCCAGTGGGAGGTCGCCCGGGCAAGGTTAAGGCGGTCGAGGAAAGGTTCCTGAATGGCGATGATATCGTAGTCGGATGAGAAGACCTTGTTCAGCATGTCGTCGGAAGCGTGAAGGGACTTGTTGAGGTTCTGCTGCCATATGCGTAGAGTAGGATGTGGAGGGTGTGCTTCCATTAGTCAATGCGCGGTGGGGGCGGGCGAGCGGGCTGGGTGACGAAGCCATCAAGGCGTGACTGCTGCAAGGCGGGCATGGGAGGGAGGTCGGCCTGCGTGAAGCGGTGCTGGATCTGCGACCACACTGTGGGCGGGGGAGGAGCACGCGCCAGCTCTTCCTCGTCGGACACCCACGTCTCCGGGTTGTCGGTTACAAAGAAGCGGAACCCAGCATCCACACGCCGCAGAGCAAGGGAGCGAACCCTTGCCCGCAGGACAGGGCAGGCCCGGTCCCAGGCCGCGTGGTTGTCACCGTGGCAGTTGGCGCAGCGGTACGCGGCCGGGTCCCGGACCTCGCACTGCGACGTGGGATGCTGGCCGGCGCAGGTAGCACAGGTATCGCCCTCGGCGGGGCACTCACGGGCGAAGTGGCCATCGTATCCCTGGCACTTCGCACAGCGCTTCGGCTCCTCCATGTCCCGGCGAACGAGGACACGGCGGCCGGCGAACGAAAGCCCCTTGAGCGCCACGTTCGCCTGCCGCACGTCGGTGAGCGTGAGCAGCAGAAACGCTGTACGCTGGCCAGGGAAACGCTTGGCCACAGGCTTGATCCAGTCCGCGCCTACGATGGCGTTGCTACGCAGACCGTGGGCCTCCTCAATCGCCCTCAGGGCCGCCGTGTCGCTGGGGTCGAACTCAACCGGCACCCTCTCCGCAACGAGCTTGTAGGCCCGGCCGACGACGTGCGCCTTGAGGCCGAGCTTTCGCGAGAATCCCACTGCAACTGTGGGGCCTCCGAGCCACTTCGCCATAGCTGCGGTGGACGTGTTGAAGACGATGTCGCCGTGAGCCAGAATCTTCGCGGAGACGATCGCGCCATCCTTGGGAGGGGTGAGGCCGTCCGACGCCATGGCCTCCAACGCCTCATGCGCCTTCGCCAGGACGTCGGCATCGGATGGGGATCGGTCGGAGGAGGGGTCGAGCACCGCGCCTCGTACCAGAACTTGCCGCCGGAGGAGATCTGCAAGGTTGACGGCGCGCCGCGTACGCGCGGGCGCGGCGTCCAACGTTAGCACAGGTGCAGGTGCGGGGGACATACCACCGGCCAGGCGTACTGTGCCCGCCGTCTGAACCTCCGCCCTGACAGCCGTGAGGGCCGCCTCAGCCTGCCCCATCCAATCACACGCCTCCTTCAACTTCGTCGCGCCCTCCCTGAGCTCCCGCTTGGCATCCTCCAGTTCACTCACAACCTCCTCCACCTTCGCTTCCATCTTCGACGTGTGCTCGTCCAGCCTGAGAGTGAGCTGCTCCTCCGCGCGCTCTGCCACCGCCGCCGCAATCGAGTCCTCCGTCCTCTGCTTGAACAGCTCCCGTGCCAGGTACGCGAAGGCTATCAGGCCCTTGCGAGCGAGGTCTTGAGCGGGTGCGCCGAGAGCGAAATGAAGGAGGCCGGTGATCATAGAAGCCTCGGTGACGGCAGTGTCTCCCTCGGGGATGAGAGTCTTCTGTTGCAGGAACTGAATGGCCGCGTCCACGTCGGGGATGTCCTTCTCGGCGTCGCGAAAGGCCTGTTGCTGGGTCGGCCGCTTCGGGGCCGTTCTTCTCGTCATCGGCCCAGTGCCTGTCGCTGGCGTTTTTTCACGGGCGCTTGTAGATGTCGGGGTCGCCGAAGGTGTGCTGCCCATCCTCGACGCTGTTCGAGGCGTTGTTTTGCTCATGTTGAAACCGAAGGACTCTCTAGAGAGCTAACTACGCTGAAAACCAGACCAGATACCGCTAAACCGCACGCCTTTGACCTCCCCCTATGAGGTCGAAAGAGCGTGGGAAAAAAGGAGCCGGTGGTGGTGTGAAGCCAAGGAGAGTCCCGCCTGACGACGTTTACAGGCGTACAAGTCAGCAATCAACTTCAAGACGTAGGGAGCGAGGGGGGGAGCAAGATAGTTACCGGTCATGTCGGTGGACTGCGCTGCAGAGCCGGCAGCGATGATACCTGCTGTCAGGTTGACCGTCTCCGCGGGCTTGATCGCGAGGTGCGCGCCCTTTCCGATGCCTCCGAAGACGAGTTGCGAGGCCTGCCTGGTCGTCAGCACACTCCACAGCTTTGACAGGACTCCGAGTACGATGCGCACCTTGGCGACAGCAGTGACAGGGTTGACGTCCGTTGTACCAGCAGACTGCACCCCAACAAAGGAGAACGCGAACCCAAGGATGAGCGAGAGGATCGCCTCGCCGACGTTCATGTGGAACATCGTCGCAAGGATCGAGCAGCAGAGGACGATGCTCGCGGCGAGACCGCTCGTCCACCAGAGCGTCGGCACGCGGTCCTCGGCGGGTGTCAGGTCCTCATCGTCCTCATCAGGGTTGGGGTTTTTCTGGAACCAGCCAAGGGGGTTCAAGCTGGCCACTTTAAGGTTGCGGAGCGCTGCAGGAGTCTGTATGAGCGTTGTGGGGGCGAGGAGGTAGGGTGCGTAAGGGCCTACCGGTGATGATGAAGCCGGAATTCATGCCGAGGTCGGTGAAGGAGTAGCACAACATCATCAGGATTCCAGGCCCTGGATGGCAAGCCAGTTCAGTTGCACGGTCCGGAGCAAAGGATGAAGCGTACATACAGAGCAGCCAATACCGCGGAGAGGGAGCCTGAGTGAAGTCGGACTGGTCCTCGAACGAGAGCGCGTTGTAAGACACGAGAGGAAACTCATCCGAGACCGGGACTCCAACGGCGAGCCCGTTCTTGACGAGTGAGGGTGCGACTGCAAGACACGATCAGGTACGCCGGTTTCTCAAGCTGCCGAATGTCACTCACTGATGCCCCATGCAAGGATCGAACCCCCGACTGTTGTGCTGAGGTCAGAAAAGACGTATGCAGGTAGAGGCTGTCGAGTAACTCACAGAAGCTCCAACTTGCGTTCAAGCCGGAAAGCATTCCAGCGCCGAAGAAGGCGGGCGTAACTAGAGATGACGGTCAGAGAAAAATCCAGAAGAGATGTCTGAAAGCGATGTGCATACACTCGATCCACCAGCCGTAGTTGTCCAGCGAGATGATGCTGGTGAAACCGAGACGGTACAGGGTCCAGCCGATGTGCCAATCGAAGAGCTGCATAAAACGGTGTCATGAGTCGCGCCCGTTGAGAGCCAAGTCTGTCAACCAAACACTCACGACACCAGGGGCATACCCGCTCACAACCTTGTACACAAAGACGATCACGAACGAGTACAGAAGCGCAAGCGACTTCTTCCTCGCCACAACCGCACCCGTCCGGCTGTTGTGCAGCGCGTGGATCGTGACAGCAGTGGCAGCGGGGGTCGGGAACGTGAGCTTCTGCTTCACGATGTAGTACTTGCGGAGCGGGATCACGAAGAACACGCCGAAGAAGCCGGCGCACGCTGTGAGCGCGATGAGCTTCCCGATGTCCTGCTTTGGCAGAGCGGACAGGAGGTCGAGGCGATACATCGCAGGGATGGCGCTGACGAACAGGATGCCGATACCGCCGGCGGCTGAGCGAGGCGAATGTATATGTGAGCGCAAGCGCGAGGGCGCGGTGATAAGAACGACCGGTAAATGTATTACAGTTGCGGAGGCACGTACCCGTAGCTGCGCTCTGGACTGTACAGTTCTCTTTAGGACCGAAGGGCCCTCCCAGCAGCCGGCCTAGGATGCCAGACTCCGGGAGAGCCTTGGAGAGCGGCTTGATGATTGCGAAACCAAAGATGGCCTGAGACGCGTCCGGACCTTCAGATCGTGGAGCGACATGTACATGGCTATGTCACTTACTCCAAATAGCTGCACACGACCAGGTCAACAATATGATTGCATGGGGCACGATGCTTGCTCACCTGAGGGCCGAATGTGAAGCCAGTTTTGAGTCCAAGGTAGATGTTAGAGGCTCCGACTGGGGACAGTGCCATCAGGTTATGCGATCACCGGAGTGAGGTACATAACTGCTCACCGACAGCTCCGAGTGCACAGCCGACAATAATAGCTCTGTGGGCCGTGTGGGATCACAACCTCGACACAAGTCGAGGATATTGACACACCTAAGGGTGAGTTGGTGGGTCTCTTCCATCTCGTCCGGGTCGGGAGGGAATGGCTTTGAGCTGTCGGGCACATAGATTAGTATGCTGGAGTGCTTGGACAGAGGTCCGGGAGGGCATACATGTCGGGCATGTCGCTCTCGTAGTCATCCACGCCATGGACCGTTTCTCCAGCGACCTTTTTCTCGTCCGTCAGGGAGCCTTGGGAGCTTTCGGCATGCTGATCTATGGTAAGCTCTGCTTCGAGTTCACTCGCGGAGCGCATGGCTGCCAAGACAGAGCGGCGAAACCTAGACAGCAAGAGCGAGGGGGGCAAGTGAGAAGAGGCTCCACGACTTCACCTGTTTCAACTTTATGGCAGAGAAGCTCTTGGCGTCACACGAACCCGGCGCCGGGTCGGCCACCATGAATTGAGGCGACGCACAGGATCGTTTAGAGTCAGAGGTTCGGCGTGAGAAGCTCATCTAGGTATCCAGGTGGTGCTGCGACAGATGGCCTGCGCGGTGAGAAGGTCCATCTCCGGATTCGCTTACCATCGGGCGCGTTCGTACGATACATGTCCATGCGCTCGGATTAAAATGAGAAGTTGACCCTTCAATCGAGGACAGGTGCGGATCCGCGTGAATGTGGGCTCCGAGCACGGCCTTACTGATGTTCATGTGCCTCCGGGTTGGTAGTCTTCTCGAAGCGTGTTTCATAGACCTCCCGGGCTCGCGTAGCTTCGGAGCTCAACGAAGAGTCTGCATGTCGTCCGGGATATATAGTCGCTGGCATCGGAAGCAATTGGTGTTAGCATACGGTAAACAAAACAGTTGTAGCGACTTGGTTACCGCAGTTGATTTGATCATGATCAGTTCGCAGAACTGCTCATCAAGGAAGCACGCATTACTGAAGAGCATTGTTCGGTTCGTAGACGTCTGAGAGGAGGTAGAGACTCAAATTAAGTACCATCCACTGACGATGGTGGAAGTTCAGAGTACGAGCGCTCTCAATTTCGGAGGAGTGCCTACGTAGGCGCTAGACAGCTTCAGGTAACAGGTTGGCCTCGAGCCATCGACACTGCGGGAAGAAAACGCGCTGAAAGTCAATGTGTGGAACATTTAATGGTCAGTGTGTTGTGCGAGGATAATGAACGTACACAACATTGAGTATGCAAGTGAATGAAACTGTATAAATCAATGTCAAAAACACTGAATTCGGCCATTTTTCATTGATAACCAATGTTCCCGACATTGATTTTCAGCGATCATGACAATGGTCAGAGTTCCTGTCTACAGATAGCATTGGTCGTCGATCCTGTTCATGCCGCAGTTTGTATAACCACAAAACAACAATTGCATTGTGCAAAGAATGGCTATATACATGTGAATGCCCGAAGCCTTCTACGACTACATAGCTGTGGCGCATACCGGAAGGATTCGACGTGGTGAGAAACTCACATGGTACCTCTTCTCCGTGTGCCGGCGGTAGACGACTGGGGACGGCTGGGCGTCGTCGTGAGTTTGCGCCTTGGCTGATAACTAAGTACGAGAACGCACCCTTGTCGGCTCGGTTCGCTTACTGCCCGCAGCGCCGCGTATTTCGGGGATGTTGAAGCACGCGGTGATGCCAGGGCTGGTTGTCCCCTTGAGCCTCCCTGGTCTCGAGTCCTGCATAAACATGAGCGGTGTGATCAGATCCACGCTTACCAGATATCAAGACGTAGTTCTGAAGGCTGGAAATGAGGATGCTGGAACGGGGGAGGGGAGAGGCAAACTGTTAGACTGACCTGTATGCGACATCGTCAAAGGGGCGACATATGACTTGCAACGATGGGTGCGACAGAAGGTCGCAGATGTGCAAGCAATCATGCAACTGGACACGCACCTCAACTTCTTGCACACTCTCATGCTCAACAGACTCGAGAGCAAGCGCATATAGTCAGTCTTATTGGCCACCACCAAACCGTGAAGCTCACCAGAGGCATTAAGGAGCATTACCAACGTGCCTATCCAAACGTCCACGCATTCGCCCTCCTCCTCGTCCTCGTTCTCGTCGTCCTCGTCCGGGTGAAAAGGGACCGCGCGCCTTCATGGAGATCCTTCGGAGGAGCCCGTTGGAGCGGTGAGTAATACAGCTATTCGCCAGGCTGAGGCTCCAGAAGGGAAGCTAGTGATGAACAATGGAGAATAGGATGGCATGCTGCGAAGGGGATGATGGTGGTACGAAGTCAAGGACCGGAACGATTTCCTGAAGTCCGGTGTCGAGCGACATCCACACTCCGCTATGCTATGACGTCACCCGTTCGTCCATCCAAAATGGGATATCTAAGCGCCCCAAGTGCCTGCTCGGCGCTTCGTACTTCACGTCCTGGGCACCGCGACCAGCGGACGTGTCTCACTCTGAGGCTTACTCCCGTGTCATCTGCCGTCCTCGACAACAACGTACCTACCCTGAAGCAAATTACAGGCATGCATTGTCGTCTTCGGATCCAGGAGTAAGGCCGGTCACGAAGGGCTGCCACTAGCTAGTCTCTTAGGCTCCGAATCCTCCTGCTCGGCTTTCCACTTCCACTAGTGACTGTTTGTCAGTACTAGACGCTGTCACATCTACTCGTAGACTTGTAGTACCGCCTGTATGTTCATAACTGTCGACCAGATGAGTTCAAACAGCTTTGCCGTTGCTCAGAGCATCCCATGGAAAATCAGTGTTTCGAGCACTGATAGTCAATGTGGTAATAAGTGTTCATAACAATGACCACGCCGCAAAATCTAATCAATGTTACAAATGCGTATAATGACTGTACATTGATTTTAACTGTGGCTGTGCTCAATGTTATATACACTGTTTGGGGAGCTTCAATGTGAATAACACTGAATTTCAATGCGTTTACTTCCCGTAGTGTCGATACACTTTCCTCCTTGAACTTTCTTCGCGTTTGCGGCACTTCACAAGGTCTGCATTGCATTGCATGATTTACGACCATCACCATGGTTCTGCCCTACTCCAGCAGGTCACTTTGTAGTGATTACACGTTTGGCAGTGTACGTACACTGGCATTGGCACGCCGGAGTCCTCGTTGGGCCCGGCCCAACGTGGCGCGATACACTATTGGAGGCTACGTTCAACGCGGATCGTTTCAACGCGGATCGTTCGTGTTATTACTTTGGGGACCGGCGGGCGTCCGCGTCACGGTTGTTTGGGGTCGGTCACTTGAAGGTCATTCCCGATCCCTTGCGATCCTACCCCATGGTCCTACACCGTAGGGCGAGGATGTGTTCCACTTGTGCGACCAAGTTGCTCTTATAACGCCGGTCTCTTCCCCAGCGCAGTAGCATGGACTGCGTACATGCCTGTCATCGCTGTGATCTAATGCCGGACCCGATGCGTTGACTCGACCACGGTACGTATACACTACCTCTGCGAGCTCAGTAGCCTTCCATCTCCTATCCATCTCTCATCCTCTCGGCCCCCTAGCTACAGATGTCTGGCAAGCAGATCACCTTCTATACGGCAGCGGTGAGTATGATTGAACGCTGCTCTGGGGTAGCTCTACTCACCCTCATCTTCTCTGGACAGTACTCCCCATTCTCCGAGAGAGTCGGTCTTCGGTTGTCGCTGTTGGCGCATGGTGCTGACCTTAGGCCTGTCTCACAGGTGCGCCTGGCGCTGGACGAAGCAGGTGCAACATACACCGTCCACGAGTTCGACAAAAGTCGTACCAAGCCTGAGTGGTACTACCAGATCAACCCGTTGGGCAAGGCGCGTACTCGACACGAGCCCCTGACTGAGCTCTGACGACTGACCCCCGACATGCAGATCCCCGCTCTGACGTACGGAGGGCCCGACGTCCCGCCAGACCAGCCTTCTCCGGAGTCCGCGAAGTTGTTCGAGTCGCTCCCCCTGCTCGAGTTCATCGCCGAGATCTACCCCGAGGCTCAACTCCTGCCAACCGACCCTGTCCTGCGCACCAAAGCCCGCACCTTCATCCAGCTCTATACCAACTACGTGCACGACCTGTTCAGGAGCGCCTTCTTCCTCGGGCAGCCCGCCGACCCGATTCTGGAGGCGATCGAGAAGCTACAGCAGGCGCTCGCCCCGACGGGATACGCTGTTGGTCAGTTCTCGATCGCCGACATCGCGGTGGCGCCGTTTCTCATGCGCATGATGCTCTTCCTCAAGACGGATCTGGGAGCGTATAGCGCGGAGGATGGCCAGAAGATGCGCGAGGCCCTCGGGAGCGAGAGGTTCGCGCGGTTCGGCCGGTACATCCAGGATTTGCACGCGCGGCCGAGCGTCAAGAGAAACTGGGACGAGGTTAGTGTGTTATGACGTGCTACTCTGGGTGGTGCCTTGACTGAGATGCGCTTTTGGGTTACAATAGGCTCTCCAGATCGAACTGTGGAAGGACCATCCCGCTTTCCAGCGCAAGGCTACGAAGGAAGCGGCGACTGCGGCCTAGAGCTGCGGACGAGTCCGATGCTTGTCACCTTCATTCAGATTTGGATCGTACAGGCCCCGACTACCTCTCGTGTTGTATGTTAGGTACTCCGGTGCAGGCAAGAATGGTGACGCCAATGCAGCGGACGTTCCTTGCACTTGAACCGCCAGGCTGGCCTGGTCGACGATGGCATCAACATCTCCGGTGGAATGTTATGCGCGCAGACAGGTATGTCGTGAAGGCACTGGCCGAAGTCTCCGCTCTGAACGATGCGAAGTATGAGAACATCAAGGATGTCGGGACACGAGTGTCCTCAGGATGTGATTGATGGGAGTTTATGTGCAGAGCTTGGAAAACGTCATGCCTATCATTGCTGACAATATTGGCATGTCGACAGGACATCGCGAATATCTTCGCTGGCCATGATGATCGGGGAGCTGCTTCCAGATGCGCAAGTTCACTTCTATAGCGCGACCTAGCGGCGTCTTCGGTCATCATTACATGTTCAGGCACTTGCAGTGCGCAGTTGCTTCCCGGTCCTGCCAATGTCACGTCTGATATTCCCGTGCCACCCCTTTCAGCATGTCGCTTGGTGAGAAGATGGACCCAGAGTGCAGGCTCACTGATTACACAGTCCACTACTTATCAGAGTCTTGTGCCGCTGAGGATCACCATCGTGCGCGGGCGCACATCTGTGCGACGTCTAACCTCCACCATTCGGCGCTCGATGATTCTCGTGCAAGCAGAACAAGAAAAGAACATATCGACGAGATAGCCATCAAACACCTGGTCGTGCCCTCAAAACCCAATCAGGCGGACAGCAATCATTCGCACGAGCGAACAGCGTCCGTACATAAGGAGCAGCTGAGCCATCTCGTGTGCTATCCAGGTTCTATCCTCTACTACGCCATTCCCACACTGAGCCATCCTCTCGTCCAGCTGCCCGAATGCGAGACTTGGACTGCCTTCCCTACGACGTCTGGCATGTCATCTTCCAGCTGGTCTGCACAGACGGTGGGAGAGCCGGGTGCGTGCTCGCACAGACCTCCAAGTCCTTCCGTGCACTCTCCGCCGCTGCACGCTTCCATTCCCTCGCGCTCTCCAGCGTCACCCAAGTGAAGCACTTCCTCATCTGCCTCCAGCGCATCCACCGCTTCGAACACCCCGCGCCCTCCCACTCGAGCAGCACGCTGGGCATAGCGGGCGCGGGCGGGACCACGCCGCCCATCCACAACCTCCTCCTCTCCTTCCTTCCAGGCACGTGCGACGCCCCGCAGCGCACGTTCCGAAAATGGACCGACTATGCACGCGACGAGCGGTCGCTCGTCTTCCAGCTCGCGAACGACCACCGCACGTGGGCCGCCGCAAAGACCGCGTGGAACCGCGACTTCATCCTGCACGTCTCGCGCCTGCTCCAGCTCGCCGCGCCCACGCTGCGCTCAGGGAGCTCACCCTGCTCGGGGAGGACAGGCTGTTCCTGCGCGTGCAGGGCCCCGGTGCGCTCGTCCCGGGACAGAACGACCCCTCCGACTTCGAGTTCTACGCGGTGCCCGCACCCCCGGCCGACAAACCGCCGTTTCCCGCCCTCACGCACCTGCACGTCGTGTTCACGGGGCCCAAACTGCACCCATGGGAGAAGACACTCCCGCGCTGGGCTGCGATAGCCCCCGCGGTGACGCATCTGCGGATATCGCAAGGCAACGCACGCGTGCCCGCGGTGCTCGGGGAGATGCTGGGCGTGCTTCCTCCTCCGGCAGCGACCCCCACCGAAGAGGGCGACGCAGATCCGGAGGCTATCGTGCACGGGCCGCAACCCGGGGCGGAGCTCTTGTATCCAAGTCTGCGCGTCGTCGTCGTGCAACTGTCTGGGGCGCGGAAGACCAACGCGCCGCAGGATCCGGAGAGGCGCGAGCTGGAGCGGATCCATGACGACTGCTCTTCCGACTTCGAACACTCGACCAGACTCGTGATCCTGCGCAACCGCGCCTACATGCCTGGATACTGGGAGTCGAGGCTGCAGTGGGAATGGCGCGAGCGCATGGTCGGGGGCGGGGGGTGCTGGACGGAGAACGAGACTGACGAGGATGCCTGGAAGGTGTTCTCGTTGGAGAAGCAGCCTGGAGCCGGGAAGAGGAGGAAGGGAAAGTCCGAGATGGCCGTCAACGTCAGAGAACTGCGCGATGGCAGCAGCGACAGCCAGTCGACCGTGTCGGACGCCAGATCCGGGAAGAAGTGGTGGAGAGTCCTGGCTAACGGCATCCCCCATGTAAGGAAACGTAGTGTAGCGTAAGCAGAGAGCGGTGGCCGACATTGGAACTGCGCGAGCTGAGTTCGTTGATACGGACACGAACTTGTCTCCCGTAGGCAGACGATTGGGCGGGCCTATTGAAGGGGGGAGGACGGCCCTACAACTGTGTCAGCAGCGTATGAGCAAGACGACGCACCACAGGATCGTACCGGCTCTGCAGGCACAGAAGACATGATATTGTGGCGTTCGATGCTTCCCGACGCGACATCGTTGCATGGAGAAGGCAAGAAGACGTTGAAGTATACGCATCCGGAGTTTTCGTTATCGTACCCACAACGCGAGTCGGACAAGGTATGCACGGAGGATGTTATGAATTGTGTTCTTGTGCTTACTACATGCCTTCTGGACAGGAAAGTACACGATATAGCTCTTCGCGCGGGGGCACAGGCAGGGCACGAGGTGCGAGGGAGGCTTGGGGAGGAAACAAGACTGCGACAAGGGTGCGACAGCCGCTCGACAAGGTTGGACAGCTGTCTCACCGAAGTAAATTGAGTTTCGGAGTTTCAAAGTGGCGCGCGGGGGATATAAGGCGCAGCGGGGCCTCGGAAAATTCTCAGGCCTCTTGCTCTTGACCAGCTCCTGCTTTCCCTGTCCTCGTCCCGGTTCCGTTCGATTTCGATTCTCGTCAAGGTCCCGCTGTACAGTAGCAGTATCGATTCAATCTCATCATGTCCGCCAAAGTATACGTCGGGTCAGTTTCGTTGAATCTTACACGCGGCGCCCCCGCGTGGCCATGCTTCCCGGACCGCACGACTGATGCGCTCTGTATTCCCGTCTTTTAGCAACTTGAGCTGGAACACTACGGATGATACCCTCCGCAGCGTCAGTTTGCTTTCCAACACGCGATGGCTGCCGTCGCGTGTCTCCCGTTGTGTCCTGTGTCTGATTGGTCGTTGTTTGTCATGCGCTCGTTAACACAGGCCTTCTCTTCCTATGGCCAAGTCCTCGACGTACGCGATCCCCTTGCACGAGCCTCGTGGCTGCGAAACGACTGCCATGAGGTCTCGATGGCAAAGTCCTCATCGTGCTGATTATATCTTCGTCTCTTGCAGTCCATCGTGATGCGCGATCGTGAGACCGGCCGCTCCCGTGGCTTCGGCTTCGTCACCTTCGGCAATGGCACCGAGGCCCAGGCCGCCATCGACAACCTCAACGAGCAAGAGCTCGACGGCCGTCGCCTCAAGGTCAACCTCGCCAATGCCCGCGGCAGCGGCGGCGGCGGAGGTGGAGGTCAGTTAATTTGCTTCAGATATGGTTCATCGTTATCGATCATCACCTAATCAGGCTACGGTGGTGGAGGTTACTCCGGCGGCGGCGGCTACGGTGGTGGCCAGGGCGGCTACGGCGGTGGAGGCTACGGCGGCCAAGGTTCGTTTGGCCAGCAGGGCTTCGGTGGTATGCGAGGTTGCGCACGCAGCCTGAGAAGAACATGGTGCTTACTATTGGTCTGCAGGTGGTTACGGCGGTGGCCAGCAGGGCGGCTACCAGTCTGGCGGCTACGGCGGCGGAGGCTACGGCGGCCAGCAGGGTGGCTACTAGATGCCCACAGGTATGTTGCGTTGTCTTCCATGCTTCGCGACATCTGACTGACGACGAGACATCCAGCAGGCGATGCCTTCTGTGTCCCCCTCATCCATATCTGATTCCTCGTCTCTTTCTTGCTCGACCCACTCATCCACAACACTCCTTACACCCGCTGTCCTTTCTGTAAGCACTCGTCGGTTTCGTCCTGGTCGTCTCGTCTCGATGCGTCTCGGTTATGTCACAAATGCGGCCTGTACTTTTAGGAGTTCCCGTCCCCCAGTGTACTGCTTCCCCTCTCCATATCGTCTCGGATCCCCACATAGCGCGTTGTGGGTGGGTGTGTCATCTCACGTTCCTCGTTGTATCAAAATGTGATTGCTTGCACTCCCTCATTCCATGTGTGCGTCGTGGTCTCGCAGTCAACGTGTGCATTGTACATAAGTTCTCTTCGGCCCCAACGCCGCGTACGCGCAGACTGCCTACTGACATGCTCGTTTTCTGGGCCATCTTATCGTGCGAGTGGTGTGCGAGTTGTGTCTGGCTGAGTTACGAGGCGCATTTACCAACTCCGAGTTCCCAACGACGCCGACGTCCGACGAGTCGGCTTGCGCCGTCGCACGGGTTGTTTGGTCGTATTATGATCTAAAGCTGCCGCCTTCCTTTCTCGTCGCTGGCCGCCTCTCGGGCGTCTCGGCTACCTCAAGCGAGGTGGTCCGTGCGCATCCCTCGAGGGTATATATACCTCTCGACGTTCGTCTGTGTTTCCTCACCACTCTGGCCTTTTGGCTTAGATCAAGTGTAGTATCTGTTCTTAATAGTTTAACCGCTATTATGGAGGCACCGCCTCCATTATTGGTTATCTAATTTTTGCCACCCTTGTTCCCCGAGCTCTGCTTGCAACTCGGGGGCGCGATGACCTTGCCGTTGCACTGCTGGCTTGTGTTGTCGGGGGCCCCTCTTGCTCTTCTCTCCGAGGTGTCTTTGTGACTGGTCAGTTGGCCGGAGGCAGGATGCTTCGGAATGATGTGCGAGGGGGAGCCAACTATTTACAGTTGAGGATTCACTCGTTTGTTGTAGCTTTCTGTCAAATCTATGGGCTGTTTGCGCGGTTTTGTTCTGCGAGGTCATCGTCATGCAGAGCTGTCGCCTGATGCGCATTTGGCGGACTTACTCAGTACACGGCGCGCAGATGACAGCCGAACACACGCCAAACCCACAGGTTTCCCAATGCCTTGTTCCAATCGCAAATGCGACATGATTGTTGTTCACGCCGCGATGTCAGTATCGAACGCGCAGATCCGCAGCGCACACGTACGCGACTGGCATCACCTTCATAGAATCTCGAGTCAGAGACAGGTCGAATCAAACACGTACTAATAACTACAGGATCAGGCGCAGGATAAATATGAGATATAGTTAATCAGGACCAGGGATAGGTTGCGGAGGGAGGGGGTGGAGGGAGAGCAGCGAGGACCCGCTCGAGGTGTCCATAGACGGATGTATGAACAAACGGTGGCGCGAGAGATGCGCATGAGCGCGTAAAAAGACGAAGTGTTGCGTCGAAACTATGCACAGCAGAAGCGCGAGAGGCTATTATGATGAACAAAGGCGGGCGACGCGAGGAAGGAGTGGGAGTGGACGCAGCGGTGACCCGGGAGGGAAGGTCAGACGAGGGATACAAAGAGGCGCAGGATTGAGAGATACTATCGAACGGGCATGGGCGAGCGTGAGCGTGAATGTGGGTACGTGCGTGGAGCATCTGCCAGAGTCATACATACTACAACAGTTCTTCGACGATAAGGAGAGGTCCAATCATAGATGCAGGAGCCAAACGAACGGATGGGCGTCATCAGAGGATGTCCGCGTCCTTGAGATGGTTGCGCTGGATCCCTTCTTGCACTGTGAGCGCGCATCGCATGCACGTCAGAATGGGGCGCTAGGAGTGCTGCGGGAACAGACGCACCTGCTGCGACTTGGATCGCAGTCGCTTGTGTGTCCTGTTGACGAGATGGTGGTATGTCAGCTCCAGGTCGATCGATGAATGAGATAGGAAGGGAGGAGGATGGACTCGGAGAAAGACCGAGCTTTCTTAAAGTTCGGAAACACGTAAGTTGGAGCCCTTCAGGGCACCAGAGCGATACGTGAGAACGCGGCAAGGGGAAAGAAGGCCACGCGACCCGACAAGAAGCCTTCGGCGAAAGAACAGGCGCGAGCGAAGGATGGCACATGAGAACGAAACGGAAGACTCACAACCACAGACGTGAGATACGAGTAGAAGCCGCGCTGCTGAGGTGAATTTCGTAGGAGGATATCCCTGAACTGCTGACGGAAGTCTGCAAACGCAACGCCCATGTGAGTGGAGTGTATCGGAGCAGAAGGAGGGGGTGGGGGAGGGGACGCGATACGCACACTTGGACGCGTTCGGCGCGTCGTTTGGCCGGTCACCATAGGTTGGGATGTAGTCCACGACCCGCACCCCGCGCGCGAGCTTCTTCTGCAGAAGATCACACTTGTTCAAGAACTAGACGGCAGATCGCACGACGTTCAGCTCCGCCGGGCATTAGTAGCTGAGGGAGCGATCACTTACGAGGATCAGCTGCACCTTCGCAAGCAGCTTGGTGGAGCAGACGGCCTTCCAGAGCATGACACTGTCCTGTAGACGGTTGACCTTGCGGTCTTCTGCGAGCTGTTCGTCGAAGCAGCTGATGGGCGCGAGGAAGATAATGGCGTTGATGTCGTCAAAGTATGGATACCACGCATGGCGCTGTGGGCGCTGTGAGTGACGAGAACGACGGAAGCACGATATGCAATGGCACTCACCAGTGAGCGCGCGCCGCCCACGTCGTAAATGAGCCACTCCCGACCAGCCTCGGAACCTACGGCACGCGATCAGGACGCCGCCTCATTCAATGTGGACACCGTAGCAACGCACCCTTCTCGAAGATGAATCGATGCTCCTGCACGCCCATCGTCCGCAGCCTGGCCCGCACGACGTCGTCGTCCGACGGCTGGTAGTCCCACATCGCGATGCGTTTCACGTCGTTCAGGAAGCTACACGGACGGGACGTGAGAACCGACGCTGGAAGCTGTACGCGATGCGAAGACGGATGCTTACAATCCGGGCCCTTCTTCTGGCCGCATGCCCCGCCGGTCTAGCACCGCCCTGACGACGGGGTCCATCCAGAGCGTGTACATGTCCTCCGCGCAGGCCGCGATCACTTCGGATGCCTGCTCGACGTTTGGCTCGACGTCTTCCAGCTCGCTCTGAGCCTCGGAGAAGCGGGAGACGGACGATCGTCGGGGTTGCTGTAAGACGCGGGGCGTTGAGCGTTGAACACAATAGCACCCGAGGGATGATCGAGAGCGTACCTGCCACCGATCCATCGACACCTTCTCGTTGTACACACTACCGGCATCACCCTTTCCTCGTACGCGGTTCAGAGCTGACTTCCACCCGCTACGGCTGGTCACTGCGAACTCCCGCGGGCGGACCTTCGGACTGCCTGTCCACGGCGCTGCACTGCCGTTCCCGGTGGGCACCTCCTCCGATGAAGCGGCCCCCAGTACCTTCTCGAGATTGCGCTGGACGCGGCGGAGGGGTTCGAGGCGGAGGAGGAGTTGTCGATGTGATTCAGCCAGAACGTCTCGAGCAGATGACAAGTCGATGACAGACTCCTTCTCGTCTTCGTCGTCGTCGTAATCCGGTTCGATGGGAGCGCGGAGATCGCTCCCGGGGAATGCGATAGAGAACTCCTTCGTGAGGACGTCCATCATGGACGTTACTGAGCGGACGAGGTTGAGGTGGATAACGGCGCGCCATGCCGCACGTTCGGCCAGGAACGAGGAATATGCGTATGCCAACTGGAAGTCTTGGGTGTGGCGGTCAAAGCCAGCGCTTACACGCGGGACGGATAAACTGTACGCACTTTTGACCGTGGTCGACTTCCCACTCTCGCTCTGTCCAAGCAGCAGCACCTTGATTGGAGGTTTCCGTTTCTTCAAGGCTAACTTCTCCGCCCGGATCTGGTCGTCAATTTGTTCGCTGATTCTGCGAGCCTGCGCCTCGGCTTGTTCTCTTGCCCATCGTTCAGCGGGGGTTTCATTGGGAGGAGGTTCAAGTGCGACGGATAGAGGGTCGGGGGCGTCGAGGGTGCGGCTCATGGTGCCGGATGCAAGAAGCAGGGGGTGTCGAGGATCGGGTCAGGAAGTGAGTGGTGTAGCATTTCAAGGTTTGGGGAGGTAGGCACTGGGTGATGGGAACAGCAGAGCTGATCCTGATGAGAACGAATCACCGTCAGCGCCGAGCGGTGACCCAGTTCCGCTCTGTTGTTCCGAGCCTGACTGGGTGCAGCATGTCGGACGTATCAGTGCTAGACGCTTTTCGGTACAGCCTGTCCGCCGGGTGTCTATCAGCGTCCGACGGAGTCAAAGCCGTGTCTGCGCACCTCGCAGCATCCTGCTGCTGTGCCCGGGACGGTGGAACGACTTCTCCAGTTCGACACGGGGCCCTCAGCGCGTTTGCCAATAGCGACCTAGTCTGCGCAAGAAAGATGAGTCTGCAATAGTCCCAGCCGGTGAGGAGACCAGGCTGATGATCGTCGTGGTCTTCGCGCGCCCCTCTACAAGCGCCCTCATGCTGTGTTTGCCCGTCTTGCCTTTCTTGGACACTCCCCGCCACCCGGAAGTCGGTCCGAACACTCTGCGGTGGCCACCCTGTACAAGCCCACCACTCCTCGCAGTACTGCGCTCGAGAACTCCCGCTCAAGATGCACTAGAGGAGCGCAACGACCGGGTATACCGCGGTGAGTGCATTTGGTCCGATGCGGTGGACGTCGGATGTACGGGCGCAGCCCGCCCACCAACTTTGCACAGGTCGACTGGTTTTTCAAATCTGAAGAACGTATGCGTACACGCGTCCCTGGCAGCACCATATGTACATACAGGATCCTGGACGCCGTATGTCTCCGATGCGTGTACGTAGCGATACCTAGCGACACCTAGCGACACCTCGTGGCGAACACGGCACGACCGACTAACCATCCATCCCGAGTCCCCGGCGGGCGCCGCAAATAGGCAGTAGTCGTTTCATGTCGATTCGGTCGGACATCACGGAAGTCTCTTCTGTGGATTCGGAAGTTCGTAACTCAAGCCGTTCCGTATGTCCTCTCGATGGGTACCGGTGAGTTGCGTTTGCACATGTCCATGTTCGACGACTACGTACTTTCATACGCCGACCGCCCTTGTCCGCCGGGCCCATGGGGCGGTATTTTCGTCGCAGATCCTTCTGCGATGCGTTTCTCTCGACAAGCTATGCCCTTTGGGGATGGAGGAGTGGTTGTGCCAAGGGCCAGGTACCACGAAGCCTCCCAGAAGTACACACACACATTCCCTTAGCAACCGGCCTGCGACTTCCATCAAGAGAGGTGGGGAACCGACTTCGTCATCCCGTACTGAAGCCGAAGAGTACATATGCAACTCAACGCCCGTGGCCAAGTCACAGGTTAGCGCGCCGACTTCTTGGAGGTGGTATGGGAGTCGTACTCACGCCCGTGGCTATAGAAGTGGCTAGTACTGATCTACCGACACATCAGCAGGTACGGAAGATAGCTGTGATCTGCACAGAGCTGCGTCACGGTGTACATGCACGGAGAAGCTCTGGACGGTGGGAGCATCTCTCTTGAAGGCGTCGCACCGTATTCTACGCCTTGCCTCAAAAAACTCATACTGCAGGGTTGTTCATATCCTCAAGCATACTTAATCGCTGCGATCGCCATCCACCTGGAAAGCTCTCGAGCTGAACGACATCAGCGCGCCTCTGTGGGTGTCCGATCATTGACGAATGCGAAGATGTGCCACCACGGCCAGTACGCATTGTCATTGTCCATCTCCTTAGGGCCGTCCCTCCCCTCAACTCCCATATTCCTACGGGAGATAAACATCCTCTGCCATGTGGGCAGGAGCTTTTGATTGTCCGCGAGGGCTGTGGCAATTGATGAAGATGTCTCGGTGAGTCATCTCGCTCTTGGTCTTCATACATAACCTGCATTCTGGTCAATACTGCAGGTACTTCCATGCAAATCCATGGGGGCGCCTCAATGCCACCCACATCTTCTCGCCGCTCACACGTCGGCGCACAGATCCTCCCCATGGGCTGTACTGGTATGATAGTAGCGTTCAACAGAGGCATCGGCTCGGTAGGGCGATATGCTTTAGTGCCGCGATCTCCCCGGACCCTGGTGACGTCCGCTCCCGACGCCCGTAAAGTAGTATCTGCTCACTGCCACTGATTGCGCTCACGTCCGTCCCGTTGATCACATTGTGATAGCGCGACTCGCAATCTGAGCCTCCATGTGCCCGTACGACTCATTTCTTGATGACAACAGTCAACGGAGGCTCGAGCTATCTCGCCTGAGGTTGCTAGTCGAGTTCACCACAGACTTGCACGCTGCCGCAACATTTTGAGAGGTTCTAGCTTGCAGGGTTTGCCCAAGTTAACGCGGGAGCGCAGCATCACTCCTCGTCATTTTGATGCGGTAAAAGGCCGAGCTCAGGTTGGCCTTGCACGTTATGATCATATCCTTCTAATGACGTTCGAGAGTGCGGGAAGCGAGGGAAACAACCAAGATATACATTCGTTTCGAACTTCAGAGCCCTACCTGCCATCACCAGTATACGCAACTCTAACCAACGAGAAGACCTCCATCTACCCAAGGTAAACTGTATGTGCACGAGAACAACCCGAGCTCGGAATCGGAATGCGGCTGCAAGGACGCGGGATTATACGCGGGAAAGCGAAGGCAATAGCTTATTAGAGATGAACGAACGAGTGATCGGGCGATGTACGGATCGGATTGGGATCGGGAGACCTTTGAATGCGTGGAATGCTACAACAAGAGAGCGTGTGATGTGATGAGTGCGGGTACGCGAACGGAACGGTACGAGAGAAACAACATAGGCCACAGTGAGCGTGATTACTGGTATCGGTGTAGGGTATGTGTGTATGTGCGCGGAGAGAACTAGACATGTACAGGTATAGGATCAGTGGTTGGGGCGGTGGGTGCGCTTGTTGGACTTGGACCGTCGCGGTGCCGAGGGGTGGACGGGTGTGGCGGGGATCGCGCCGTGTCCGTGGGTGGGCACGAAGTCGGGGTCGACTTCGGCGGGCTTGAGGTGGAGAAGCAGGTTGTGTACGAACCTCTGCTCGTATCTGGACAGCATCGTCAGTACACCTGCACATCTGCACCATCGAGTGCTCGAGGACGCACTGTGAGTTGGTGAACACGACGAGCATCGACTCTGAGTTACACCGCAACAAATTCGGAGCCATGACCAGAGCCAGGTTCACGCTCGTCATCTTCGTCACCGCCTGGACCTTCTCCTCGAGGAACAGCTGCAAGAAGCTGATCACGAACAAGACAACGCGTCTGTTGATCGTCGGCAGCCGGTGCACGATCTGCACGCACGCCTCTGGGTCATCAGAGGTGGTGATGCAGTCGTTGTAGAGCTCGTCTGGGACAAGAGGGTCGCAGAGCTCCCGCAGCCAGAGCTTCAGCAGAGATGCCAGCACATGTGGGTCGTCCACGCCGTCTAGACTGTAGTAGCCCTTGTCGATGCGGAGCTTGAGGTCGGAAACGAGATCACCGTCACCGGGCACGCGGAAGATGCCTTCCGACTTCGTCCCACCGAGAGCGAGGATACCGTCGGCGAGGAAGGGGAGGATGATGGGTACCTTCTTGTCAGGATAGTTGCGCTCCTGTAACCGGAAGACGGTGTCTAGTGCCTCGCCAAAGATTGACGGATGGAAAGCAGCATCCTGGTGATCGGTATGAACGAGGATACTGGACGTTGTGGAGGAAACTGCATAGGACATACCGATGCTGTCTCTATTTCTGCAGCGCTTGGAGGTTTGCCTCGAGGCCCCTTCTTCGAGATGTACGCCAGGCGACGCAAGCAATACTTCGCCATGACGTCCACACGGCCTGCGTGCTGGTTGGTCGCCTGCTGGAAGTACGAACGCAAGTAGGCTTCGAAGTTCTTCGATGGAGGGAACGTGACGAGCAGGACGCAGAGAAACTGCCAGCCCTTGAAGGTGCTCTCACTACGCACGAGATCGAGTCAGGAATGGAACAGGTGTGCGTGGAAGACTACGTACGTGTTGGGATTGCCGTTGAGCTGCTTCATGACCTGACAGTAAATCTCATCCCGAAGCTCTCCGTTGCTTAGACCCTGACCCAGCAACCATCGCTCTTCTTCCACCAGGGCATGCGACATAGTGCTTGAAGCCAACGATGTAGTGGACGCGTTCAGAGGGCTGATTGGGGACATGGGGGGAGCCGCTCGTTCACGATCGCGGTCGCGGTCACCCATGATTCGTTGGATGATTCGGAACGTCCGTATTGCGTCTTTGTGAAGAGAACGATTGAGGTTCAGCAGCGGTGAGGTGATGGGCGCCTACAGTGACAGTTAGCATACGCTGCGTGCGAAGGATAGGTCGTTACCGCACCTTCTGCCATGTCATCATCTGAGCTACAGGAACTCTGCGCTTGAAGATGAACCCGGTACGATGCGTCGAGAAGTACTGCTGCGCAAAGTCTGACTCTGCGAACTGTTGGATGTCCGAAGCTAGGTCTTGCGGGAGGACGGGATATTTGCTGCAGCCATCCATCACATCAACGATGTCCGTTTTTCGAAGAACCACACCAGAACGTACCCAGTGTTGAGCGATGCAGTGCGTCCCGTCTTCTCGTAGATGTCGATAGGTATTGGCGTGCTGCCATTCCGGTTGACAAGTTGGCTCATGTGCCGGCTGGCCTCTGGTGGCATGGGGTGAGTGGAGGTAAGAGAGCAGGATGACAACAGACGTACCAGGATTCAAGACAGGACTACTGATCTCGCGCCCGCGTAGCTGTACGGCGACGGGTCCTGACACGCTGCGCCTGGGCTGTGGCGCAGCGGGGATAGGTCTGCTCGGTGACGGCGGGACGCTCTTGTCCTTGCCGACCTTGAACTTAAACCGTAGCGGCGTCTCCGGGGTATGCAAACTGTCACCGAGTGAAGCTCCGCTCAACATCCTCGGATCCGTGTTGATTCTCACTCTAGGCGGAGACTCTTGCGATGGTGTTCCCGCGCGAGCGCCGTGCCCATTCTCCGACATACTGGACTTGTCCTGAGATCCCGACGACTGTGAGTTGGAGAGAGCAATCATCTCCAGCGCAGCACTGAGGCTCTGTGGCTGCGGAGAGCGGTACTGCATGTAGGAGGAGGACTTTGAGCGGGATCGACCTAGCGTGGTATCATCAGTCTTGCTCTTCTGGTGTGGGCTGTCCTTCTTAGCGGCGTCTTTGCGCCGTCCGTCAACGGGCGTGCCCGGTGCTGACACTCGGTCATGAATGGAAGGAGCGGGAGAAGGAGAGGCATCAGTATTATATGGTGAGCCAGGGATAGGTGCAAGAGGGTGACCACGCTCATACGACAACGGCCCACCCTGAGACCCGGAGCTGTGGTGCAGGTGTTCGGTGCTCGACGTCGTTTTTCGGCCAGGCGCGCCGCGCTTACCAGCGGAACCCGTGCGAGGAGAAGACGAAGTCGGACTAGGAGGCGTGTGTTGTGTGCGTCCCGGAGAACTTCGAGTAGACGATTGAGAGCGACGGGACTGGAGAGAGCTGATGCCGTTCTTGTGGGTTTGTCCCGCTGCTTCTCGTTCATTCAGGTATGAACGAGAGCGGCGGTAAGGCGCGCGTTCTGGCGTACCATTGGCATGATTCTGACCATTCTTGGCATCAGTTTGAGGAACGCGGGTTGTAAGGGATAGTCGCCTCGTAAGGGCGGTATTCTGGAGGACGCCGAGCGGGATGACAAAAGTGTTGGGACGCTCCCAGACCGTTTCGCCGGTTTTCGTCTGGTAATAGTAGGGGAGGCCACTGGCTTCATCGAACATCTCCCACCATTCGCCATCGGGACTCGGTGGTAGCCTGCGTGCCGGATTCAGCAACGTGCATATCGTCGTAGCCATTCCGACATTACTCACAGGAAATTTCCGGCTGGGGGATCCCAGCTAACCTCGCCCGTCGCGGGACATGCATAGAATGACACTTGAGTCTATATGGATTGACGCGAGCGCATGCATGCACCGCCGGTGGCAACAAGCACCGAGAGCAAGACGAAACAAATCGGCGATGGTCAAAATCACGACGCCATCGAATCAGCGTCAGGATATAAAGCGCACCTGTGGGTCCACCAGCGTAACCCAGAAATTTGACCCCCACCCATCGCCTCCTGGAGCACCCTTCGAGGGCGTACCGCGCAAGCTGGCGGCGGAAGCAGGTCTGCCATTCAGACGGACCTCCGGCGTCGGTGGCATCGCGCCGTTCTGCCCCCCAGTCGTCCCGGGTATTGACGCATCCTCCTTCTTGCTCGTATCTGTTGTGACTTGAGAGTTCACAGGGGCAAGAGCGGCCGACATTGTGCGGGTGATTGTATGCGGGGTATGTGGGTATCCGGTAGTGCGATCTTCCTTCCGGCTCAGTGAGCGAGGCGTCCGGGTCCCAGGGAGACGGAGATGAAGCAGAGGATCAAAGAGAGACTTTGAGAGGTATCTGGGGTATAATACAGGGTGTGCGGGTGCTGGCGGGGAGGGGTCACGGCGGTAGAGGGCAGAGCGCCCTTGCCCGCTCATTTGGCGGCGAGCGGCCGCTTAACTTCGATCAACGACGTCGGCGACGTCCCTGACTCCGGCCTCGACGTCCTCCTCGAGCTCGATGCTGCTCGGTGCCTTCGAGCCATTTGGGACCGCAAGAACGTTCTCTCGTCCGTCTCCTTGCCTACCGAAGCCAGCGTCTGTCTTCTCCGACCTCCACTGTGACAACAACTCGACATCATGGAGCAGGTCCATATCGATATCGGTGTCGATGACTAGCTGCAGCTTGCCACCTTCAAGATTATGATCACGTAGGACTCCCTCGGTCACCCAATCCAATCCATCTGCGCCGACAAGCCCGAAGATGTACGCGTTGCAAGCACATAAGTATGCTTGCCGGACGTCATGGCCATGGTGAGTATGCAACATGCATCTGGGAGTCGTATGCTCAATTCGTTGCAGTCAGTTACTTTGCCTTGACACCATCTGTCAAGTACATCTATCACTAGATGTGGATCTGTGTTCGGGAAGTGGCTGACTATCCCCCGAAGGCGATTCAGCAGCTCTTCCTGTTGCTAAGCGAACTTCCCTCATCGCCAAGGACGCATGGCCATGTATCGGCTACCTCACCTAATGCCAGTGCGGTTAGGCGGACCGAGGACTCTCCCCGATGCTCCACCGTCGGGACCTCGTCGGCGCCACACTCGCCGCCCGTATGCATAGCTCATGGCTGTCCGTGTTCAGCGCAACCTGCCCGTATGGGCTTCTGGTACCGCTACACAGTGATTAACCGACAACCGTGTGCGTGCTCTGAGGCATCGCTCTCCAGCCTCTCCTAGCCGACCTTAGCTGCTGCGGTCAGCGAAGGAGCCTCCACTATATAGAGACCGAACTCCAGGACGCCACCATCACACACCTTCAGTCTCGAGAACACCTCATCAGGTACTTAAGGACATGGCGCGTCTTCCCAATCTCTTTCAGAAGCTTACCAGTGTCTTCCACCAGCAGCACACTATGAACTCCTATCCCGAGTCTGCAGTACATCTTCGAGCTCGCTTGTTCCGAGAGCGTGCGCACAGTGTCCGCGCTCTCGCGGACGTCCAAGGCGTTCCGCCGAGTCTTCGCTCCCGTTCGCTTCCGCAGCGTGCGGCTCAACAGCCTGAAGCAAGTGGAGAAGTTCCTCGCGGCCTACGAGGCAGCCGTGGCCGAGGCCTCCGCATCAGACAGTGATCCGCCACACGTCCGCCACCTGCTCCTCGCGTTTCTGCCGGGCCAGACAGACATGTTCGTCCTCGGGCCATCGTTCCACTTTCGCGACTACCACTCCTGGAAGGAGGAGAAGGTGCCATGGAACGAACGCTTCGTGTCCCTCGTGACGCGGCTCTTCGACCTCGTATCTCCTGGCCTCCTGACCATGACCGTCCTCCAGAACGACGAGATACAACTTCCCTACGTGCGGTGCTCCTTCCCGGCCCTGCGCGAGCTCACGCTCCTAGACGAAGACAGGATGTTCTTCCGAGTCACCACGGAGTCCTACTGGCTGGAGCCCTCCGACAAGGAGTTCCACGGAGCCGGACCGCCTCCGGACAAGGAAGCACTCGCTGCGAACCCCCTCTTCCCCGCTCTCGAGAGGCGGCATCTCGTCGCTGGCAAATGGGAGACAAAGCTCCCTACCTGGTCCGTCGTGGCCCCGCGACTCACGCACTTGCGCATTTCGAGCGCAAGCGAGGAGTGCTGTGGCGCGCTGTGCAACGCCCTCCTCGCGGCCCCGCCGAAGTTTCCCTCGCTCTTCACTGTCATCGTGTGGCCGCACTTCATCAAGGACGCGCCCGCTGGCGAGACGCAGCTGCAAGGGCTACATGACATCGCCGACGCCCGTCCTGGGGTAGAATTCGTCCTCCTCCCAGTGCTGGAGCGAGCCTTCAAGCAGTACGAGAGGTTGCCTCGGGAGTGGTCCTTAAGGCAAACTAGGGGGAAGGGGCCGTGGGTGACGGCCGAGCCTGATAAGCCGTGAAGTGGCTGTCGCCAGCGACGACTGTGGATACCCTGATACCCTGTTCGTTTCCTGTTATCCTTACGTGGATTCCTTGCTACGCGCTGCGCCGGGCTTCCGGGTATGAAGGACTTCAGCAGCTGTGGCGGTATGCCTATACTTCCAGCCTCCTCCATTCCGGAAGGATAATAGGCGTTGTTATGAGCACATACCTCCATTCTGAACCACCCGTCGCGTCATACGTTGCTGCGAGAGTGTAAGCTCCTATTGTATCGGTTGTATGTCTCTCTCCCTCCCGTCGTAGGTTTCTATGAGCGTCCCCCCCTTCCCGACACAATAACGCCTTTCTCCCCCTTTCAGGTCAACAGGACACCAGTACGTCTGTTCTGCGCCTGCACGGTCCCTCTTTCTGCATAAAAGCATGCAGTAGCACTCTGCAGTCGCTGACACCTCGTGTCGTACAACCTCCCGACGTGAGTAACCTGTACGCGATGCTGAACCGACCGTAGCGCTGATGCACGTTCCCAGATCGTCTCTGATATGCATTCCATGACATCTCTCCCTACCGAATTGTGGCACCACATCTTCTCTTTCTCCTGCACCGATGGAGGGTATACCGGCGCGTCCCTCTCCATGGCGTCCCGAGCCCTCCGCGCATACTCTGCCGCATACCGTTTCCACTCAGTCCGACTATCCTCGCTCGACAGCATAGAGAAGTTTCTCGCCTGCAAGGACTTCGCCCCTCCCGCTTCTGCCTATTTCCCCGTCCGACATCTCGTGCTGTCCCTCGGCCGAGACTGCAATCTCACCTGGAAATACGACCCCTTTGGAGTGAACACGTACTCCATGGCATATGACGCATGGTCGACACGCTTCATTGCCGTCCTGTGCCGCCTCTTCGACCTCGTGCAAGACGAACTCGAGACGATGGTCTTCCTCAAGCAGACGGACACGCCTCTCCCCCACCTAGACTCCTCCTTCACCTTCTCCGACTGCGCTCCCTTACGCTCGTGCACAATGGGAGCATGTTCGTGCGGACGGACGTGCCGAGCTACCTGCGCTCGTGCATCAGCTACGACAGAGGCTACAGGGACGTCTGGCACCTCGTACATGGCCCCGTCCATGATGAGGACTCGACCTTCCCTGTCCTGGAGAGCTTGCATGTCATAGACTGCACTTGGGACGAGGTTTCGGTCGGTGCGTGGGCTGCGCTGGCCCCGTCTCTGACGGAGCTGTATCTCCCTGGCGCGACGGAGGATGTCGTCTGGACAGCTCAAGATGCTTGGAGTGATCTGTGATGGACTCGCAAGAGACGGACTCCTTCGCGGACATGCACGGGCACTTAAACCTCTTCTTGCCCTCGGTACACTGCAACCTCAAACGATGGATCCAAGGGGGAGCCGTCCGCTGCGTCCAACAGTGCCACGTCCGTTACCTCCGCCTCCGCCCCGCCACAGCTCGGTATCCTGACAGTGGCAAACACCAACTGCCGTCAAATTTCGCCCGTTCATGTTCAAGCATGCGCGTACCCACCACGATCCCGCTGTTGGCACCGTGCCTTCACTCACGGTGTACCAGCAGTACAGAGCAGTACGTCAGCGTCGCAGACAGACGCTGCCAGAAGATGATCTCAAGATTCGCATGTTCACAGGACACTGCAGGACACTGCACGCCCGGCTAAAATTATACCACCCCGCATCTCAGCTTCCCCACCGGCTATGTACGGCCAGCCACCCTCCGAACTGACACTACTTACCTGACACTAATGATACCTGTACTTCCTGGACCTGCTCATGCTCACAAATAATACTCAACCTCCTACTCCCGAGACGATGAGGATCGCTTCACCTCTGAATACCCGTCGGATACCCTTCTGGGCGCGCGCGAATCAAGCTTCTCGAAGAACGCCGGACTACTGTGAGTACACATGCACAACCCAAACCCGTCTCACCTTCGGGTCTTCTGATTCGTCCGCATGCGGACGCCAGCCATTTTCTGCCCTGACACTGGCTAATTTTGTGATACGGTTCGCCTGGTGGGAGGCACCGTGCCGTCCCACAGACGCCTTGATGCATCGTATATATCCCAACATCAGCGCTGGCTCCCACTCCCGTGCGCAGGCCTCCCCCCGCTCCCCTTTAGCACCCTTCGCCGTGCGCGTATCGCAGCCCCGTCCCAACGATGGCAAGCCTCGATCCCCCCAGCACGCTCAAGCCTAACCAGGTCGCGGTGGCGATGATCGAGAGTGGCGTGGCGAAACACCGGACACGAGCAGACCTCGTTTTCTTCAAGGCGGTAAGTCCCGATGCGCGAGCACCGTTCTCTCAGCGGGAATGGTGACCAGGAAGGTGTCTCGTAGGTTGCAGCGGGTGTGATGCTCTCTTTCGGAGGTCTCCTCTCAGAAATCGTATCCGGAGGTTCGGCTGGGATCAACGAGTCGAATCCGGGTCTCGTCAAGTTCCTCGGTGGCGCCGTGTTCCCCGTTGGCCTTATCATGTACGTTTGCCCGCTATGCCTCATGCATTCAGCTTTGGCATGACGGTGACATCCGGCGGCGCATCGTGCTGACATTGGTGGCTATAGGATTGTACTGCAGGGTCAAGAATTGCTCACGAGTAACATGATGGTGAGTACGCGAGTTCCCGGGAGTTGTCGCGTATGTCGAGGCATGTCCGAACGAGGCGCTGACTCCATTATTCGATGACAGATCTATCCCATGGCATGTATCAAAGGCGCCGTCCCATGGTGGGGATTGCCATACAACTGGCTCATTGGTGCGCTACAGCTCAGTCGCTCTCGTCCACCGTACTGAACACCTTTCGCCTAGTAACGTTTGGTAACCTGTGTGGGAGCCTGTTCTTTGCATCCGTCCTCGTCAAATGTGAGTACCCCGATCTGACGCAGTACGTCCGCAGCAAAGCTGACAATGCGTAGACACGGGTATCATATCGACGGCACCATACAACGCGTATGCCGTGACCTTTGCAATGTGAGCGTCACCATCGTATCTGCATTTTCCGACAAGCCCTCTGAGCCACGTACCAGGCACAAGGCCGCGGACCCCGAGTGGCACCAGATATTCTTGCGCGGTATCGCATGCAACTGGCTGGTCTGCGTCGCCGTCTGGGTATGTCACGCAAACCCTCCGGAAGGGTTCTCGGGCTGCATTGCTCATGCCGACGTCCTTTGTATACCTAGCAAGCGGCCGGAGCCCGGGAGACGATCTCGAAGGTTAGCGTTTGATGCAACTCGCTAGGGAGTCTCACCGTGGCGTAACACTAACTGCGCTTCGGATTCAGATTGTAGCGATCTGGATACCCATCATGGTACGCTTCCCTTGTCTTTTGGGGTGTGTCGCAAAGCATTGACCATGGCGTGCGTTGCTGCATGAAGATATTCGTGGCTTGTGGCTACGACCACGGTACGTCTTCTGACCTTGTTCCCCTTTGAACAACTCCTGACGGAAGATGGCAGTTGTCGCAAACATGTTCTCTGTACCCTTGGGCATTCTCTTTGGCGCGAAGGTGTGTTCAAGCACTTCCAGAACTCTAGGCGACTCTAACTGACCCCACGCCACAGCTGACTGTTGCGGAGTACATTCGCAAGTACGTCCACCACGACCCCAGTCCCTACGACGAAGCATCTCTGACAATCCTGTTCGTGTTCCTGATCCTCCTGCATAGGTCCCTCATCGCAGCATACCTCGGCAACATCGTGGGCGCGCTCCTCGTCGGGCTCCCCGCGCTCTACTTCTACGCTCCCGACTACAAGGCGGGCGGTCTGCGCGAGGCGGAGGCGGGCGAGGTCATCAACAGCAAGGACCGCGATAGCGACGGCGCGACGAGCAGCAATGTGTATGAGGTCGACAAGCGGTCGCAGTGACGGTGTTAGGATTGCGACCGAGGTGATACGAGTGCCTGGGAAGGGGGGATGGGAGAGAAGGGAGGGAGAGTGGGGACAGTCCGTTCCACCGGGCTTCACGCTTCACGAGTTGCGACGACCCTGTCTGTATTTGTATTATAAGATAGTGGTTCATCCAGATGGAGAGCTAGCTGCTCCACCGCCGTGCCAAAAGGGCAGGAGGGCAAGATGGACATAGTGACTCGCAGGAGTTCCCCCTGCACGTTGTGATCAGAAAAGCTATTTCCGTGACGTGCAGAAGGGAAAGACGCTGTACCCTGATAGTTAGCACCCTGAGCTTTGCGCATGACCAGGACCTGCGCAGCGAGCGGACGCGCACCAGAATGTCCGAAGCCGCCGCAGAAAGTTGGAAACCACCAGAAAACACCACAGTGAGACTTCGGAGTTCACGCAGGGACCAGACGACTCGGAATGCACAGAAAAGCATGGACTTGTTGGAGGTATTCAAGCCGAAGATGAGGTCGGTAAGGGGGAATTGAGTGACGAGAGTATGATGATGCGGAGGGTAGAGCCATACTCCGTACGAGTACCCCGAGGAAGAAAATGCCACAGTACGTAGGTGTCCAAGAGTTTTAAAAAGGGTTCCCTGGGCAGAGGGAATGTACCTTTCCCCGGTGAGATGAACGATGAGTTCTCGGACGAGGTCCGCGAGAGGTGGGTTCTCGTGTATGGAGCGGATGAACAGGTCGACTTGATGTTGGAATTTGAACGCTACTGTGTGGTAAAGTTGGACGCGTGCGCAAGGATACCAGGCGTGGCATGTCCGTGCGCATGCTAGGAGGTCGTCGAGGAGCGGCGTTTGTGAGGCGTGAATAGATGTCCTGTAGACCATGGCCAGCTGATGTCTATCCCACCATGGCTGCATCCCCTTGACGCAGTCGATCACCTGTTCGCACAACTCGATCGGAAGTCGTGAATGCTCCATCCAAGTAATATGCAGGTGCCTGAGATGTGCGAGAAGGAGGAGGACCTAGGATGAGGAGGACGTTCGCGTTCAGCCTGGGCACTGGACGCACTGCACCGAAGTCTCAGCCATGTGGCAGATTGATCTACATAAGCGCCTCCGGGCCCCCTTCTCCCGCCGTCGGGCGACCAACCCGACTGCATACATACGACGCGGCGACGAGGAGGTACAGTACTCAGACTGGGGATAAAAGGGGTCTTAGAACGAGTCTCCATACATACCAGTAGCTCCAGAAAAGCATTTAATTCTGGATGGACCTGACATAGAGTTGCCAATGTGCAGAACATAATCCACTGCTTGACCATCTACGAGGTCGTATTCAGGATGAGCAAATCGAGAGTACGGCCTCATCGGTTCGGAGAGATTGACTAGCGCGTCAGGGGTCAAGCAAGAACAGTCCATGCAGGAGACGCGTAGCCCATCATCCATGACCATAGCTCGCGGACTCGCATACACCTCGCCTGAGGTACACATGTCCTCCATGAAGCAATGAAAGTTCACCAGGACTTACCAGATACGCCGGGGACATGTATGCTTGGTCTGAGCGATGTCAAAGCTCGAAGCTCGGAGGGTCGGAGATGCACAGGCGGATACCGTCTTCACTACAGTCGTCTCGCTATCGTGCTCCGGGCATGCAGACGATATTCGGGAGCTTCGGGGGCGCGGATGATGGCCAGTTATCTGTCATGATTGCGTCCGTATTACTTAGTAGTCAGTCCATTTTTGGGCACACGACTACGGTGCACCAGCATGGAAAGAGATGTCAACGGTGGACGTCGTACCGTCATACCACCCATATGCATTAGCCCGCAAAAATCACGCAGGAACGAGCCGATGTACATAGGGCTCACCGCAGATATGGGATTCCGACATACATATCGATGTGCTGCTGCCCGCTCCGGCCAGCATCGGTGAGCCGTCGTCCTCGTGGCGGACGCTCTTTGGAAATTGGGCCTGGGGAGGTGCGGATCTGAGGAGCGGCATCGAACATCGTGCAGATACCTGATGTCGATCTATGCGCACGGGTGCCAGATTGAGGAGGAGGAAGGCACATTGAGATCTGCTATGTAGCGCAAGGTGGCCCCACTGGACGACCAAGGCGATGGTTTATGCATATGACCGGGGCGGTCAGTAAACTAGCTGCGACGGAATGTACGGGCTCAGCCTCAGGGTACATAGGTCAGTCGCTTGCCGAGAAGAGCAAGGGGCAGTTGCCTGATGCCCCGTGTGGATGTTGCGGATAAGAGCCGAAGTATGCTTAGGTTGGGAGAGAGCATTCGTACTCATTGAGTAATAACCTCCAACGCGGCAATGATTCGAACCCCGACGGTCATGAAAAAATTGCACGGTGAGAAGGCGGGGAAATTATGCATGCGTACGATACATGCGTGGCACCATGGAACAAGGAGACGTATGGCTGCACTTCATCCGAATGCAAGACGTTCGCGGCAAGCCTCGCTGTCTTCCACGCTCCACGCCTGCCTTCCCATCGACCCTCCCGCTTGCACGAGTGCGGCCCGGAAGCAGCCTCGCAGGCTCCCTACGTGGTGCCAGAAGTATGGCGACTCACGACAGCACCGAGACGCTGATCCCCAGGCGGCGAGCAAGGGCATCCAGGTCGAGCTCCGCCTCACTCTCCGACTGCTCCCGTCGACGCTTCTCTTGCGCTTCCCTCATCCTCATCACGCGCTCATACACCTTGAGCTGGGCCATGAATCCGGAATTTGGCCGTGCGATCCGCCTGCGGGCGCGGACGATCCGGAGAGCCTCATCGAGGGACATGCACCGCACGGCGATGAGGTATGCGACCACTACACTTGCGCTGCGGGACATGCCCCACACACAGTGGACGAGCACGCGGCCGTCCTGACGCGCCAGCGCCTTTCGGATCCAAGGGACCGTATAGTCGAGGTAGCGGAGCAGGTCCTCGTCCGTGCGATCTTCTACCGGTACGCACAGGTGCTTGATATTGCGCGGGTATCGAAAGTCAGGCTCCCGGATGACGGAGACGACATGGGTGATTCCAAGCTGCTTCAAGACGGCTGGAGAAGTCGCGGTGTAGAGGTCTGCGACGAAAAGCCCCGGAATGATCTCGCTGGCTTGCGGGAGGAAGTCGTCGACAGGGGAACGTTGCGTACATGTGTTGCGCAGAGCCCTTCGCTGGAAGTAGTCGTCGACGGTCAGAGAACGGAGCATGGACACCACTGTGTCAGCGCGCGGTGGCGAGCGACGCTCGGGAACAAGCGTGGCCTGCATGTCAGATAGTGTGAGTTTTCCAATTAAGTCGCAGAGTGAGAGCGGTTGAGAATGGGAGGTACTCACCGGCGGCGTGTGCTCTAGCGGGAGAACGTCTACGTCGAGGACAGGCATTGCACAGGAATGATAGACGCAAGGTGATGCTAATGACAGGTGTATGGCTGAATGGGACGGCCTCGCGTCAGTCTTCATATACGAACGGTAGCCGCATGGAGAATGCGTTGCGCTATCCGTCAACTTGAGCTCCGCAAGGCAATCATTACGCCTATCCTGCGCGAATCCGATACAAGGTAACGGCAGCCGTCCTCGGATGCGTCGAATAAGGTAGCCGTAACCGGAATTGCAGGACGGACGGGGCAAGGTGACGGAAAGGATGTGGGGAGAACGACTGCGGACAGAGTCTCTGGTATCCGGCGGTCGTCCTTGTGTACGGTAAACCTGGGCCTCATTAACGGTAGCAAGGCCCGATTGAGGGACCTCGTTGTTGAACGGACATACCGATGTCGCCCTAGAACCTTCAAGTGAAACTGCGAGACGACTTGCCTTGGTCCCCATGCCTTCCCTACCCCTGTCTCCGCCCGGCCAAACCGTTTTGGTTCCTCCGCAGGTCAGCCGCTTTGGGTTTAGGTAGCACCTATTGCCACGAGGATCAACGAGAGCCAGTCATGTTGCTGGTGGCAGACACGAGAAAAGAGGGTGCAGCCAGAGATCTCCGATATCATGCCCCAAGCCCGTAAACCACGCGACGCTAGAAGCATATCCAAGGACCAGTATATCCGAGATTGTATCCTCAGAGACAGGTATATTGCAGTGTAGTAGGTCGCAGCGAGAGGTCAAGGAATCCCGAGAGCGAGCCGTGAGATGCGCGAGCGTCGAGTGTTGGTTCAGTTTGAAACGGGGGGTGCGCCGCGTGCCTCGGCTCGGAGTTGAAACTGGCGGAGTGTGTCCCGTCATCCGCAAATGTCCCGGGACGGGCGGCCGCTTTTCCTACCTCAACCTCACGTCCTGTTTGGCCTACCAAACGCTGCCTGTATTGTTCGGAACCCTCCAGCCCTCCACTCCTTCCAGGAGGACACTCTGATCATCATGTCTCTTCTCCTGCGTGGCAGGTCATGCTGCGGCCGTGCGACTCCGCGACTCCGCTATCGATGATCCAGAGCTCGAGAGAATAATGCAACCCTGGCGAGACAGAGCCTCGTGGACATCGATATCGCTGCGCAAGGACATATTGTCGACGAGGAGGTCCAGCAACTTTATCGGCGAAAGGCGTCATGAACCCATGCGACCGGTATGATCACCGACCTGACGTCGAAACAGAGGCTAACCTTCTTCGACCCAGGCGTTTCAGAGGCGCGTGGGGCGACGCTCCTTTCTGCTGCAGGTTCGTTTCCGATCCCGAGACAATCACGCCCTTTGTGCACCCAGGTGGCGAAGCGGCGCGCGGTAGGGAACAACGGAAGAGGCTGACCCATCAGCACACAAAGGCATCGATGGAAGCCCTCCCTGATAGCGCAGTGGCACACCCCTCGATCTGGGGACGGCCTCCCCGGTATAAAGAGAGGGGGATGGGGGCCTCTGCTCCTCAACCCACCACCCTTCCCCCAGCCTCGCCCCAGCCGGACCTACTTGACTTCCCCCTTTAGCAGAGGGCTAACCGGACAGGTATGCCAGCCTTTCGGCCCGAGAATACACCGGTACGTCTGTATGCTGCATGAGCCATATTCCTGCTTCAGAATTTCCCTCGGGTCTGCGTGAGCCCTAGTCCAGCACGTAACGTGCTCGGTAGTCCTGTTACGGTGTGGGTCTTCCTTCTCATGTGATGTACCTGGATGTAAACCCTGCTGCACGGGCCTCCATCCTGATACATACCATGAGAATGGAAGAGCCCCACACCATAGTATGATCGCCGAGCCTTGCGATATAGTTTTGCTTTGCTGGATGAGCTTACCTTCCACAATCAATCCCGTCCGCGGTCGCAACAGAGACAACTTGCGAGCCTTCTTGTAGGAGGCCCTACTGGCCGCCCTCCTTGATCTCGCAGAGCTTGGCCTTCAGTGGCGTTCTGCCAATGAGAGATTGACTCTACTGGAAGGGGTAGTTCGTGTCCGTACCTTCTGTCTCTGGAGCCCCCGAGCTCACAGCTCCGTGCCGCGTGTTGAGCGAGTCGACATCATCGACGTTTTCCGGAATTGCTGAGCTGCAACATTTGCGGAGCCTTTCGAGGCGGATTTACGGACTGAACGACGTCGACGCTGAGAAGCTTACGGCCGTAGAGCGTCTCCGTCTGACGGCAAAGTAGCATGTGTACGTAAAGTTGTTTCTCACCGGACTCTTGGCTCGCTCTCACGCACGCATTAAACGTCTGCTCGACCTCTCTCTGAGATCTCGCATCTCATCGATGCTTCGTGCAGCGGTGGCGATGGCATCGACTCGGACGTTCCGGAGAACTGCCGCTTTCTCCAGGCGTTAGGGCCAGTCGCCTGTCGAGATGTCTGCGATGATGGCAATGCCTTAGCCTATCGCATCCTCTCCGCAACTCCTGGGACGGCTGGTTTTCTTTAGTGCTATATTCGGTGCGTCCGTCGCCCTTCTGAGTTCTCGATCTGTGCATCAAACTCTCATGTACCTCTGTAATGTAACTCAGATCAACAGGGCGCACTTCAGCTTCCACGTTTGCACCCATGCAGCCGCGCGTCCTTGGCCGCTAACTTGAAACGCCTAATCGTGCAGGCAGACATCGTCATGGTCGCAGATCGCCAGCTTCGAACACCGTTTGTAACACATATGAAGGTGCGTCCATGTGATCATGGGCGTCAGCGTACTACACCCTCCCTCACTTCGTGACTTCTAGCGTCCAGCAGGCTTCCCTGCTTCCCGCGTTGTCGTGTGCTGCGGGTAGTGCAGTACGACGAATTCGCAGGCAGGCGTCGGACTCGTCATACGTGACGTGTTCTACGATCGTCCATAAACCTGCCCGCTTGCGATGCAGCACGTTACAGGAAGCGTCGCCGGTATGTCCTCACGGGCGGCAGCTTCATGTCTGATGGTTATCAGCGTATCGCGTTGTCGTGATCGCACGGCATACGTAGTTTCGCAGGTTGTTGTCAGGTTCGTCATACAGTACATGAAGTACTCCATGAACGTGGTTCTACGTCGAGGTACAAGGCGTCACAGACTTGCCGACACGCGCTGGATCCGCATACATGAATCGGATTGCGCCTGTAGTAGATATGATACATAGATATACAATGCAATGCATGGATCCAATGCGGCCGTCGGGCTCGCTTACCATTTAGTACCCAAGATACGCGGCAGCCATCCTCGGGCTATTACAGCCGCGACACACCCACAACCTGCAACACCGCCACATATGACCATGATGCATGACGGCTCTGCTACCCATCGACCCGTCACGCAGCAATCTTGCCGCTGAGCTCACGCTCGACACGCACGATCTCCTGGGTGTGCGGGTGCTCCCAGATCGCAGCCGCCGCCTCGGGCTCGATGGGCGGGAGTGGCCTGCGCGGGTTCCCGCCATACCCGTACAGCTTCTCGAGCAGCGCCTTCGTGCCGGCAATGCTCGTCTTCGCGATGGTGTAGTCTGCGCGGGCGACGATGCCCTGCAAGCGCTGTGCCTCGGGGAGGAGGGAGGGGTCCGTGCGTGATGCCGTGGAGAGCTCGAACAGTCTCTGTATGGTATACTGTTACATGTGTCAAGTGACGGTCGGTCAGCAATTCTCAGGATCGACAGATACATTACGGAGAAAGACGACGCACAGGAGCAACATTCGCAAGACCGGTGATAGCTCCGTGTGCGTCAACGTAGGTTGTTGGCAACACGAAGTCGATGAAGCCGCCCAGGACCAGGAACGGCGCCTCGGGGTTGAGGCGGGGGTGCTGCGACGCGAAGGATGGGTCTGACACCGTAGCACAGATCCGCGTGAGCTTGCCGACGTTTCCGCACCTGTAAACACGCACAGCGCACACGGTCAACACTGTTCACGCAAACGACGAGGCAAGAGAGCGTGGACTCACGTGAGTTTGACACCGGCGAGGTTGGGGCACTCCGTTGCGAGCTCTGTTATCAAGTCCGAGTCCAGGTCAATGCCCCCGCTCGCCCCAGGATCTGCCGCGGATGATCCGTCAGCGTCGGTATCAGTAGCAATGAATCAATGAAGCATAAGGCAAGAAGGACGGTCGTGGATTCCAGAGTACATTCAGGGTTCGGGCACATGCATGGACCGAGGGTCTCGGAGGATGCAAACTCAACTTACAGTTATAGATCACGACCGGGATGGGGCTCTCAGCCGCCACTTCCGTCCAAAACGCCTTCAGAGCCTTCTTGTTGTTCGCCAGCGCGCCAGCAAAGTAGCCGCTGCAGATCACAATAGTGTAGTCCGCGCCAGCCTCCGCGGCCTGCTTCGACAGCTCTATCGTCTCGCGCGTGGAGCCCGCTCCAGTGCCGGCAATGATGGGCATGCTGGTAAACCCGGCGTCGTCGAGTGCTTGTCGTGCGGCCTTGATCACTGTGACGCGCTCGCTGTGCGATAGGTGGGGTGCCTCGCCCATGGAGCCGGATATGACGGGACGCACGCCCGCCTTCGCGACGCGCACGACGTGGGCGGCGAAGGTCTGCACATCTGCGCGGATGCATAAGTAACACTCCCACCACCGAGAAACTGTTAGATGTACTGACCAAGGTCCTCCGTTTCAGGGTCGAAGAACGCGGGGATGGGGGCGAAGATCCCAGGAGTGAGCGGACGCGAGACCTTCGTGCCGTTGATATGTGCGCCGTTGACCCCGTTCGTCGCGTGCGTCCCGTTGGGCGGAGACATGGTGGGCAGATAAGCAGGAAGGAGGAGGGGACAGGAAGACTTCCTGAGCGCAGAACGACCCGGATGCGTTATATGAGGCCGCCCCCTTTGGCGGTGGGCCCGAGACGGACCGGCGGACCGGCGGCGATCGGTGTGGGGAAGTGCCTCCTCGGCCCGGGGATCACTTGAAAGCCGGACCCTCGCGTCCCGCCGCCGGCTACAGCTGGCCGGCTCACCGAAGTTGGGCCTCGTCTGCCCCTCTGCGGCGAGCCAAGTCGGAGAACCGTCAGGCTTCCCGTCTCGCAAAGCAACCGGAAGGCTGCTGCTGTCGGGAACGACCTCGGCGTCGTATGTAGTAAGGAGACGAGAGTCCCTCCCCGAGCCATCGAACCTTGTACACTGAGCGGTCCGTCAGCAGCGCGCGATAACTGGTCAGTCCGGTGCTCGTGGACGGATAGCGTAGAAGGTTACTGACACCTTCCGACGGCGGCTCATGGCGGGAGGAGTGAAGTAAGTTGACGGGATATCTCCAACCTTGACTGCGCTGGAGGTCCCTCGTGCGCGGAGGTCGCGATGATAGAACCATGTGGGAGGCGACACCGATGCTTCATACATACCAACGTGACCCACGGAGTGCCGAGGAAAGCTGGTAGTAGTAACGGAAGTCAATGTGCTCAACTCAAGGCATAGGCCCCCATGATCATGCTCAGAATAGCCATCGCAGCACGACGCGCAGAGGTTTCTGTCATACGCATACGTAGAACACGAACACCTGAAATCGGCCATTAGTTTCGCTACTTACATGACGGACCAACACGATGTACATGCACCTATCATACACCATGAGTTCAAGTCGAACTTGAAGACGTGGCTCTCTGGCACCCTGTTAGGGACGGTATACGGCGGTTGTGGTATGTCAGCAACAGTCGGCAGGCCACGAGTTCGTGGTCATAGCGGCAGCAAGCGTCGAGGAGACCAGAATGTATCCTCGAGCCATTGAACGCTGTACGCATGTCTGAGACAGCGCAAGCTGAACGGTCCGTGGGCAGAACGCGATAACTGGTCAGTCCGGTGCTCGTGAACAGATAGCGGAGAAGGCCATTGACACACCCTATCGCGTCCCGATGACGGCTCGTGGGTGGAGGAGCGTAGCAAGTCGACGACCCGTTCTCAATGTTGACTGCGCACGGGGTCCATCGTGAGCGGAGGACAACTTGACAGATCCTTATGGCAGACAACGCCGATGCTTCTACAGACCAACGTGACCAACGGAGTACCGACGACAGCTGGCAACGGAAGTGCATAAGCTCATCTCAAACACCGAACCACATGATCAGGCTTTGCGCAGTGGTCGCAGCACGGTGCGTACAAGGGTTTCCATCATATACGTACAACATCAACGCTACAAACAGCTAACTGAATCAGTATGCGAGACATGGACAGAAGTGTTGCGCACGCACCTACACTACCACCTGCATACGTTACAAGTCGAACTTGACGACTTGCTCTCTCGTACCGCGTTCGATCTTCAGCAAACGCTTCGCGACGCAACCGTACAAGGGCTTCGTCACCGCACTGCCTCCCAACAGGCCCGCACCCGTACTCGCGCCGACGCTCGCGGCCTTCTCGGTCAAAGCCTGCTTGAGCTCGGCCAGTGGAAGAGCTTGCGAAGGTGCGCCGAGGAGCGCGATGAGCATATGGGCGGTGAGCACTTGCTGCTCCGTGGGCCCCGCGTTAGACCCAGCAGGCGCTGACAGGGAAGAGAAGCTAGATGCCGAAGGCGAAGATGGCGTTGGGGTGTGAGTCGAGAGTTCTCGGAGGTACGCCCTGAGGTTAAGCAATCAACATTTTGATCATGCTGGTCGAAGACATGGAGGGACGTACATGGTCTCCTTCGCGCGTGGAGGTTTGCTCTTGTTCGTGCTCTTGCCGAGCGCGTCGAAGGGGTGGCCAGGCATAATGATCTCGCCCACCGTTGCCCAGATCTTCTCCTGCGATAGGGTTAGTTGGCGTTCGCTTCTTCCATGAGAGAACCAGACGTACTACAATCCGCTCCAGCTCTGTCGTCACTCTGACTTTCTGCCTGTGGTGCGGCGTCGCGACGGCCGGCACCGGTAGTGAAGTGGGAGCTTCGACGGCTTCTTCAGCTGCCTGAGCGGGTTCGGGCAAGCTAACCTCATCGGGGACGGGCACTATGGGAACCTTCGCAACTATTACGGTGGGTTCTATGGTCTCATCGGCGTCTCCAAGCACTTCATCAACCTCGTCTTCGTCTGCCAGATCGTCCACCTGAGCGTTAGACTGAGGCTCTTCCTCCGCTAATTGCGGACGATTTGCAAGTCTCTTCTGAGCGGCGGAAACAGGTGTTCCGAAGGATGTTGCTGAGACATTGGCCAAGTCAACCTCTTCGTCGAGAAGCGAGTCGCCTGTAAAGTGCAAGGTGCGTGCGGCAGCCCCGGGTGTGTTCCAAAAGGTATCTTCGCGTTTATCCGGGGGAGAAGACGGGGTTGGAGGGGCGGGAGTCTTGGGTTCGCGACGTACTCTAGTCGCGGGGCGTACTCTCTTCTTCTTCGCTAACTCTTCTTTCTACGGGCAGGTCAGTCACTAGCATTGGCGTCGACCATGTTCTGCCACTTACGCGCTCCCTCAGGTATTGTATTTGCAACTGCAGATCTTGGACATGCCTCTCTTCCTGTTTGAGCGCCGACTTCGGCGACAACGGTGGGTCCGCCGCGTCTGCACCAGAATGCTAGGCTTAATGGTTGGACAACGTCCATATAGTGTGCATCTGACGTACTTGCTTCAGCTCCTCACTCAGATGGTAGATGTTCGTCCTGACTTCCTCCAGTCGCTCGATGATTTGAGCAGCCTGTTCCGAAGCCCTGGGCATTGGCCGAATATTTTGACTACTTCCTTCAGGATTCCCACTCGCCTCGAAGACGCGCATACACTCACTATCTCTCCAAGTACTTCAGCGCAGCATTCGCGTAGACTTCCGGATCGTGTTCACGGGGAGCTCTGGTACCACCGTGCCTCTCGCTCTTGGCTGCTGGTGGTTTCCTGAGCGGCGTTGCTCCGAGGAACTCGACCCGGGCGATCTCCACATTTCCGGTTTCAACTTCAGGCACAATAGGTTGCTGCGGCTGTACGAGAGTGAACAGACCAAGCTCAGATGGGTCGATGTCGCGAATGAGGTCGCCCAAGGGGGTGTAGAGGATCGCGCGGGTGAACGGTCCTGGTATCGGGACGTCCGGAGGAGCCGCAGAGGCGCGAATTGAACGAGCCAGCGTAGATATTCGATCAACATGGTCAACAAGGCTCGCCATAGTGTTCTGGTGGGAGGTGAAAGCCAGGGAGGAATTGGCGCGATGGTACGGGGATTGATGATATGTACTTACGGTGTGTTCGTATACGGAACGCGCTCGACCTTGCCCTGAACCCCCATCACATGACTGCAGCTGGAGGTCGCATCTCGATAAACTTGCGATGCATTCCTCCCGTTCCTCGTTGTTTCGCGCTACCTAGTTCTTATCACCACGAATCAGACTGGTGTCCACAAGTTGATGAGCCCATTTGATACTGCTTCTCAATCCGACATCTGGAACGGAAGCTCCAACCGGTTCAAGTTGGGTCAATTGGTACGTTTTATGTCAGAGCTGAGTCCTCCGGTCCGCATCGGTGGGCAATTCTAGCTTTGCGACCTGCTCTACTAGCCGTCATGCTACTGTAGCGTCTACATCTGAGTATATATCCGGTTCTGAAGACTTCCCAAAGTGACTTTCACCGCCATGCGAACTATGCACTGCTCCTTGGTTGTTCTCAAGACTCAGAACCTCCTCTCGATCCAGGGCTATGCTAAGTCACTCCCCAGTACCCTTCCAAGCTCAGGTACCGTAAGTACTTGAAGTGAAGATCAATACAATGGCGCGTTTACGAATGATGTCTCGAGACTTGATACAACATGTTTCCCGCCGGCGTGAGCTTCGTGATGGTGATGCTTCCCTGTATTATGATGAGGGCGCAGAGAGCGCAGCCACACCGTTGGCTACCGACGTGAAACTGCTCCTCTTCCTGGTCATCCTCCACGACGAGCTCGACAGACTCGAAGTACTCGTCTCTCACCCTACGTTTTGCCTCAGCGCGGCTCAAAGCCCCGATTGACCCAGCTATCGAAGCGCCCTAGTATAACAGCGCTTATTCGAACTTCTCGATCTCGTCGTCGCGCGCCTCGACAGACTCGCAGTCTTCCTCGACGACCAGCCCGTATTCTTTTGGGGCCACCGTGCTGTCGCCATGGCTGGTACCGTCGGCCAGCGAAAAGGCGTCTGGGAGCCCCTCCCGCTCATCATCTACGGCTACGCTGTTCACCCACTCTCCCCGGTTAACCGCAGAGACACGAAGCTATCTAGCCGCACCCACATCTCCACCTGGACCGACGCTTCCGGAGACGAGCATCTTGTTCACAGGGACGTCGTGCAGCTCGAGGTTGGAGACAATGTGTACGCGTTCGAGAAGTACATCCCGAGGGACAAGGAAGTTGAGGGTGTTTGGTACCGCGGGTGAGTAGCACGTCCTTGCCAAAGAGTGGCTGCAGGCTCCGCCGTGCCGCCTCGTATTGATCTAGCATTACGGGATGGCTCACTATTGTGTCCAGATATGTCGTATGTACCTCACGGCGCCCCCAGGTCAACTGGTCGTTGTCTTCGGATCCATCGTCTTCAAACGTGAAGCCTTCCGCACGAGCCGACGAGTTGCAGCAAGTCTTCATAGGCATCTTCCCCGCCTCCCACATCTTCGTGCGCGACGAGGTATCTGATGCAGAAGGCCGCTTGACGGACCTGTTCAATGCCGTGAGCAGCCCCGCGGACGGACAGACCTCCGAGGAAGTCTTCGCGAGCTGGAACAAGAGCAGGAGGGAGATGGATCCCGTGCGCGAGGAGGAGGAGGACAACGATACAGCCACGCGCAAGTCCTTCAAGCTCAACCCTCCCCTGACCAGGCCCCGTCGGCGCGCGCACGCCTTCCTGTCTACCCTGCCAGCATACGTTCCGCGTCTCCCACGGAGTCCCAGTTCAACAAACCCCTTCCACCGCGCCCCACGCTCACATCTGGAGATGATACGCTCTCGGGCGCGCAACAGCCGATCATTGACGAGATTGCATCCGCACTGCGCGAATGGCATGCACTCATGTTCCAATATCTCGCGCAGCGCGACTACAGACTCTTCCACATCGTTCGCGAGTACATCGAAGTGCTGCACCTTGGTCGGCGCCAGCTTCTCTCGCAGACGCTCAGTTCCGAGGAGACCGTTAACCTTCGGCGCGAGTGTGTCGCCAGGCTGGTGTCCGGTAACCTGTTACAGGGTCTGGATGTGATTGTTCGTCATCCTACGTGGGGAGGCCTCGTCAATGTGGATGTCGAGGGCGAGATTGATCCAAGGAGTTGGATGAGCGCGGTACGCATGTATGCGTTGCAGGCCTCCCTCGCACAAATGGATGTGTCTCCCACGCCCGCGAATACCCCGTACAAACTTCCCCATGCCAGTGGGTCCATTGATTATACCGCCTCCGCACCGACTCCCATCCCTCTCTCCGCCTCCCTCCATTCGGCTTTCCCGGATCTCCCTCGCCCTCGCGGCCACTCACGTCTGATCGGTTCACTGTCTCCGTCGGCTCCCAGTCAGCCCAAGGCCAAGTTCTACCATGTCTTCCTTGATCTGCGCGCCTTCGTTGCCTCTCCATGCGCCCCAGGCGAGACAGCTGAGCTGATCTTCTCCCTCTACAACAAGGCGGACGCGCGGTTTGTCTCGGAGGATTTCTGCGCTGTCCTCAATCATAATGGTGTACTTGCGCGGGACCCGTCGGCACGCATCCGCACCCTGTTCACCGATCTTGTACAGTCAGACGCCCAGGACCCCATCTTCCTAGTCTGCAAAATCGTGCGCAACGGATCGCTCAAACTGGGCAGCAACATGGGATCGATCTCTGAGAACCCGAGGCAGACAATAATTGGCTCCAGCGGTTACACCAACGGGTCCATGTCGAACGAATCCTTCGGTCGCAATTCAACCTCGACTGATCCTCCCCAGCAGTTTCGTCGACCGTTTGGATGCGCGGTGCTCGAGCTCACGCAGCTAAACGCTATGGCTGCTGAGCAGACGGAGGTGTCTTCAACGCGCGAACATACGATGCCGATTTATGTTCCTACGAACGAGACTACCTTCTCCATGCTCCATCAGGATATCCTGAACCACAATGTCAGAGAGTACGAGAAATCCCCAAGGTGTGTCGATCTACTTCGTTAGTTCGCAGCAGCAGTTGACGACATGGTAGGGCCGAGATGCTGGCAGTGTCAATCAAGATATTCTACGGTGACGCCGAGACCATTGTCCGGGAGAACTCTTCACTTCTCCAGGATACTCCGTTGAGTCTGCGCCTTGGCTTCCCTGATGTCGTGTTCCCTGGTGACGTCCGGAACGAGCTCTACGTCAAGCTCTGGAGTGGAGACTTCTCGTCATCGCAGAGCACGAACACTCGTCGAAACGTGGCGAACTTTGCGCGCGGACAGGTTGGCTCCGTCACCGGCAATGTCCAAGTTACGATGGAGGTCAAGGACCAGGACGGGCGCACCATCGAGCGCGTCATTTCGCAATGCAGCGGCGAGCCGGAGGTGACCCAGTTCCACTCCATGGTCTTCATGCGCACGACACAGCCGCACTTTGGTGAACTGGTCAAGCTCAAGCTGCCTCAGCACGGTGCCCAGCAATGGCATCTCTTCTTCACATTCCGTCAGCGTAGCACGCGCGATCGGTCCAGCAGCCGCAGCGTGGAAGTATCGGAGCGTCCGTTCGCATTCGCGTACCTGCCCCTCTTCCCCGACGGACGCGCGTTCCTCGAGGACGGCAGCCACACTCTGGTGCTCTACCGCGCCGACCGCCTCGGCCAGATTACGACCGACATGTATCTGCATGCAGTACCGTGGCTCCCTGCCAACCAGCGGCCGGAGCATGTATACGTCCCACCCGAGTTGCAGAAGATCGCGCCGCCCCTGCGAGACAGCTTGGTCATCCGCTCTTCCCTGTGTTCGACGAGGTTCACGCAGAACTCCGTCTTGCTCAGCTTGCTGAACTGGGAGCAGATCACGGACAAGGAGCTCCTGTCGACCATCCTGAGCAAGTTCACGTTCGTCGGCGAAGTCGAAATCGTCAAGTTCCTCCGCGACATCTTCGACTCTCTGTTCGCCATCTTGGTGTCCGGGAACAACCAGTCCGGCGAAATGGACCATCTCGTGTTCAACGCGCTAGTCACTGTACTCGGAATCGTGCAGGACCGCCGCTTCAGCAACTTCCAGCCCGTGCTCGATGTGTACATCGAGAGGCACTTCAGCTGTGCCTCGGCGGCCTCGCATATGATCCACTCGATGAACCGCCTGCTGCAAGATCCTACTGCCAGCGACACCGCTTCGTCTCTGCGCGCGGCGTTCAAGGTCTGGCATTATATCTTCAAGTTCATCGTGCGTTCTCGCGAGTTGCAGAAGGCCAAGGAGATCGGCATGGGTGGTGGCGCCACTGCGGATCACCTCGAGGCGACGTTCAAGCGCGAGCTTCGCGCTCATCTCAACGAGGTCAACCGGATGATGTCCACCACTTCCCCTCCGTCGATAATCGGTACCCAGACCATTGCCCTCCAGCACTTCACCTCCATCCTTCCCGAGTTGAGCAAGGTGTTCTCCATCGTCGAGCTTGTCACGGTTGCGACGACCTTCGCCAATGCGATCGCCTCCACCAAGGGCAAGATTATCATTTGGAAGCTCATCATGTACCTGCAAATAGTGAAGGGCTTCCTCTTCGACAACGCCAAGTCGCGCAGCTTGCTGGTTGAGGCCGTGGTGATTTGGATCAAGCCACAGTTCGGCCGCTTTGACGAGTATACCCAGACGCTACCCGGCGACTCCGACGCTGCTCGCGACGCTGCACGGGTCAGTTGGCTGGAGAGCATCCGCCTGTCCGTGACTGTCGTGGCGATCATGTTGGACAAGTTGCAGCAGTGCCTCGTCGATCCCGCCGTCGTCTCCGACCGTAATGCTCTCAGACAGGAGCAGTACAACATTGAGTACCTGCTATCCCTCGTTCCAAGGTAAGCACTGCGCACTCTCGGTTCACAATATAAATCTAATGTCTCCCTTCAGATTGCTCGAGTCGTACCAGGAATACCAGAATCCTGCTTCGCTCCGCGCCGTCGAGCGCAACCGCTCGTCCACCCCTGTTACGAACAGCTTCCCCGTCACCTTCCCAGAGTCTTACCCGTTCTCGCTCGCCACACAAGGCCCGAAGGCGAACCCGACGGCTTCTGGTTCCCTCGATGTCAAACCCGAGTTCAGCCCCGGTCTCGGCGAGGTCGCCATCGTCGTCCTAGTGTTGATCCTATCAGCGCCCAAGAAGCATATCGTCGGGTTCCTGGAGAGCATTCTGGAGATCGAGGGACGCGACCATCTCGCGGCGCTGCTCTTGCAGTTCTTCAAGATTGCCGCGTCCATTCTCAACAACGAGGCGTTCCCAAAGAATTGGCTGAATGTCAACATTCTTGCCCATCGTGTGCTGTTGAAGATGATGGATCCGATCGCGACGATGTTCGAGCGCGAGTTTATCCCTGACGAGGCTTCTGCTCGGCCCTTCGACTCGTCGCTTTGGAAGGACTGCTTCCACGTGCTCTTGAAGCTGCTATCGTCGGAACATCTCGTCATTGAGGAGTTCAGTCCTCAGGTGAGTCAAGCAGGCGTTGTCTGCGTTGTGTACGTCACATTGACCCTTGTACCTAGAAACGACGAGCCGTGTGGCGTCTTGCAGGCGACATCCGTGGAGAAGGTGCTAACCTTCTGCTGCGCCTCTGGAGCGCCCTGGGATGGCCAGACGAGACTGCAACCGAAGAGGTCGCAATGGCGAGGTACACGGTGAGTACATGGGGTGAATTTCTGGCGTCCGCGGCCTGAACACTATTCGTCCAGAACTACCAAGCTGCTCTGAACTCGCTCGTCGGCCATATCGTCAACCTTTGCTTGAGTCACCACGACCAACTGCGCGAAAATGCAGTCCAGGTCCTCTACTGTATGATCATATCCGAGTACCACATCTCCCAAAGCTTCGAGCACATCGAAAATGAGCTCGTCAGCAAGCTTGATACTCTGTTCATGTCCGACAGCAAAGGCGACGATATTTCGCGTGCATTCTTCATTGGCCATCTTCGTCACCTCTTTGATTCCTCTGACGTGGATGAGGAGTTACGCGCTCGCGTCACACGCTTCTTGGATTCCGTCGACGTCTTCCTTGAATTGCTCCTGAGCGTCCGGGCCCTGCCTGAAGGAGAGGAGTTCGCCGACGATCGTGTAATCGCCACGGTACGTTACTCACTATGGCTGCAACGTCTAACGTACTGACGTTCTCATGACAGCTTCGCTTGATGAACTTCATTAGGCGTATTGGTCGGGACGAGATCTACATCAAGTATGTCCACCAGCTCGTCAATGTGAGTCTTCCTCTTAAGCTTCTTTCGGACGGTCTCTCACCATATATTATCTCCAGATGCATCTTCAGTCCCAGAATTACGTGGAGGCTGCTCTTACGCTAAAGTTGCATGCAGATCTACACGAGTGGGATCTCAATACTTTTGCGCCGCCCATGGAGGACCTTGGTTTGCCACAGCAGTCACAGTTCCACCGTAAAGAGACGCTGTGCCTGCTGATCCTTGACTACCTTGGTACGTCGTCCTCCCCAGTCAACGAGAGACTCCGCTGAGTGTGTTGTGCGTAGGCAAGGGCAAAGCCTGGGAAACTGCGTACGAGATATGCAAGGATCTCGCAGCGAAGCACGCTGAAATCACGTTCAACTAGTATGTCCTTTTTGGATGTAGCTGGATGCTCGACTGACCGGTCTCTTTAGCTCGCGTCTTGCGGAGATCCTGCGACATCAAGCAGCACTACTGGAGCACATCATCACAGATCAGCGGTACTACTCCGACTACTTCAGGGTCGCCTTCTACGGCAACTTCCCAGTCGCCATCCGCAACAAGCAGTTCATCGTGAGTAGTATCAGATGATCGACGAAGCCCTCTCTCTGAGACCCTCTGCAGTACCGTGGATACGAGTGGGAGAAGTTCGGAGCGTTCTGTGAGCGGATGCTCAACAAGCATCCGGGCGCGCAATTGCTCAAGACCATGGGCGACCCTCCTGTCGATATCCGGTTCGGCAACGACCAGTTTATCCAGTGCACAGCTGTCACTCCGGAGCCCCGTCGAGAACTCGCCATATTCAACAATCCGGACGTGCCGCCTCAAGTTCGAGCATACTATGAGCACACGTGCGTCGTCTTCTAATTGCAGCTTCGCTGGACAAGTACTGACCGTTGTATGATAGTGCGATCAACACGTTCAGCTACTCGAGACCCATCTCGAAGATTGCTCCCGACGGTACTGAAGAGGTCTGGATAGAGAAGACGTATCTCACCACTGAGGAATACTTCCCGACGGTCCTGCGGCGTTCGGAGGTGGTCTCTCTGCAGGTGGTCTCGATCTCTCCTGTCGAAACGGCGTTGCTTGAGGTGGAACAGCGCACCCGCGAGTTGGCTGGGCTCAATCAAAAGTACTCGTCGCTCTCCAAGACCGCTCAGCATATTTCGACCAATGCTCTAGCTATGAGCTTGAACGCTGCTGTGGACGCTCCTCTCAATAGTGGTGTCGGTGCCTTCCGTCAGGTCTTCTTGTCCGAGGACTACGTGGCCAGGTATCCCGAGAGGGCCGAGCAGATCGATAAGCTTCGAAACGCGATCGACGAGCAGGTGCGTGTTGAGCTGCTGTTTCAACGCACGATGTTCAGGCTGACACCTTGCCCGCCAGGTCCGTATGATCGACAGTTGTCTGAAGCTCCACGGACAGCTGTGTCCCCCGAAATGCTAGCATTCCATGCAACGCTGGAGAAGTTCTTCCACAAGAATTTCTCGGACGAGATATCGCGCTTGTCCGTCGACTCGTCTCCCGAGCCGCGTGCGCTCGACGCTGTGCCCACGTCTGCTCGTCTGCCCCCCTCAGCAGCAATGCCCTCGCCCAATTACACCACGTTGTGCGTCTCCTCTTCTCGCTAATGCTGAGGATGATATTGACTGTCCTTGCAGGAGGACTCAGCCGCTCAACGTCGGTCCTATCCACGTTGGAGTCACGCCTTCCGCATCAGGAGCATCGCCGCTCTCGCCTCGCTCGCAAGAGACAGTCGCCGAAGCGCCCTGGATGAAGCAGACACCCCTGCAGCGCCATCTCGCTCATCTCGCCAGGCACGGCTTCAACGGGGTCTCTTCTGGCCCAGGCGACGCCGGTGGCAGTGATTCATTCTCGGAAGAGTCCCCGCGCAACTCTGTCGTGACCGTTGGAAATAACCCCGTGCCGACGTTCTCGGGCGCTGCGTCTGTGACGGCGTCCACGTTGAACAGCATCGGGTCCATCAAAGGTCGCTTCTCGAAGTTTGGCAGCTTAAATTTTGGCCGTCGTGATGGTTGATGCTTGGGGGGCGGAGGCCTCCCCGTTCTTGGTTCTTGGCTTGGCTTGACTATGCGGTTCATACTGGCTATCGACGCTCCTTCTCGTGCTTTGATCTACCCATACCACCCCCCACATACCATCCTTTTGCTTTCTACCATCTGCGGACTGCGTGCGTGATGCTCATGTATCTGGATTATTCCCTAATGTTGTACAGAGTAGTGATCTATCCCTATAATAACTTGCGTATCTACAGGCTCTCGCTCTTGACCGACTTCCCCATCATCCACGAGCGTCCAGTACTGCGTCCAGATACGTGCGTACATGCGAATTTCGATCGACAGGTTTGACACTGTATTGCAGTGCTCAAGCTCAAGTTTACGTTCATTTGCAACATATGCGATGCGACGAGCGTCCAGCGAGACGGCAAGAAAGAACGAACGACCCTCGCTTCTCTACAGTTGAATTACATACAATATAACCATCTCCATCCAGGTCCTATACAGACCTACCGACAATAGCTGCGATATCATATACGAGATACGAGGAGAACATTAGAGGAACATAAATAGCGTTAAGTGGATGGACGTGAAGGAGGCGGAGCTGACTTGGGAACCAGGACCAGTGTGCTAAGGCTACATAGTGTACATGGACGCATTACGGCGACGTGAGATGGATTGTACTCGTACTGCTGAGGGGGGGGGAGGACATGACGACATGGAGCGATATGGCGAGCCTCGACGGCTCACGGGGACAACGGGACATGCGACGCTACAGGTAGTTCTGAAGTACATGCAGGTCTGGGGGAGAAGTCCTGGAGGAGTCGAACGACGGCATGAAGAACGCCCCGGGCGCGAACGCGCCGCTCTGCTCTGCGAACGACGGCGTATATGACGACGACGGAACCAGGAACTGGTCGCCCGCACCAGGGAACGGCAGCGTCAGCCCCGTCGACACGAGGGGCGAGTCTGCCGGCGTGATCATGGGTGAGGACGCCGAGGACTGTGTGCTGGGATGGGGTGGGAGAACAGGCTGTCGTATGTGCTCGCTGAGGATAGCGCAGTCGCGGTCACGTAGTTGTTGCCGCCGTCGAGCGGGTCCAGGGATGGTGAGAGATAATGTGAGCGGTATGTCGTCTGCTGGATGAAGTAGGACTGGTCGGGCGACTCGGCGGGGGCACGGTCGGGTACGGGCGATGACGATGCGGAGGATATGCCGATGGAGGACTGGGAAAGAAGTGGCGAAGTCACAGTGCCCATGTTATCCAGAGTGGGAGGTGTGGCGCTGCCGTCCTGCTTCTTGGCGTTTGGGTGCAATGTCTGGGGCAAACATCAATAATGTGCGGCTGCGCGGACAACGGGATAACGTACGTATTTGGAGATGATCTTGTCAAGTGCCTGGGGCAGGACGGTCCAATCGAAGACCTTCACGTCCTTCTCGATGTTCCTGGGCTTCGGCGCGGGGAAGTCCATGATCTTCTGGAAGAACTCCTCGGTGCCCGCCTTGTTCTTCGACACCGTCTTCGGCCGGAAGCCCTCCAGGTTCCTGCGGATCCGGTTCTTCTCCTCGATGTTGAAGATGTCGCCGACGAGACACTCGAGCAGGAAGATGATGTCCACGGAGGTGATGCAGCACTGCGACGCGGCGGCCGCCTCCCCAGGGCCCGCGGCATCAGCGGGTCGGTAGATACACGAGACAACCGTGTCGCCGTCCGTATACTCCGCGGGCTTGATGGCCTCGCAGGCGACATGCAGAGTGCTGCCGTCCTGCACGCGAGTGAAGCGAACCAGCCGACGACCTATCCGGCGCTCGTCCCCGTCCCAGTCCTCGTAGTTGCCCATGGGGTCGGTGGGGATCTCCATCGAGAGCACAGCGCGGTGGCTGCTGTCCGCGTCGTCGTCCTCGGATCCCGAGCGCCTCCCGCGGATGAGGGACTGCTTCTTGAGGTGCCCACGCGCCGACTGTGCGTCCTTGGGGCTCATGGTCGCGTTGATCCCGCGTGCGCGCACCGTGCCATGCCCAGGGGTGGGCCGCGAGGTACGCCGTGCGACGAGGGTAGGAGGGCTGTTCCGCAGGTCCGGTGTGCTCGGTGCTGACGAGGAGCCGAACGAAGATAGGTCATCTCTGCCCTCGCGTTTCAGCAGCACGGATGAGGCGCCTGTCGCGTTAGGTACAACGATACATATCATCAGCATTGCGCGCGTCGTGGTGGCAGTACGACGATTAACATACGTGTGCAGTATGTGAACTTGCCGAAGGTGACGGAGTCGAGGGTCGCGTTCGAGGCGTCGAGCGCCTGCACGGTGAGCGGGACAGTGGACGAGCACAGCGGGCCCGCGGTCGCGGCCTCGAAGTCTGGCGCGGTCGCCTTGAGGTCCCATTCGCCCAGGCGGCCGGTCGCGGACGCGCTCACGGCGGTGCTCAAGGCCCGGTTGCCGACGACGATGCGGAGGAACGTGGTCTCGGTGCTCTCGAAGATGAAGCGGACGGTGACGACGATTGGCGTGCCCGCCGCGCCCTCTTGCGGGGTGTAACCATAGACGCGGAACATGTTGCCGGGCGACGCGATGTAAGGTCGGGATTTCGTAGCGTTGTGAGTGGCTAGGCCCGTGGACCACGATCAGCTGCGCCGCGAGGACTGAATAAGCTACTTGAGACGTACCGGAGCCCTGGAGCCTCGCTTGCATCGCAGAGGATGTGAGTTGCTGAAAGCTGGGGAGGAATGGGGATGGGTCGTAGGAGCACGATGGGGTGTTATAGAAGGTATGCGGAGTTGAGGACAGCGCGGAGAGCATCGTGATTCGGAGTGAGAGGGACCCGCACGATCCTTTGGAGAGCGTCAGAGGGTTGGGGACAAGACACGGGCAGCTGATGTGCAGTGATATTGGGCGCCGAACGCGGTGCGTGTCGGTGGCGGGGTGGCAGGGATGGAGCAGACTAGTATGCCAGGATGGGAGGATGGGAGGATGAGGCGGGGGGCGGGGGGTCGAAATCAAGCGGGTCGAAGAGGCCGTCGGAGCTGCTAATATACGAAACAGGACTCGGCGGGATGGCTGGAGGTGGCCTGGAGAGGGAAGGGCCGTGGCGAGAAATGGGGGAGATGATGTATTGTTGAGCGCGCATGCTAGACGGACAGACGCCTGGATATGATGAGCGGTACAAGGCCGGGAGGGCGACGTGATCGACACGAGCGATCGAACAGCTCTTTGGGCGGTTGCGTGGCTCGGGTTTTGGCCATCAACCGTCCAAGGCACCAAACACGCAGACAGCCTGGAAATCCTTACTCCGCCTCCGCCCCCGACTGCACGCATCGCCGCCTCGCCCGGATATCAGCACTTGCAAGTTCGATGTCTCCTCGCGACCCCGTCTGCACGAATCCCACCACGCACCCCGGACGAGAGTCGCGCAGCCCGGGCGTGGGCTTCTCGGACGTACGCTAGCCTCATGGGACCCTGAGCTGAGACCTGGAATGCTTTCTTGAGGGGCGTGGGTACCTCCGAAGTCAGAAACTCAGAATCGTCGGCCGGCAGAACCGTCTGAGCCAGAACCTCCCAAGCATCGGGCCTAATCGAGATTGCCACAAGGTCCGTCGCACGTGGCAATCCTAATTGTCGCCGCCCAGTCGACGGCCGCACCGCCACGGGTTGGTGGCACGAAGAGCCGTGGCCCCGGCAGCTGCGAGCCTCTCAGCGCAGCCCACGCCCGCGTCCCCCGACTCCCAACGCATCGACTGTGCTTGCATATGCCGTCCCCGCTTGCGTTTCGTATCGTCGTCCTGCTGTGCGCTTGCGCTCTTCCCTCGGCCCGCCTGGGGCTCGCGATGAACGCAGGGTCGGCACTGCTCGGCTCTCGGACCAGCAGCCAGTGCCACCCGCCGTGCAGTGCTTCATCACCAGCTGATTGCCTCTGATTGCCTGAGCTCCCTGTCGGCGCCTTTCTATGCCCAGTGGCACGAGTCTCTCAGCCTATCTGTCCTTGCCCTGCGCGGAGGACATGCGGCCCGCACTACCCGACTCCGAATGCGGTCGTCACCGATCGCTGCATGTGTTGGAGACTGCTATGATTCCGCGGCTGCGAACCTCGGGCACCCCCCACCATCCCGCTCGATCGTCGGGTGGAGAGGTCGCATTCCGAATGATCGTCGGAGGCTGTCGGAGGTTCCTGGCAATTTGCCGCACCCTGTTTCGCTCTTTCGCTGGAGCCTCACCCGATGACAGCGGAGGAGTTGCAAGTTCGCTCATGATTGGCCGATGAGTAGGGCGCAGGCCACAGATGTTAACGTTACCGATCACACCCCTATAAGAGCCATATGGCGACGAAAAGTCTCTTGTCCCTACAAAAGAGCGAAGGAATGCAACACGCACCACGAGTTCACGGCAACGCAAGTTGACAGAAAGGGTCATCTATTGGGCATAGCTCATACGTTGTTGCTATCTCCGCCCGCGCCGCCACCAACAGCGTCGCCTTCGATCTCAGCGCCGTTCTCGCTGGAGCCCGTCCCTGTTGGACGGGGTTCGGACTTGCAGAGTACGTGGCGCACGTCCCATAACAGGGCCTTGGATCCTGTGGTGGCAGTGACCCGTCTTCGGACGACGGGCGGGACATGGCCCTCTGCGGAGATGACCCGGTGGCAGTTCGTGCACTTCTCGACGAACAGTCGTTCGTATGCGCTTAATAGGCCCTGCGAGGACATTAGCACTGAACTATGATACTCGATCGGGACGACATTTGGGCACAGACGCCGCGACATACCACAAAAGCCTGCAAAGGGGCCATCGGATCAGAACGAATGACCTTCGCAAGCTGCTGGGACAGCTGTTGGAATGCCATGAAGTCCGACTGGGAATGAGGCGGTTTCTGGAAGGCATCCGTCAACGAGATATTCACACTACGTCGACGCGGGCTTGATCAGACCTGCTCTCGGGAACCGATGGCCGTCGCGCTTTCCACAACCAACGTCTGCCCATCCTGTGCCAAGTGGTCTAACGTGAGATAGACAGTGACCACGTTCGGAGCTATGAAGCGGAGAACAACGGGGCACTCGAGCTTCCTGCCCCTCTTCGGGGCTACGACGTGCAGCTTGCTCTTGCTGGACTTGTTGTGCTCCCGGATGTAGGCAGGCAGCCCGTCCAAGGTGACGGCGACCGTTCCCGGCTCAACTGGCGGGAGGAAGGCCGTCTCCTTGGACTCCGTCTCCCGGTACGGCTGCGGGGATTCTGGGGACGGAGGACGTCTAAACACGAGATCAGTACATGTCCACGTCTGCTAACTAACGTAACACCTCCTGCATACTCGCTACAACCCCCGTGGCGGCAGCAGCGGTGCGCAGTGACTTGACACCTACCTTCTCTTCAGATTCTCTCGGCGGAGGTTCGAGCCGAGGTTGCTCGGGTCGGAAAGCTCGCTCTTACGCGCCGCCTTGAGCGCGTCCTGCACCTTCTCGGACCGCACGCTCTCCGCGATCGTGCCGAGGCCCTTGAACCCGTGCGTGAGCAGGGTCGACTCGAGCTGGTGCGGGCCAGGCGGACGGAGCAGCTGGGCCGGGATGCGGCGTATGGCCTGCAAGCGGTTGTTGAGCTCGGTTAGAGTCTGTATATGCGTCCGCAGGGTGGTGAGTTCCGATACGGGGGCGGCCGGCCCCGTGGGTGCGGGAGTCGCAGTCGCGTTTGCGTTGTCCGACGCGGGTGCGGTCGGTGGGGCGGCATGCGGGACGGGAAGGGGCGGGGGCGGCATGAGCTCCGACGCTGTGCCGCTGGGCGCAGGGACTGGGCCCGCCGTCGTCGCGGACGGGGTGCTGCTCATCGTGGTCGGCGGCGAAGGCGCATGGTGGTCTGAGCGCCGACGCGCCACAACAGGAACAGGCGGGCCCGATGGTATCTGGATCGGGTCTTCGATCTGGCAGGCCTGGCCGTAGTACCGTGCGCAGCCGTTTCGCCGCGATTTCGCCCAGAACCTCCGTCAACCTTGAGACGACTTGCAACCCTCACACTCGTTTGTAGCTGCCGACATGAAGGCCCGCTAACGCATACAATTCGTGGAGTTGTTGCGCATGTGCACACACCGCCTGAGGGTGAGATTGACTATGATACTTACAGGCCTCCCCGTCGCCCCTGACTCACCGTAACGCTTGCATAGCATGGAACGGTCCAGTGAATAGGCATGGATATCCATTTTTTGGGGTAACGGGTCAGCCAGATCGTTGCAACCACACGGACCGTACGGGTGTGGTCCGCCACCCGACACTCAGGCGAGCAGCGAGCTCGCCATGCTACGACAACGCGGATGCGCATACTTTGACCGCTCCGCGGTCTCTGACTCTGAGCCACGAAGGTGCGCCAGAGCTGTGTCTTCCGGACTCTGGGGCAATATCGATTGACGTATTTTCGTTACAGGATCTCGGCAACAGTCCCACCTCACCGGGCACCACCCAGTGGTACCTGTCCCTATGAACCGTATCATACGAGCCCCACAGTCGCTGTGCACGCGAGTCGAGCCAAACAGTGATGTGGGTGGGTGACGACTGCCTACTCTGGACTCTCCGCATCTCGATCCATACCTTCCCCAAGCACAGATGAAACAGGTACGCACGGTGCAGCCCCTGCCCTGGTGTCGATCAAACCTCTGCAAAATGGCCGTGACAGCAGTGCACGCGAGCGGAGCGTGCCGATCTGGTGTCTTACATGCGCATGCTTCTGTCGTTCGTCCGCAACGATCGTTCAAACCCCGCATGGACGACGACATACATACACTTCGGCCAAGCACGCCGCTGGGATTACCCTCACCTGGCACCGGACGCGCCGATAGCACTTAACGTTGGAACGACGACCCCGATATCGCCAGGAGGTCAGTGCGGGATCCCACCGCTTACCAGTGCAATAGCATTGCGGGTGCGGCTCGCCGTTGGTTGGGATACGTTCATCAGCGGCCACGTCTTCTACAGGCAACGAAGAACTCACATGCACGCTCTGGAGCTCACGGCTGTGTTCGTGACGAGGTCTCCAGCCAGTAGGGTGCAAGGTGCTTGCTCATGCATGCCGTCAACACAGGTCTTCGAAATATTGGTACTGTACGCAGTGACAGACTCGGAGGCTTCTCGCCGCTGCTGCGACCGGGAGAAGACCCTCTTCGAGATCTATGGGTCTTTCGCCCGCCGACCTCGACCTCGAACGGAACAGTCGCACCGTTCGCATGCAATAACTCTCGAATCGAACCTTAAGTCCCCCATATGTTGCGCCCGACCTCTCCGAGCATTCGTGTACGGAACCGTATCCGGCTGTTGTGCCAACACGCGGTGCACCCTCTCCCTGACTCCGGAGTTTTCGGCACTACACATGCGCGGTGCGATCGATATCAATCGCAACTCTCCCCGCGCTCCAAGTAATGCTGATCTCCCCCGTCATCGGCTCCGACGATTTCGACTCAGGAGGCCTGGACGTCGATGGCGATTGCCTTCGGGGACGGAAGCAGGAACAGGGTACTCTCTGTGCCTGAGGACCGCATCACCGTACTGACCGTATTCTCCAGAGGAATAGATTGGGGTAACAACGTCGCTCATCGACGTATGTGTTGTAGCTTAGAGCCGAGGCGAATACATCCACTTGCACGCCTGACACGCGCACGCGGCCTCCCCGGAGTACGCACAAAGGTCGGCTTGACTCTGGTCCTCAATGTTCTGTAGGCTGCTCGAGCCCCAATCATCACCAGCGACAGCAATGGAGTGTGTTCAACACCTCGGGAGCGAAAGCCGTCAGCAGCCTGAGGAGCAGGACAGGCTATGCTCTACGCACTCGCGTCTCGCAACGCTAATCCCGGGATCCTCTCACTTGCAAGCAGTGCTCAAGGATGGAGGCGATGCAGAACGAAGATACATACGCGGCTCAGATCCACACTCAACGCATCTCAACGCTATCCGTCGGACAAGGACTTCCTTCGGAGGGTTTGTGGGTGCTGCTATGGACCCGCCCGGGGCCCGTCTCCCTGCAGCCTTTGTGATCTGAGACTTCGAACAGAACGTAGTGAAATTTCGAAGCCCGGTCAACATACGTATATAAGCACACAAAACAGAGTCACCGAGCCACGTCCCCCGACCGTCGACGGGACCGACGCCCTCTGGCAGGTACTGAACGTTGAACGGTGAGCCTAGGAGCATCTTTGCAGTCAATATTCACGAATCAAGATATCGGACGAGAGCTAACCTAACACTACAGCGATCTCCGTACTTCGACCGGAGTTGCTTGTTGCTTGCTGGATGCTACGTTTCCACCCCGACGCCCGCAAGACCAACCCATCCCACAGCATCGGAGCGGCCGACGAGGAGATACACCGTGAGCCTTCCCGGTATGTAGAAGGCGTGAGTGGACTCCAACTTCTTCAGACCGTCGACGAGCTGCCGGATCTGGGCACCGGGCTCCGAGGGTACGTTGACCGTCGGCGGAAGAGACGTTGTCGGGGATAGGCTCAATCGCTGGAGGTAAGTGAGCATCTGCTATCAGCGGCGCCGTTCAAGTTACGCGTCTGGCAATAGCATTTGTGCACTACTGGCAAGAGCAGAGGATTAGCAAGCTTACCTCAGGTGAGCGTCCGTCCTGCAGAAGGTGCCCGAGACCCAGTGCATTCAGCACGTCGCTTTCATGGCCTGCCACGAAGTCTGCTCCAGCCTCTTCGGCGGGTCCAAGGAATATCGCGATGTCGCCATACTCGTCCGCTTCGCTAGTGTGTCCGGCAAGCACGCTCCCGCAGTACACGGACGCGGCGGCGGCGTTTGCACTGCGCGTGAGCTCCTTGAGATAGCTCGTCGTCGATTGGTCGACGTTGCTGTGGGCTGGGGCGAGCGCGAAGGGCGCCGACCCCGCGTCCAAGCCCGATTTGGCTTCTGGGCCCACCAGCACGGCAAGCGTGTTCGTAATCGCCGGATCTGCGCTCGCAGATGGGGGCGCCTTGTCGTAGAGGACTTGTACCGTTGTTCCGTGATCACTGGTGATGAGGGTGGACGAGGCCATGGTCGTTGTTCTTGCAATGTCGGCGGAGAGCGGTGATAAGTCACGGAAATGAAGTACGCTCGAGTCGGGCGGTTGCGTCATTATGCGTACTTGGCCCAAGATGGAAGTCGTTGTGGTTCATGTGCTCCGGCTACAGTGACATGGCCACAAAATACATGCTCGTCGACCATAGATATGTTGGATACTGACAAACGCATAACTTAACTCCTCAGCATGTACAGTACAACGGGGACATCCACCGCTTAAGCAATCTTGATCACCAACTTCCCGATGGACGTCCCGTTCTCTATGGCTCTCTGCGACTGCTGCACGCCTTCCGCGGTGAAAGGGTACTCCTTGTGGATCAGCATCTTCAGAGTACCGTTTGCGACAAGGCGGTAGACTTCGTCGAACCACTTCCGAGCCTCCTTGGGATCCTCGATATAGTGCGTACCTCTGTCCGACCAGTTGAGAACATCTCTGTGTATGTTGACCGAGCGCGAGTTGTGGGAGATCAAGACTCACGCTGCGAATGTATACTTCACGCCCTTCTCCATGAACCGGAGTAGCTGGAACGGGGGCACAAGGCCGGAGATGAAGCCGTAGGATACGATGGTACCTCTCTTCCGGATGACCTTCAGGTCGCCCTCGAATCTGCGGAATCGTGAAGTCGTTGGACTGTTCGTCCAGGGTTCGGATGACGTAGGAGGGACTCACGTATCCTTCCCCACGCCGTCAAAAATCGCATCCACGCCCTTCCCGTCGGTGAGCTCGAGCACGCGTTGGACAACGTCCTCGTTCTTGTAGAGGATGACATGCGCCGCACCGTGGGCCTTGGCAATCTCTGCCTTCTCCGGGGTGCTGGTCGTACCGATGACTGTGGCTCCCCGGGCAGCGATGAGCTGCGCAAGGCACAAGCCAACCCCACCAGCGACGGTGTGCACCAGAACGCGATCACCTGGTTTGACGTCGTAGGCGTCGCTCATGATGGTCAATGCGGTCAAACCTACGTAGTAGAGCAGGAGATCAGCATGCAATACAACTGGGGAAGTACGCTTTGCATTGAGTACCCTGTATCATCGCGGCTGCGCCCTCACGCGTCGACACCCCGTCCGGGAGGGGAATTACATCGGTCCACGAACCGATCATGTACTCTGCGAATGCACCAACGCCCCGTGGCCCGAGCTACGTATCACGACCATGAGCATGTAGACAGAGCGCAAGCATGACATGTGTGTACGCACCATGGCGACCTTGGCACCGACGCGCAACCCCCGCACTTTGTACTCCTCGTCCGACAGCACACCCTCGTCCGTCGGCAGCTGGACGATCGTTCCTCCGGCTTCGGACCCGAGTATCTGCGGGAACTTCGAGACGGCCAAGGGTCCCATCCCCCTGCGTATTCCAGAGTCGAGGAAGTTGACACCTGCATACTCGACCTGCATGTGCGGAGTATGAGTGTCCAGTCGGAAGTACTGAGGGGTCAGAGAGGACGTACCTTAACGAGTATCTCGTCCGGTTTTGGGACCGGGACGGGAAGCTCGAGCTGCTCGATAACATCAAAGTCTCCGGTCTTGTTGATGCCCACCGCGCGCATCGTTGAGGGTAGGGATGCGGCAGCCATAGATATGGTTTGTGCTGAGTTCAAGTGCTGTCGGAAGTGGTGCTGTCCGACCGACAGTCCGAGACTCCATAAATACCTGCGTACTAGAGGGATAACCCACCAATAATCCGACGCAGTGTACTCAACCTGACGATCGCAGCCGCCGATGATAGGATGCGTGAGCGCATACAGTTACGGTCTTGCGTCGCATTTCCTGGTGGATGAATCCAACGAAGTGTGACCCACACTTACTCCGTGACAGCACCGCTAATACCGCGTTGTCATAAGCTCGGAACGGCTCACTTCAGCCTCGGAACGGCTCGCTTCAGAGCGACTGAACGATCATTGGCAATTGGGGATGTGTAGGCCAAGTTCACACAACTGCAAACAAAACGCAAGCATGAGCGACTACTACGCGAGCAGCTTCGTAAAACGATGCGTACCCATGATCTACCACTCGTTCTCGCTCCAGATGGTCTCCAAGTCCTTGGCCACCCGTTGACTGATATCTTTCCACTCCTTCCCTTCAGGCGCGTCAGGCATCCGCTCCATCGTAGTGATAACGAACCTGTGCCCGGCCCAATTCCCACGTCCGATGTTTTCTTTGTAGTTGTAGAAATTCTGCCCGACGTAGGAGTCGCCCGACCAGCAGATCCGGTACATGACGACGTGCCCGAGATCGGGCGAGCACTTGCGTAGGAACGGCGCAGGATCGTTCGGCCTCCCCGAGAGCGCCGCGATGGCCCTCGCGCGCACGTACATCCCGAGCGTCAGGTCAGGTTGCACACCACCCAGTCGTCCCGCGCCAGATGTCGGACTCGGAATCCCATTCAGTTTGCGCTTCTCTTCCTTCGTGAGGAAGCCTTTCGGGAGGTCGTGGGGGTAGGGTGTAGTCTCCGATGCAGATGATTCGTCCGCCGGCCCACGGTGCAGCAAGCCGCGTCTTGAGCGCTTCGATCTGGTCGCGCGAGACGGAGAGGAGTCGCTTGCAAGTGACGGCAAGGCCAGACTCGGTCTCGGATGCTAGGGATGAGCCCCACGACCTGGATGAGCACCTCGTTTGGGAAGCGGAGGAGGCCTTGACCCTCGTCACTGGGTGCAACTGCGTGAAGCCTTCGAGCCATGCATCGACCTTGTCACTATCATCCATAATCACACTTCGCTTTCACGCTGGCTCCGTCGTAGCGCGATGACTACGCACCTTGGGTACGGCAGAGTCAAGCTTCGCGCGAGGAAGGGTTGCCGGGCAGAAGAAGAATTCAAGCCACTTCGCACCACCGTCCCGCCTGTCCCAGCGTGATATTGAGGCTGCAAAGGAGGGAATTCAGCTCAACCACCATATGAACCGGAGAGTAAACTCACAAATCCCAGTATTGCCCCATGCCGCGTGGATTCGGCGTTCGCGAGACTGCGGGCGAGAAGCCTTCTGTGAAGAGAGTGGTGGTGGTAGTCGAGAGAGCTTCAGTATAGGGGAGCTAGCGGGTTGCGCACTTGCCGGGCGGCTATCAATCCTACCAACCATCCCGGCCTTGGACGTACTGACCTCGGACTTGTCACCTTGGATATCCACGTTCAGAGCACAAAATGAGAAGAGCTCATCGACTCACCTCGCGTCACCGTCGCCACAGCCCGACGCATGAGGAGAAGAGGAGCAGGCGGCGGGGCACGGTTTGGAAAAACCGTATTCCATCAAGTCAAACCGAGGAAAGAGTCCGGAGCGCCGCCGGGCAGCTACTGTGTACAGTGCGAACAGGGGAAATTTCTATGAATTGGAACGACTAGCTATATAGGAAAAATAGTGCAGCAGAGACAGTCCCTATACGAGGACGCTTGAAGAGAGCGAGAGATTCACGTGCTATGCTATTGGTGTGCGGCGTAACAAACGGGTGTGGTACGAGGTGGCGGCTGGTGGCGGCGGTAGACGAGTGGGATGAGTGGTAGGCCTGTGGTCGGAAGGAGAGGAGGGGGGGACGAAGGGGCCAAGGCGCAAGGGCGGTGCTACGTACGGTAAACAGCACACGGGGGTCATTACGAAGAGGGATATGGTTCCGAATGGTGAGGGTAGGACGTGCGATGAGTATGCGGCGGGTATAGAACTAGTAAGACAGCGATGAGAACGGTGCAAGCGAAGGATGGTCCATGTCCAAGATGCGTATGCAACAAGTATGGCAACTAGAACCTTGAACCAGGGTCCAGGGGCCCGAGCGGCCCATATTCGTGCTTGCCAGATCGCCCACCGCTCCTCTTCTTCGCATGTGTCCGCCACTCGCCTTCGATCGCTGAGCTTACCGCTCCGGTCTCCCCTGGTGTTGCAGGCGACAGTGGTGAGAAGGGGGCAGTCGTCGGTGTGAAACCGGGGGATGTCGAGCGGGATAAGGGTGTGTAGCCGTTGCCCTTCTCGGGTGGATAACGTGTACCGCCTCGCGTGCGACCTGGGGATCGGTCATCGAAACCTACTTCGAGCATCGCCTCAAGATCTGTTGCAGCGACCGTCTCCGCGCTTTCGAGGGCCTGCGGCATGAGTGAGAGGGGTGGCGGAGGATACTGTGTGCTGTTCTCGTTGTAGCCACCGATCTGCGCTCCCCAATGGTCATCGTCGGAAGATGCCACCGAGACCGTGTCAGATCCGTCGTACTGGCTGAACACCTCGCTCCGTGCGGTGAGCTCGCCGTTCGACCCGATGTAAGCACCGTGTGTGCGCTCAAACTCCCGTCGGCGCTTCTCTTCCCGACGGATTTTCCGTAGTCGAGAACGCTCCCAGTCCTCCCAGCGACGCATGGGCACGTTACGGGCTCCAGTAACGGCCGCGCCGTCTCCATGGGCTTCGCCCTTGGCCTCGCCCTCAACTTTGCTGTAGAGGAGGTCAGATAACGTCATGGCACAAGCATAGGGTTACTCACCGAGTCTCACCCCACGAGAAGTCGTCGAAGTGCCAGAATGCGTACACTGGAAGCACGAAGTTCCAGACTGGCAACGCCAACAAGTAGATCAGCATCCAAAAGATATACACGACCTTGCGCGTCGTGATGAGGATAAGGATGGCGGGGAGACCGAGGACAGCGATGAGGAGGACGAGGGGAATAGCTTCTTCGAAGTTGTGTGGAGGTGAGAGCGCCATGCCGACGATGAGCAAATATGTGAGAGAGATGGCGATGGGAAGAACGACAGTGCCGAGGAGATCCATGAAGACGATGAACTGCATACTGAAGCAGAATGTCCCGCAGAGGTTGCGCACCAGGACGAGCTCCATCAGATTGTGTATCGTCGAGTTGATCCATCGCCGACGCTGGGAGAGAAGGACGCTGAAGGTGTCGGGAACGACGGTTCTGCACTTCGCTTGCGGCAGGAACATCATCTTGCGGTTGGGGAACGTACGGAGGAGGATGGTAGTGAGGAAACGATCTTCACCGAGCAGGAGCAGGTTCTTCTCATGCAGGGTCGTAACCGTGGACTGGCTGTACTCCTTCACAATCTCCGGCTTGATGATGAGAGGAACCCAATCGTCGCCGGTCTGCCGACGAGCCTTGAGGCGAAACATGGAGAAACATCCCGGAAGGCAGGAAACACCACCAAAGACGGACTCGAAAGCCTTGGCGTTGTGGTGGGAGATGAAGTACTCGAACACCTGAATGGCCGTGACCCAGGACTGACGCTTGTTGGCTATCCGCGTCTCACCGCATACACCCATGATCATCTGGTCATGGTGCATACAGTTGACGAGATACTTCAGAGAGTCTGGGTACACTTTCGTGTCAGCGTCGACCTGAACAGTTACGGTCAGCGATCGATTCACGGGGAGGACCATAGTAGTACGCGTACCATCAGGCAAACCTCGAAATAGTCAGGAGTGACTCCCATTAGGACGTGGATTTTGCGGAACAGGTCGAAGTCGAGGGGGCTCATCCGGTCGTTGTAGGTGACACGCGAGAAGAAGTTCATCAGGATCAACTGGCTGTCGCGTTTGCCTCGGTTGCCCGGCTTCTTCTCCGTGGCAGCCTCCTGCTCCGTTCCGCACTTCACGACGATGACAGTGGGGGTCCGGCGACCAGCGACGGCTGAACAAGCGTCAGTAACGGCAGATACGTACTCGAAAGGACGGACTCACTATAGTGCCCAGCGTAAACCATAGCCCTGTTCTCTCCCTTCGCACCAGAGCCAACAGAGGCGTAGCTCATGGGAACTGGGTTACCGAATCGAGGATCGGCTTCGAGCAGGCTGACGCAGATATCGGGAGTGCTCCGCTTTTCACCAGCGCCGGTGATCATGCCGTCAGCGACGACGAAGAGCAACTTCCGTTGGTCCGCGTATGAGGTGGTAGAGATGGAATCGAGTGTTGTTCGTAACGAGTCCTCGCCCTCCGAGTAGCACGTCACTAAACACACCGCAAAGAGCTCCGCGCCAATTTGAGCGAGGCTCATGATGGGCGCCGCCGCCGTCCCGCTGTCCCTGTTGACGAGCGTAGAGTTGGACGACGCAAGGGAACGAGCGCCCTTACCCGACTTCATCAGTCTCTTCGACCCATCGGGGCCAGCCCAAGGTGCCGTCCCGTTGGGGTTGTCGATCGAGACGTTGGCACCTTCGGGCATGACCGCAGGACTGATCGCCGCGCGGTTGAGAGTGAGAGAATCGGGAGGGCCAGCAAGGCGAGAGGACATGAACCAATTGAAGACGCAAGCCATAGCGAAGCGCACGAGCACCAGGCTCAGGACGACGATTAAACCGGCGTACAACACCAGCTGGGAGACCACGCAACCGGGAGTGATCTTGTCGATGTTGCCAGCATAGTACCTCTGGACAAGGCACGGCACCGCTTGGCGGAGTTCTTCGCGGTAATAGAAGAGGCGCGTCGCGTCACGTCCGCTCCCGCCTGGCATGGTTTGTAGGACGGTGCGAATCGCCGCATCGACGTTGTCGGAGGGAATGGGAGTGGGGTGAAGGGCCATGTACGAGTTCATGTTCAATACGGCACCGTCAATAACGAAGTAGTTCTGCAGCGCTGCCACCTCGTCCCAATCGTAGCCCACGATGAGCGAGGTGTTGACGAACCCGTTCGACTGGAGCGCCGCCGTCGTGAGGGGACCAATGGGGCACTTCTCAGCGTTCGGGCAAGGAGCCTCGGCGGCTGCACGGAAGGAGAGGCCATTACAGGCGGGGTACTGGCTGGCGTTACGCTGGAACAGCGTTGTGATGTCCTGCCCCGGGGACTTGAGGAGGTCGGTGAAGTTGACGCCGTTCGCAGCGGGGAACTTGGTGATGTTCATCTGCCAGCCCTGCACGCCGAGCACTCCGCCCACCGAGCCTTTCGGCGAAAACCTGCTCACGAACTGGACGGTGTCGGGACATAGGACCTTCTGGAAGCCGACAGTGAGGAAGCCAACAGCACCACACATGAGGAGGATGATGAAGCAGAGCGCAATCTTCTCCCTCCACGCCTGACGTTTCTGCTTGTCTCTGAGCCCGCCGAGCGACTCGAGCAGAATGTCGGGGGCCCAGAATGTCACGATCCGCGAGAATATCCGCCATGCGTCGAGCGGCGGGCCCTCTGGTGGAGGTGGTGCCGAGCCGGTAGGGATATGCGAGGTCTGAGCATTGATGAGAGGGACCGGGGCTACGCTACGCTCCGGACGAGTGAGCGTCTTCGCACGACGGACAGTGGTTGCCGAGGGCTGGAGGGGTCTTGAGGTCGGGATGGGTACATCGGAAGGGTCGTACTTGACGTGAGCAGACATGCTCAGAGGGGATAGAAGGCGTAAGAGACAGGCAGCTTGAAGGACGGCGGGAGGGTCGGTGAGAAGGAGTGTGAGGGGAACGTCGGCAACGACGACGAGGACAGCGACGGCGACGAGAAGGGAGAAGACAACGACCGCGCCGACCAATGGTCAAGGTAAACGTTGCTTCGAACTCCGATTACTGAGAGTTCTCTCCATTCAAATTGTTCTAACGGTGGAGTAAGTAACAGTCGGATCAGGCAGATCCGTGATTGGCGCGTCTTACATAGTTCCAATCAATGAACCCTGCGTTAACGCTCACTTCATAATACTTAGATGTCTCAGTCTGTCTCGAGCTTGTCTCTCAGCCAACTCCCGCCGGCCAGAAATCTGAGCTCCTTGTTTCTGACCCTCCATGACAACTATTGCACCCTATGGCGGCCGCCGTTATCGACCTAAGTCTCCCGAGCGACCGCGACTTTTCTCGTGTCGCCTCGGAGGCTTTCGGTCGGGCGTCACACCAACCTCCGGACAACCACTCAAGTGCGCCGCATGAAGATCCCGTAGTTGCACAGGTATGGTCATTTTGGTGCGGAAACATGCTGGATGGCGATGAATAGTCAAGTTCATCTTCGTAGCTCTCGCAGCTCGCTTCACAACACCACGCTAGCGAGTACAACCGGCTGAAGTTCGGTTCGAACGGTAAGTTCGTTCTAGACGACGTGGCGACATTATTGAGCCCAGACTGAGCCACATGTAGGGTCACCATTACTCTATGTACCGTACTCTCTGCAAATGCCGGGTCACTTCAAGGAAATGCAGGCCCATCAGTTGAAGTGCTCGGAGCTCCGAGCTTGGTGGCCTCACAAAACCCTCTCGTCTGGTGCGAAGGAATGGTCGGTGCGCAAGAACGAGGCCATGATATCTATGACGGCATGTGGTCAACTCCCGCACCCCGATTTGCGCGAACAATTATCCGCCGCTATTTCCACGTCTATCATTTTACCCCGGCCTACGAACGACCGACGCGCCGCCACCCCTGCGCCACAACCTCATTGGCAAACTTCAGAAACTCATCCAATCGTGTATGTTGTCGCAATAGCCGCTATCATTATCATGTGACTGACATCGACGTTTCAGTATATCTACCATAATACCATCTGAAGTACTACCAGCTATCTCGTCTCAACTTCGCAAGGGTGCACATCGCTATCCAGTCGTATTCAACGTTCCTTCTGCTCAACTTCTCGACCGCCTGATACCTATACCCGCGGATCCCGCCATCCGGAAGGCGGCCGCGTCATTAGCAGTTAATCCCATTGTTGCGCCCCGCCCCACCCCAGCACTATCACCCGCGCAATCTCTGGCGAAGTCGCTCAGGTTATCAAGCTTATTCTGGATTCATCCGACCATGAGGCGCGCCGTCCTGGGCAATCTGGACTCTCCCGAACCTCCTCCCAAGAAGCGCTCTCGGCCAATATCCTACGTTGCTCCCAGTAAGACGTTACGATCGGGCGGTGATATTGACAGCCATGCATGGCCTGGAGTCGTGCGCAACTATTCTTCACCCGTGTTCGAACCAGAAAGGAAGAACGATTCGCTGCGGTACGCGCGGGGATACGTACCATCGGGCAGACATGTATTGACAATGCGGTACCCAGGCTGGTGAAGACTGATCTGTCGATGGTATCGCGCTCTACAATCATCAGCGTAGCTATACCGGCGGTTCCTGCGATACCCGCTGCTGCAAGTGCCAGATTGTTGGGTAACCTGTACATGTCCTCGTGCCCAGGCAAGAAAGGTGGCCTCGGTTCCCCTCCGTCGTGCTTGTCAGTGTACTGACGTTGATCCAACAGTGCGCCTGGATGGTCCCATTAGGGGACGTAGCACGGTCTGCAGAGACTTGAGGTCAGACCTCTCTCGCATCAAGGACTTCGGTGTAGCGTGCATCATCTGGTTAGTTTCCTTACAGTTATGGTACAATGAAACTGTCAGTGTCAAGTATACTGAATCATTCCTTCAGTTGCCTTGACGACATCGAGCTCATGTCTCTGGGTGTCGACTGGGCTGACTACGCCAACGTGGCGAGCGAACTAGGCATTGACGTTCTACGGTACGCCTCCTCGCACGGCTGCACCATTATCCGCTGACGGTAATGTCCGCATGCTTGCATCAGAATACCTATACCTGAGGGACTTGCCCCTATAGACCCCGAGGTCTTGGATTCGCACCTCATGAAGGTCATTGACACCTATACCTTGCGCGGCTTTGCAGTCCTCGTTCATTGCCGAGGCGGTGTCGGCCGCGCCGGTATCGTCGCATGCTGTTGGATGCTCAAGCTCGGGCTTTGTGGCTGGCTCGAGTCGCAACATGCGGACGCTTCGGACTCCGAGCTGGTCGACGACGCCACGGTCCAGCTCATTGAACGCTTGATCTCGGTGGTGCGGAGACGGAGGAGCCCGAAGGCCATCGAGACGTACGAGCAAGTCAAGTTCTTGGTCGACTACGTCCGGTTCCTCCGCGACCGCTCGGACCTCAGCGTGCCTTCATCATACTTGGATCTATTTGCGGATTGGGATACTAATGTAGAGTGAGGGACAGTGGTATACCATGATACATTGCCTGTGATCTACACAGGAGCTGTTGTGACATAGTATCAAGGTGAGCAGCTTTTGGTCTTGGACGGTCGGGACTGCGAATGACGCTGACGACCCTACTTCGCCGCTGTAACAGTGCTCAAATAATCTATAATCCATCTAGCATGGTTCGACACATCGCTCTTGGTATGTCTTCGTTGCTCGCTCTTACTGGCAAATGCTGATCTATCTGGGCCGTTCAGGCCTTGCTAGTTTGTCCACTGTAGCAACGGACTGATCGTCCCGCACTCAGCTCCACGGTCAGGTCCAACAGGTTACTGGCTGGAGGACTTGCGATGTACTCCCGTAGGCCGCTTTCAGGATTAATGACAGCTTGCGTGTATAGCCTTCGCCTGAACGAACCAAAGTGAGAAACGACTGCGACTGAAGTACGCAAGCAGATGTGGACAGTCGACCGAGTCGGAGGTACACTCCTACATATGTTACTGTTACATAATATGTAGTACTTTGCTGGTTCTTGACTCCGACTTTCCCGGAGGTATGATAGACGCGCATGACTTCGGCTTCTCCTCCTCCCCTCACCTCTATTTGCTTGTCTGAGGTATATCTGCTAGCAAGCTTGCCCACAGGCCGTCGAGAACTTGACGCGCGTGCTGCGCGTATTGAAGCATGTCATCCTTTGTGAAGTCGAAGGTCAAAGCGGCCCGCGATGCCATCAGCAAGAAGGACTATGAGAAGGCTCGCGAACTGGCCTCTGGTGTACTTGAATACGAGCCCGACAACTATCACGCGTATGTGATTTTCCTTCCACCATATTTTTGGCCTTTCTTACCTTTGTTTGCTGCAGCAATCTGTTCCTTGGCGTCGCGCATTCCAACCTCAAGCAATATAACGAGAGCGAGCAAGTAACTGCTGCTTCGAGATGCACCGGAGAGCTATGAGTGACAGGTCCTTGTAGGCATATCGTAAAGCGATAAAAGCGGATTCAAAACAGCTGCTGGCATGGCAGGTACGTTGTAACGGCTCAACTGCCGCAGCGCATTGTTGAAATATCGGTGAAGGGCATCTTGAAGCTCTATGAAGAGAGCGGGAACTGGTCAGAGGCCTTGAAAACATTGTACAAGTTGGCCGAGCTGCATGCCAAGTCGTGAGTACTTCTTCACTTGACTATGTCGGTGCGTCTTCATGGTGTCCAAGGAACGACGCCGTCAAGTGTGCCGAGACAATCCAGAAGATCATAGACCTCCGGCGCGACACCGAACGGCTGCAAAGCACACGGCTTGAAGTGAGTCCATGTCCACGGGCTTCTGCGCGGGAAGAGCATTATGACTGACGTATGCCTAGCTTGCGGAAGCTCTGTCGTTGTTACTCCCAGATTCACCTTTCTACCCCATTCTGTCGACCCTACCTCCGCCGGACCCTACGAACCCTACATCGTCAACTACCTTCCTAGCTCAGTCAGCGATCCACAATTCGCTCCCGATATTGGAAGAGCTGGTGTCAATACATGAGCAAGTAGAGAAAGAAATTGGAGATGCCGAGGTCGCCAAGCGGAGGCAGCGGCTCGGTGCGCTTTCGCCGGAAGAGACACGCAAGCAAGTCGCACTCGAGATCCTATCCACATCACAGGTACGTATTTCCTCTGCTTATACCAATGACACCCCTTCAGCTTCCCGCAACAGTTGCCGCGCCTATACAACGAAGTGCTCAACCACCCCAATACATCTGATGAATTGCGCCGCCAGACGGAGTCCAAGCTGCTTGTCATGAAGCAGACTCACTTGTTCTCCATACCGGCCGGCAGCAAAGATAAAGAGAAGAAGGCTCGTTTAGCTGCTGAAGTCGAGGAACTCATCAACGGGATCGTCCTGCTCAAACTCCCGGATGAGCTCGCTTGGACGCTCCTGATCGAGAGCAAGGACGCGGAGCGGATAGGTGATTCTCGTCTGAGTACTTCTCTATCTCTATCATCTCTCTGACTGTGTCGCAGAGGACTATGACTTCGGGTTACTGCGAAACTTCATTTCACTCTTCCCTGATTCTCCTTTGTCTCAGTTGCTACGTGCCTATCTCGAGTACATGGGCCTACCGTTGACGGACGAGGATGAGGATAAAGAGGACAAACCCAAAGATGCCGACGATGAACTTGACCACATTGAGACCATGATGGTCAGTCAAGACATATTGTCGTTTGCGTGTTCTGACTCAGCCACCGCAGGACGCGTTCTCAAGCTTGGACGACTCCATACTGGCGCATAGAATTATTGCTGAGCTTTACGCACAGGAGGCTGACTACCAGAACGCGATCAAGACATGCGAAAGCGGCCTTGAGCTCGTACGTCGTCTGGAACAAAACTGGGGTAGACCTCTCCAACGGTTCGCATGGTTGTCCTGATTAAGTAGTGTTGATGTTGACCGTCTCACAGGACGAAAAAGGCGTTCAAAGTCATACTTGGGACGTCTCTCGTGCACTACTTCCCACCCAAACACCACGCTCGCGCGCTCAAATTCATCGACGAAGTACTTGCAGAAGATCCGACGAACGCATCTGCGCTCATGGGGAGAGGCTTCATTCTCCAGCACGCGAATAAGTGGTCGGAGGCTTCTGCAATCTTTGAGAAGGTGGCCGAGCTCGATGATGGTGTCGAGCATGGGCTGCGGGCAAAGGAAGAACATGCTTGGTGTACAGCCAAGTGCGGAGAGCTGCAAGCCGCAGCGGATAAGCTTCGTGAGGTTATCGGTGTCCTTGATGAGCTTGAGGGCAGAGACGATGACAAAGCTCGCGCTTGGTGGCGACTCGGCGTATGTTACTGGGACATGGGCGGTGATTATTCTTCATACTTTATCAAGTACTCGGAAGGACTCACCTCCTGACCTCGTTCTAGATGACCATCGTGACGAAGCATACAAGTACTTCGTCACAGCTCTCAAGCGCTCTTCAACATTCGCACCTGCGTTCACCTCGTTGGGGATCTACTACTCCGAGTTTCTTTCACCACCAGATCCAAACCGTGCATCGAAGTGCTTCCAGAAGGCGTTCGAGCTTGATCCTAGGGAAGCGGAAGCGGCGCGCAGACTGGCAGAAGGATTCGCCGACGAAGGCGAGTGGGATCTCGTCGAAGTCGTCGCGCGCCGCACCATCGAGGGAGAAGGCGGTCTGGAGGACGGACCGGAGGCGAAGGCGTCACGTCGATACCTGCCGATCAACGCTTGGGCATGGAAAGCTGTCGGAGCTGTTGAAATGGTATGTATCTTGCAGGCCTCTCAGACGCGCCGCCTGATATTTGCGCACCAGTCCCGCCGGAACTACCCCCCGGCTATTGAGGCATACCAGATCGCACTCAGGACAGATGTCGACGACCAATTGTCGTGGCTTCGCCTGGGTGAGGCGTATAGCAAGGCAGGACGGTTCGCCGCCGCGATCAAGGCACTGGAACACGCTCATGAGCTGAATCCAAAGGATTGGGTCGCTTCCTACTTCATTGGAGAGGTGCATCGTCAAATGGGTCTGTACGAGGAAGCAATCAAAGCCTTCGAAGATATCCTCGAGCACCGCCCGCAAGAGCTCGGCGTGCTGCACTCCATCGGCCAGAGCTACCTGGATATGGGACGCTTGGAGCTCTCGACAGGCTTCATCGCCAGAGCCGAGACATCTTTCGTTTCCGCGATCCGGATCACGCTCGAACTCGTTGCTGCCAGCCCTGGGTTCCGTCGAGTCGCGTGGAAGACGATTGCCGATGCTTTGCTACAGCTCTCGTCTTTTGCTGTCTACTCTGACGAGGATGCGCTGCAAGAGGTCGTTTCCACCATCGTTCCGCTCGCAACGGAGCATCCTGGAAAGGGCCTGGCGGACATCCTCACCTATCCACTCGCATTAGACGACTCTGGCAGTCTGCCCTCATTCACGCTTCACGTCGCTCTCGCTGCATACGACTATAGGTTGTCCTTGGGAGGGCTCAACGATGCCGCAAGCGGCGCTGCGCACTACGACCTCGGCATCGCGCTGTCCGCGTTCGCCCGGCGAACATTGGATAGTACACGGCGAGAGCGGGCCCAACAAGAATCTATAGCACAATTCAAGCATGCACTCGGGTTCGAGCCCTCGAATGACGCCTTCTGGCTCGCACTTGGGAATGCCACCTTTATGTCTCAGCCAACTCTTTGCCAACACTCGTACATCAGAGCAATCGAGCTTGACGGGAAGGTGGTTGATCTCTCCCGCTTGGGATGTGGCTGCTGCGGCTGACTTGCTATGCATACAGAATGCCGGTTCATGGACGAGTCTCGGGATGTTCTACCTCCAACAAGAAGACGTCGAGCTCGCCAACGAAGCGTTTTACAAGGCGCAAACACTCGACCCGGACTATGCCTTGGCTTGGGTCGGACAGGGTCTCGTTGCGACCGTAAACCAACACCACAGGGATGCCAGCGCGCTATTTGAGCACGCGACTGGCCTGACAGCGGCCGTACCAGAGGCAGACCTGGAGTATGCTACGCGTCTCTTCAACAAGGTGAACGCGTCGACCAAATCCCGCTCGGCATCTTCGGAAGCCCTTCTGCCCGCCTTCTTCGTCCTCGACCGGTACTGCAAGCAGCGTCCACGCGACCCGACAGCCCTGCACCTCTTCGGGCTCGTCTGCGAGCGCGTCGGGCATGTCGAGCTGGGCGTCGAGATGATCACGCGGGCCATCGCCGTTCTCGAGGCAGCGTACGAAGAGACGGAGGACCCGATCACCGAGCGACAGTTCACCACTGCTCACGCGAACGTCGCTCGCTTGCGTCTGGCCACTGGCGACTACGAAGGCGCGCTCGAGTCGTACCAAGTTGCGACGAGCCTGCTGCCCGAGGAGCCAGAGGAGGGGGGAGCTCAGGCCGATACGCGGGCGCTCCTCGCGCAGTGTCAGTTCGGCTCGGGACTGGCTAACTTGAAGCTTGGGAACTTGCAAGAAGCGCTGGCGCAGTTCGAGGCTGCAATGACGACGGCCGGGGAGAATGCGACCATCAGGGGGCATGTCGTCGTGCTACTGGCGCAGACACTTTGGGCAATTGGGACGGATGAGGCCAGGGAATCCGCGAAAGCTCAGCTCCTACAGAGGTCAGTCCTGATTCTGCATGTGCATGAGCACTATACATAATTTATAATCGCTCATGGTGGTTCGCAGCATCGAATATGACCCAGAGAACCTGATGGCAATCAACACCCTCGCAGGCATGGGCATCCTGACAGACGACGACAACCTCGTCGATGCAGCGCTGTCGGAGCTCCTCTCTCTGCCTATCCACCAGCGCTACGAGCGAGACCCAGAGCGCGACGTCACGTACTTGCTCGTGCAGCATCACCTTGGCCAGGTCCGTGTCCCTCCAGCCTACCTGTTTCTGCATTTTCCCCCGCTGACAGCCATCCTTGTCTTTTGTACTTAGGGCGACGCACAGCAAGCTGTAGCCGTCGCCGAAAAGGCCGTGCACGCTGAGCCGGAGCGGACCGACGTCCGCCGCAAGCTCGCATCTCTCACCCTTCAGGGCGGCAAGAGCGCTGCCGCGCTCGCCATCCTCGGAGGGACTGCGCAGACGCACAGCGACTTCGCCCAGCTGCGTGCCTCCCTCGCTCTGCACTCCGTGGCGCTTTGCCTCGAGAGTGGGACGGGCGAGGGAGCGGCGGAGGCCCTGAAGCTCGCACAGAAGGGTGTCATGCTCTCGCCGTGGGATCAGCGCGGCTGGGAGGTGCTGGCATACATCCGGAGTCGGATTGCGATGGAACCTGCCGACAGAGGGTGACGTTCGAGAGGAAGGAGAGGAAGGAGCGATGGAGTCTGTGTAGCACCTAGATGTCTGGATGTATCAAGTAGCAGCTCAACCGTGTCTCGACCTGACTGCAGCAGGAGAATTTGATTCATATAAAGAATGTATGTCTTGAGCTGTGAATACAACGCCCCATTACCCGTCATATATGATACTATGTGTGTAGTACGATGAAGCGCAGCCCGTGTTCCCAAGCTTCTCGTGCGCCCAATACTCTATGAGCCGGGGAGATTCCCACAGCTAGCGTGGAGGAGCCTCGGCTCGGTCCCACGGCTCAGCTGTGCTTCCCAAGCACATTGGCAGCGATGAGCTCTATGCGCTTGCGAATCGGATCGCTCTCGGGCTGAGAGGACTGCGTGAGCCACCAGTGCAGCCGTGCGCGCATGTCGTCGGTCGTCAGACCCTCGGTGACGCTGCTCGAATATCTGTGAGTGTGAATAACCAGATGACGGTTCACGACAGGAGAATGCACACACATTCCTCGCTCTTCGAGAGCCTCGCGCAGTTCGAGCGCGGTCAGCCACTCGCCGTGGTTCTCACGTACCAATAACACGTCATCCTCAGTGATGGTGTTCAGGTGCTTCTTCACGCGTCGTACCCGCATCGCGGGGATGCCGAAGCTCGACTGGGCGAACAGTCTGCTGGTGTGTCAGTACCTCATCCGACGCACTGAATTGAAAACGAAGACGTACCCGAGGTAGGAGATCGGGACAGAGCGGTCCTTGAGCAACGCGTCCGCGGACAGGTCGGGTTCCGCGACTGAGCGACTGTGGACGCTCTGGAAGACAGGGAGCATACTCTCCGCATAGCTCTTCTGCTTCTCCCGGCGCTTGTTGTCTATGCGCTCCTTCTGGGAGGGCAGGAGACATGTTGAGGGGAGGAGGAAGGGGGCGTAGATGACCATAAGGGGGATGAGCTCCTCGGCGATGATGACGACAAGCATGAAGGGGATGAGCCTGACAGGTTTGTGAGCGCCTTGACCACAAGACAAAACGAAGGTAAGGGGGATCACAAGAATATTACTCACTTCAGCGCGTCCTGCTTGTAATTCGCAATGAACCGCGCCTCCCATCGTGACAAAGGGGCCCCGCCGGACTTGACGCGCGCCTCAATGTCGCGGACGCGTTTCCGGTGCGTGTTGATGAGCTTGACACCGTTCCAGTAGAATTTCTGGAGAGGAGATATTCATGATAGCGCGATGTAAAACCTAGCAAAAGGACATACGAAAAGCTCCTTTCCTTGGTGATACAGCTTCCTGACCCATCCCGCGCCCTCCGGAGGTGGTGCAAGGATACCGTGCTTCGAGGCATCGTAGAAGTCCTCCTTGACGGTCTCTATTACAGAATTAGGATGTGTGGACACTTGTGATTTGGACGCGTCTGGAGGGGCTTGGGATAGAGTGGGAGAGGGCGAGGAAGCGGTGGATGAGGTTGCAGCGGGTGCAGGAACGGACGTGGCTTCGGGAGACGCTTTGGGAGGCTTCACAGGTGCCGGACGTAGGTCAACCTTATGCTTCCGCGTCGTAGAAGCCGGTACTGGAGTAGGGGCGTCCTTCGCGGGTGTTTCCGCGGTAGAAGTCGTCCGAGTTGCAACGTGCCGCGCACCGGGGCATGGTTGGTAGACGGCTACGGCACCTGAAATGCGCCACGAGAGCCCAACTGGTGTGCGCGAGGAAAGATGCAGGTGTCGGGGTCTGCACCGTACCGTTGAAAAGGTGTGGTGATGTCTTGTCACTGTAAGACTGTTCCACAGGCAAAGTCAGCGGGAAAGACGTGAGCATGCGTTGCCGATCCGCGAACTCTAGCCACTCACCCGTCCGCCACCCCATTCCTCAACGAAGCGATCATCAAATCAAGAGGCCTGGCTCGCCGTGTCGTTCCCTCCTCGTCTGAAGTCGTAAAGAAAAGCTTTGGGGTGGTGGGAAGAGTCAAGAGCAGTGGAGGACGCACGGCCGAAGAGTTCACGCAAGCTGCTCGGAAGCAGAGGCGCCAGCCGGCACATGCCGCGCTCCATGGCAGGCTCAGGCTCTGAGGCTGACTTCTGCGTACTGAGTCACCACGACGAGCTTGACCGTATTGCCTCTTATCACTACCACCATGGCAGCTGCGCGATCAAGCTGGACAGACGAAGTGCCGCAGTGAACTGTGGGATCTGTTGCGCCCACTCGCGAGAACACAGCTTCTGAGAGGCGCAAACGCGTCCGGTGCAAAATAGATCCCAGTCAGATTGAGACTCGAGCACAGGCGGTGTAGTGTGACCGCGCCAAGGAACGAGAGCATAAGTACTTATGGTTGTCGGTTACCAAGAGTCGCGACAGCAAAAACACTTCCCTCCTCTTCCACGGTGCACCCGGAGTGCTCCAGCCAACGCCGCCCTCTCAACACACCTCGCGGTTCCCCAGCCCCACGACCGACATGCCTGCCAGCGACGCGGGGTCCGAGTACGAGGAGCGGCAGGAAACCGTCTTGAGTGCATGCCTCAGCATTTGCTGTGGCTGCTGTTGCTGTGCGTCGCCCGAGTAATTCACTATTTCTTGCTCGACCCATGCTGACATGCATCTCCTAGGTCTGTCTTTCATGAACATCAGCAATCCCTGGTGTCTCTTCAGTACGCACAACCCTCACCAATAGAGGCCCCCCCTGCTCACATATGTACACGATTCTCATTTTCAGAGGCCAGCGGCGGGAAACGCAGGAAGGACGACGAGGAGTCCGTTGACATGGAGCAGACTGGAGGACCTGTAGTTGCTCAGCCTGGGCCGAAGAACTTGATGGCTGCCGCGTAGCCCCGACTTCCAATCGTTACGAGCTGGAAGCTCAGACATGCAGACGACGGTCGCCCGTCTCGGACGTTGGTGTCCATGGGAGACGCTGTTCTGTCTGCTACACCGCATCCATCGCTAGGATGCTATCCATACAGCAACGTCACCGCTGTCGCATTATGCTTGATACATCCATGTGGCATGACCGCAGTAATACCCCGTATGCGACATCATTATTGTGAGCCGCGCTCATTGTGCAAAAATCGTTGACATCGCACACGAGGCATGTAGCTTGCTTCTGCTCGTCTGTATAGCATTCGTCGAACGGCATCTTACAACACCGCCCCCATCCGTATGCAAGATCTACTGGGGACGTCAACTCGTAGGTTGAACCCTCCTTCGCGATTATCTGGCATTGACATTGATGACGATTAGGCGAACGTACTAGGTCTGAACAAGGAGTGTGCTACTCGAGAGTTCAACCCATCAACTGGTCAGCTAAGCCCACATAAGATAGTAATATGTCCAAGGTCCGAAAACGACAGGAACGGCAGAAACAGGAACAGATCATGCGTAACCGAAGGACTCGACATGCAGAACGACACTCGGGCCTCCAAACAGCGTCGTGCTGAACGGGAGGCGGAGCGCATCCCGGCACGTCTTTGCGATAGCCGCAGACCCGCACACTGCGACGAGGACACATCAGCGTCTTCCTTTGCGACAACCTGAGGAAGGCATACCTGTGACGGACAGGCGTCCCGATGCACCGGCGACCTCGTCCTTGAGCATCTTCGGGATGTCCGGGCGCCCGGGCGTAATCTGCACCGACGAGAAGAAGTCTGGGAGCATGCGCGGGGGCATGGGCATGCCGGCGTTGGTCGGGGTGGGTCCGTCCATGGAGTACATGGAGTCGCTGTCGCTGTCGTTGTTGTTCATGAGCGGCACCTGGTCGGGCTTCCGGCCCCCGGTGACGAAGATGCGGACGGCGATTTCTAGGGAGGGGGGCGCGAGCTCGAGCGCGTTGACGAGTGCCTTGCAGATCCACTCCATTTGCTCTGCGGGGAGTAAGTGGGTTAAGTTCCATAACCCGAGCTCAGGCAGATTCGTTCACGGCGCGGCGAGACACGTACTGGCGTCACGGATGGACCAGATGAACACGAGCTTGCGCGTCCGACTCTGCCCGTTCTGTACGTCGCTAATATGACCGGTTGGTGGTATAGTCAACACGAAGACGAATACAAGGACCACAACATACCTGACGACCCCAAGGAACATCGCGATCGCAAGCGACACGCCCGATCCACCTGCAGATCCCACGAAATCAACCCATGAATCAACAATCCGTGTTGAAAGGACTCGCACGCACCAGCAACGAGCACGACGGTGTCGTCACCCCTCACGTTGGGCGAGAAGCCGTACGGACCGTCCACAAACACCCTCACCTTCTCCCCCTTCCTCGCGGCAGCAGCCAGGCGCTTAGTGAAGCCGTCCCGGACGTTGATGAAGAAGTCGACCGCCTCCCAGTACGGCAGGACGTGCGGGTCTGAGCCTATCGCGCCGCCTTTCTCGTGCGCCGTCTCGGTCATGGTCTCGCGCGAGGAGTCGACCATCGAGCTCGCCTCGGAGTCCATGAGGTCCATGCGCGCCGTGTCCTTTTTCGCAGTGCCCGCAGGCGATACCGAGAGTCCACGCTCGCGATCGTGAACGGGTGCGCCTCGATGGGGATCCGCGAGACCCCAGGCGCGATGAGGAACGCCGCCTGTCCGGGCGTCCACTTGAACTGCGGCGGGCGGGTCAGGCTGAGCTTGACGAACTGCGGCGAGAGCAGCTCGAGGGTCGCGTCGAGACCTTTGCCGCCGGCGTAGAGGTTGTTGTTGAAGTAGACGACGCGGAAGAGGCGGAGGGCGCGGTCGAAGCCCCAGATGAGGAAGCAGGGCCAGATGTAGGGACCGAGCTTTGCTGCCTGGTTGGCGTGGAAGTAACCGCCGACGAGCATGAGCCTGGAGACATGGGTGGTTAGCCGATGCATTTAGAGGGTGGAAGGCTTCAGAGCGTTGGGAGACGTACAAGACCATGAAGAAGTGGGTGTAGAAGAAGGTCTCGTAGAAACGAGCGCGAAACGGGCGGAAAGCAACGAAGAACAGAAGGGAAACCCCGCTTATAGCTGCGAGGCCGACTTGAATGAACCAGGAGTCAAAGGCGGCCTGGGGAAGGCTATCGTCACAACGTCAGTCCGAGCGAGTCTCATTCATTCACTGAACAACATACAACGCAAGCTATGCAGTACGCTGTCAGTAAAAGTGAAAGTTAGATGCATGTAGGCACATACCTTGGTGCCGCCGTGAATCCACAGCAAGACGAAGGCAACGCGGGCCGTCATCCGGTGCAAGTAGTTGAGCTGCGCGGGCGAAGTCAGCTCACTAACAGTTATCACAGATGCGGCACTACCATACCTTGTCATAGCTCACCCCTGTGATGTCTGTAGACGACAAGTCAGTTGGGCGCGGTCAGAATCAGAAAGAGGGCCATGGCACTTACAAGAAAGTATGTTGTTCTTCGTACCAAGTACAGTGACCAGGGGAAACTGGCTGACGGCCAACGTCCCAGCTCTCCCGGACCAATACTGCCAGTTGAGCGATTGGCCAGCCAGGTTCGTCGCTAGATGACAACGTATTATAAGTTGCAGAACCGGTCGAACTGGAGGACAACGCACTGTTGACAAAGGTCCATACGAAAAGCCCGACAATATACCCGACGGTGATGAAGGCCTCCGCATACGTGATGTTCAACAGCTGGCCAACGTCGATGGTACTCCTGAACGCCACGACGCGAAAGTAGTTGACGAACGCGAGGGGAAGACGGCTCCAATCCCGCCTTCGGCGTCGAACCATTCCTTGCCCTTCCGAGTCTGCTTGTCGCGTACTGACTAGACACGGGGCGAAGGCTTTTCTCGAGACCCAGGAGAGGATCTGGCTGATGGCTACGAGGCCAATGAAGCTGGAGACGAACCACCATACTTCTTTGGCGTAGAGCTGGTTCCGGGTAAACCAGATGACCATGTCGGGAGGTTGAGGCGGAGGAGCCGTGGCCGGCATCATGCCCATCATGACGTCCATAACGAAGAAGAGCCTGAGGTTTGAGGGAACAGAAGGGAGGGGAGAAGATGGAAGGGGAAAGGGAAGAAGGGGAAGAAAAAGATGAAGTGATTTGCCGTCTGCTCCAGCTATTTAAGACAGCGAGCTGCTATAGTCTCCTTGGGTCGGGACGGCCATTGGCGATGCTTCTGGCGTGCGCGCAGTGCGCACCGCTAAGAGAAGCTGAAGATGCGTGAGCGCAGATCCCTTCTCCATCCGGGAGGCATTAGCAGGCTTCGTGGCACAGCACCGGAGGTTGGAACATCGCACTCACAGACAAGTGTGGTGACGAACGCACCTATCCCCGGTTGGTCAATCAAAGTACAAGGAAGCTCCGTCGCTTGAGGGCTTCATCACATAAGGTTGGAGAAACCCTTCTAGTAAGCAGAGTATCGCATGAGTGTGAAGCTGTGTTCGACGATGGCCGGTTGGAATAGGATCGGAACCCGGAGGTCATTCCAAGGTCGAGCAACCAAATGTCGAGTGCGCATGTTCAGCAACTTCACATTGCTAAGTACTCGGTAAAGGTGAGAGAGCCTGTGGCAGCACAGACGTCAGCATGGCGCGGGTGGACGGGGCTGACTGACATACCTTGAGGGCCGCCCGTTCGTAGTCGTGCAGGCCACCTCGCACCACACATTACACAAACAATCTGAGGGAGTGCACGGCTGTTGAATATGTCTCCTCGGAAAAGTCCTGTAAGCCCCATATGGTATCATAGCCGCACACGGCGTCACCTCGCGCGAATCAGAGGATGGAGACGGGCGCGCTGCGTTACAGCACACCATCACCGTGTCATTCCGTCGCACTGAGCCTAGTGCGCTGGGGATGGTAGAATTCTATCGCGGAGCATGATCATGAGTGATGTTCTGGTCGAAACTTGGCGGAAAAGTTCAGCAAAGGAGCAAAGACGAGCCGTCGCCTCAGATCGTGAACGCGGAACCGTGGTGGCTTGTACTTACTCGCACAGTCGCTTGAGGAGAGGTATGTCGGGCTAGCGGACAGTCCGTGCATAAGAGCAGAGTTGGAACGAGAGAGATCCTTCTTCGAGTCGTCGACATTGATGATGGTGGTACTTACGAGTTCTCGTTCGGGCCTTGCCGAGGTCCTGCGACCCTCCTCTTTAACGACTTAAGCCTAGCTGTGGGCACTGATCCTATCAGGCGAAGGAGGTGGTCAAACTCAACGTTGCACTGTGCGAGCGCCTCTGGTCAGTACACGTGGCCGACCCGATGCGACTCAACTGCCACTGCCAGTGGGACTGTCACTTCGTCGTATAGCACCTTTCCACCATTTTTGCGGTCGTCTTCCAATGGGTAGGATCTCTTGCACGCTGCATAACAGATGAACCACGGTCGGTAACAGCGCCAGGCACCGAGGAAGTGCAAGCCACGCAATCAAATCCGAGGTCATGGCGACCACCGCGAGTTGTCTGATGTCTGGTATGCTCCTGTTTCGCGCCTTGGAGTAGGTTTTACGGCCAAGTTGTATTCAACGCGCACTTGATCTTCGAACATCCTAGGTGGAGCTGGCAGAGGTCAAAGGCCAGGAGCAGTCTTCGAACGGGTCCATGGTCGGACGCTCAACAACCTTCCCACTAGCGATCACTGGCTGTGCAGCAGTGCTCGAGGACAATCACGGAGGTCCATGATCTCAACCATCAGCCATCCCAGCGTCTTGACTCCTGCATATATTGGCGGGGATACCGACTCCGTCCCCTTCGCCCCCCGCCGCTAAGGTCGACTCGGACGCCACACTGAGCACTTTAGCTTCCCATATCATAGAGCCGTTATTTAACTGAAACAAGATGCTCGCAGCAGGTCTGCTCCTCTTCGGTCTCTTTTCTTTCGCTCTGGGCCGGCCCACTGCGCACGACTCGGACCCACTTCACGTTCACGAGAGGCGGACGGAGGTTCCGAATGGCTTCAAGTATGTAGGGAAGGCCGACCCGAGTGCCATGCTGGACCTGCGCATTGCGCTCGTGCAGGGCAGTCCCTCGGGCTTGGAGGGGCACTCTATGACGTCAGCAACCCGGACAGTGCGAATTATCGCAAGCATCTCAGCAAGGCAGAGGTACGCTTGTATAGTGGTTTTCACAGTGGACCTTTAGCCAGAGCTTACTGAGCTGGTAGGTGAACGCTCTGGTCGCCCCGAAGCCGGAGAGCGTGCAGGCGGTGAAGGGGTGGCTTGCGAAGAACAACATCTCGGCGGAGACGGTCTCACCCTCGGGAGATTGGCTCAGCGTTCAGGTCCCGGTAGCCCAGGCGAACGATATGCTGGACACGCAGTTCAACGAGTACACGCACGAGAAGACCGGTTTGACTGCACTGCGCACGATGTCGTACTCCGTTCCTGCGAGCGTCAAGGGCCACTTGGACTTCATTCATCCAGCGACGTCGTGAGTGACCTTGCAAGTGACCGTGCTATACATTGGTGTGATACTATTCCTGCAGTTTCGTCGATCTACGACCAGTACCTGCAGCCCTGCAAATGCTCCCGCGGCGGCAAGGTCGAATGAAAGGATTGGGTGGCGAGAGCCGGACTTTCACTGTCCTCACTCCGACTGCGGCGGCATCTTCAGCGGCGTTGAAGTCTTCGTCTAGGAACACCAAATTAGTTTCGACGACTACGTCGTCACAGCAGTCGGTTCAGACGGCTACTCCAGATGCGTCGTGCAAGACCACGATAACGCCCTCATGCCTGCAGGCAATCTACAATATTCCTTCAGCGCCGGCCTCGAACAACCAGAGCAACCTCTTCGTGGCGAGTTTCGTCGGCGAGTCCGCAGATCCAGCAGATCTCCAGGTAAGCTCCGTGTATATAACTGCATGGTTATAGCCTGATCTTCGGCCCCGTAGCAATTTCTAGGTCAATTTCGGCCGGACATCAAACAGGATGCGAAGAAGAAGGCGGATTCGCTCTTCGCAGTTGAGAGCGTCGATGGCGGCACGAACAACCTCGTAGGAGCTACTACGGAGGCTGTAAGTCTCCCTTCTCAACCTTGCTTCCTCTTTGGGTTGACGTGTCTGTCAATAGACCTTAGACATACAGTACGCAGTTGGCCTTGCAACGGATGTCGATACCACCTTTGTCTCCGTTGGCACAAACAACTCCGACGGCATCGCTGGTTTCCTCGACGTGATCAACGCGCTGATTGCTCAGGACGAAGTGCCGTTTGTACTGACGACCAGCTTCGGCTTCAACGAGAAGGACGTGCCAGTGGGCCTTGCGAAGTACGTTGTCTGCCCAGAGCTGCACAGTCGGCTGTAGACTGACGCCTTTCCAGCAATATGTGCAATGCCTACGCACAACTGGGCGCTCGAGGAACGACGGTGCTCTTCGGGTCCGGAGACGGGGGCGTGTCTGGGATTCAGAACACAGACTGCACCACGTTCCAGCCTACCTTCCCCTCCACGTGCCCTTTGTGAGTGTCGATCACATTTCTCGGTCTGTTGTGAGTGCTGATCTCGATGTTCATCTAGCGTCACATCTGTCGGCGGAACGAAAAACTTCGGGCCTGAGGTTGCGACCTCTTTCTCCTCTGGCGGTTTCTCCAACATATTCTCCCGGCCCTCGTACCAAGACGATGCTGTGTCGGCTTACCTGGACAAGCTCGGCGACACGAACGCGGGGCTGTTCAACACCTCAGGGCGCGCTTTCCCGGACATCGCAGCGCAGGCACAGAACTTCCAGATCGTCCGCGGAGGGAAGGACGTGTCCGTCTCTGGCACGAGCGCCGCGAGCCCGACTGTCGGCGGCCTTGTCGCCCTGCTGAACGACGCTATATTCAACGACGGCGGCAGCGCGCTTGGGTTCTTGAACCCGTTCCTGTACAAATTCAGATCCGGGGCGCTCAATGACATCACGCAAGGTAACAACCCGGGCTGCGGTACGGATGGTTTTACGGCGGCGGAGGGATGGGATCCGGTACGTGCTGTGCCGTGCACGGCTGTTTCTGCGTACTGTACTGAACGGAGACTCGCAGATTACTGGTCTTGGGACCCCTGACTTTGTCAAGCTTCTCGATGCTGTAAAGAAGAACACGTGAATATCGAATTGCTCCTGCTCGCGCTGACTTTTGCAGTCGCTGTTTCTGGATCTCAATGTAACGTGACTGCTCTGTTGAAGCTCTCCATCGCCAGCCAGGTTGGCACCAACATACTCAAACCGTGGGCGCTTCGATCAATCCAACTTGAGCATGAGCGCTCGATAGTACTCAGGCTCTTGCCCTATTTTTGCACTAAACGTCTTGGGGGTGAACGAGGTACGGGACCAATTATCGGCATGCTCAAAGATTGGTGGGTTTACAACTATCCGGACTAGATGGAGTGGAACTGACGACTGCGCTTTGCGTCCGTAGAACGGACCTCCACCATCCGCAGCCATCCGCTTCTGACCCGGCCGCTACTGCGCATTATGCCTGCAAGAATCACACCCCACGGCATCCAGCGGGGACAGTCAACGTGCATCATACATAACTTGTGGGCCTTTGGAACATCGTGCACAGGAAACGCCAGGTCTCGGTGCTTTGTGAGGTAACTATATGAGACAGTGGACACCATGTAAGCGAAGGATCCGAACGACTGGTCCGCTGCCTCTCGTATCCGGGAGCTGTCCGGAATCCCCGCGCTCACCGCTTGGGTTGCGATTGTCGGACGACAATCAACTCGCGCCTTATAGCGGTCCTGTCCATCGAATATGCGCCTGCGGACCAGGGATAAGATTCAGGAGTCCGAAGGATGGCACTGACATCGGCCCACCAGGGAACTGGCCATACCTAACTTCGTCCAACACCTCCGGCCATGCTCCCAAGACTCTTCACCGACTCGCACTACAAGTTGCTGGGCGTCGACCGTCCTGCTTTGCCCAGAGGGCGGCCATTGTATCTGGTCGCTGGCGCCGCTTTCGTTCTCACTTGCTTGTATCTCGCTGCGACAGACTCGGATGCGCTCTCCTTCAGCTGGTCCTCACATTCCCCATCATCAACTCACGACCTTCCACCCCTGTACACCGAATATCACAACGCGGAGCTGCGTTTGCCACAACAGGATTGGACGAAGACGGAGCCGTCAGAGGGCGAACGGTTCTTCTTCGTTGCTGGACATACTCGAGGTGCGTCACTTTCCTGGCGGATTCACGTGGTCCGTTGCGAGTCTCTATTAGGCCTTGGATGGGGAAATGCCATACAAGAACATCTCTTCAACGCCTATCTCGCCTATCGAGCAGGACGGACGTAAGTGCTATTCCCGGGCCTCTGCACCTTTCTGACCGGTCACACAGGTTTGTATTCGATAACTACACGTGGAGCGACGATGGCTCCCTCTACTCAACATACAATGGTCACAAGATACCCTCTCAAATCCCTTACTCTGCATTTATTCGAGGTGTGTTGCATCGCTTGGTCGCACAGCTCACGTATTGACGTGATCTACTCAGGACCCCTGGTGGGCGAACCCTTCCCGCCGGAACAGCAGATGCCCTCGGCCGTGAGCTACGAGTACTTCGATAAGCTCTGTCCGGACAAGCACGACATAGCCCGTGACGCCGTCGATGCACACATATCGAGTCCAAACTCAGCTGCCCTTCTGACCGAGTCGTGGGCGCATCTCCTGCGAAGTACCGAGGATGCCTGCGTCCAGTCGTCCAAGGACTCCGGAACGATCTACACACATGAAGAGTAAGTCGGGCATATACCAGTATCACTCTCACATTTATTGACGCCTCTGCCGGCCTGCAGTGTCTTCGGATCCAGGACATCCCTCCTGGACATCTGGCCCGCGTTCTCCACGTCTCCTATAATCACGCATTATCGCTGGTCTCCACTAGTTGAACTTGCATTCGACCTCAACCGCGACTACTTCCTCCCCATGGACAACCTCGAACCTTATCTCTCGAGCTCGGTTGCGACCACCAATGCCGAGCGATACACCATGATCCCGGGCCTCATAGTAATCCACGTTCGGCGCGGTGATTACAAGGGTCACTGCGAGTTCCTCGCGGCGCACTCGGAAGACTTTGTCGCTGTCAATGCGTTCCCAGACATGATGGACCAGTTCTCCGTCCCTTCGGATAACATGCGAGGAAGGACGACGTCGGCAAACCGCGAGCTGTACAGAAAGCGATGCTACCCGACGGTTGAGGAGATCGTCCAGAAGGTCGTCGACGTCCTGCAGACCCCCGCCGCACGCGGGGTGCGGAGGCTGTACATCATGAGCAACGGGCAGCTGGAGTTCCTCAGTGAGCTGAAGGACGCGCTATTGGATGCCGCGGAGTGGGACGACGTCGCGAGCAGTCGCGATATGGTGCTGAACTGGGAGCAGACGTATATCGCGCAGGCGATCGACCAGTTGGTCGCACAGCGTGCACAGGTGTTCATAGGCAACGGTGTGAGTCTTGATGCAGAATCAACGTCAATTGATACCTCTCTTCGCGTTTACTGATGGATCTTCTGGTCTGCAGTTCTCGACACTCACGTCCCATGCTGTCATGATGCGGGTTGCGAACGGGTTCCGCACAGACAGTACGCGTTTCTGGTAGAACAATGGAAGTCGTATATCGCCTGTTGTATCCTTATGACTTGGTATAAGTGAGCTTTGACATGAACAAGTCCGCCACCGTCGCCACAGTGGTTGTTTGGCTGTGTTAGGATCCAAAGCCGCCGCCTTCCTTTCTCGTCGCTGGCCGCGTCTCGGGCGTCTCGCCGACCTTAAGCGAGATGGTCCGTGCGCACCCCTCGAGAGTATTTATACCTCCCAACATCCGTCTCCGTTTCCTCACCACTCTGGCCTTTTGGCTTAGATCAAGTGTAGTATCTGTTCTTAATAGTTTAACCACTATTATGGAGGCACCGCCTCCATTATTGGTTATCTAATTTTTGCCACCCTTGTCCCCCGAGCTCTGCTTGTAACTCGGGGGCGCGATGACCTTGCCATTGCAGTATCGGCTTGCGTCGTCGGGGGCTCCCCTCGCTCTTCTCTCCGAGGTGTCTTTGTGACTGGTCAGTTGGCCAGAGGCAGGATGCCTTGGAATGATGTGCGAGAGAGCCCTTGTTCCTCCTTCCGGTTCACCAGTTTGCTGTAGCCCGTGCTCGTTTCAGTTCTCCAATGTACAGTGGCGCCGCGGATCTCATGGACTGCAGATGCTGCTGATTGTATGTCGGTATTCTTCTAGGTCGTTAGATGGGTGCAGGACTAATAGGAGATAGTATACGGGAGTGGCTAAAGTGGAGGCTTGAGGGCAACGCGGAGGACCCGCTGCAGGCTCACCGTCAAAGCTCAGTTATGATCAATGCATCGAAATGAGACCGTGCAAGGAAGTATGTATGACGACAGCAAGAACATACAGATAGCGACAATACAAGGAAACAAAGACTGAGTGTCTACCGATATAGAAGCCAAGGAGGCGGAACCCGAATACGCATACAGACTCGCGCTCAGTCGCGAGTCATGAGTCCCCAGTCCGAACGCACACTCCTTCGTCCTCTACCACCACCGCCAGCGACGACGCTTCGGCTCAGCCCCTACATATGCGGTTCGATACGCTTCATCAGCATCACGTCTCGAGAGCGACACAACGAAGGTGCTTACGGTTATCATAGTAGCCGCTCGCGCGAGGGTCGTAGCGGCCGTGCAGCGGGTGGAAGAAGGCAGAGTTGGCGACGGCGAAGAGGATGGTGACGATCGTGAGCGCGAACGTCATGATCCAGCACATCCACGAGAACGCCACCATCACCGTCAGCACGCGGCATTGCCAGTAGGTGTGGCACCAAAACAGGTTGCCCCAGAACGTCTACAGGGTGGTCCGCGGTTCGAGTTAGCGCGCGCTAGGAGGAAGAGAAGAAGCCGAACACGCACCGAGGCAATCGCCGCGCCGACCAGGAACATGGCGAAGAGCGTGAGGAGCCCGAAGAGCTCGAAGGCGAAGGAGGAGAAGCGACCGTAGTCGTAGCTCCGGTGAATGACGTGAATACTGTCAAAGGCGGAGTACGCACGACGTGCGGGTGCGTTGAGTACCAGGTTCGAACGGTGAGCATGATAGCGATGACGTACATGTAAGACGACCAGAAGAGAGCGAGGATAGACGTCACGACGAGCTCAGCGACGATAGGATCATAGAAGGGCTGGCCGTTGTTCAGCGGGTCGAATGGCGGAAGGAAGAGTGTGTAGTGCAGGCGGGTGGCGGTCAAGCCGAGCAGGACGGCGGAGAAGAGCCACTGCAGGTAATGCGGTCAGTCGATATCGCACGTGAATCGTCGTCTTCACGCACCAGTACGACATAGAGACCAACTCGGAGACCGTTTATGGAAGCCATAGAGCTCGGGGTCGGTGTTGCTCGTCAGGGGATGGTACGAGGAGACGAGGTCGGGGCGAGGACAATGGACAGGAGGGAGGCGAGGTGGGGGCTATAAAGCGGAAGCTTATATGAAGGGTTGCGCATGTGGTGCCATCGCGGACAACGTGTTGGCCTCGCAGGCTAATAGCGGCAAAGTCCCGTCGCTTTTTCTGTCCCCCGAAGCCTGAGGCTCGTCAGCGGCATGGCACGTTCTGGAGGGCCTACGGAGCTTACCTGAGCGTCTCGGAGCACGAATCGAGACCTTCATGGTCTCGCTATGCCTGCGTGAGATTGGCTTGGGGTCCGGAGATGGATATCGAACTTGTACTGTATCTACTCCGGAGTGCGGTCTACTAAGAAGAGTCCACACACCTTGCGAACAAAGCGGTCGACTCTGGTCGACTCTCGAGAGTTTTCTTCACACTACCAGATGCTGTGCGGGCACAGGGCCTATCGTGGAAATCGCCAGGACGCAACGTGGTCGAGACGGGGTGTGCAGGCGGAGGCTGGGAAGCCTTTTGACGTCAACGCCGGCCTCGAGGCTCGTGGCGGTGATATGCCGGTACGTGAACCTACTTGGGCGTCTCCAGACCTTGACTTGACAAGCAGAGTGTTCTGCTTTCTAAACCTTGGCGTTTAAACCAAACAGCTCAGTCGAAGTCTCAGAGCATCAGAGAGATGGACAGCGGATAAGTAGTCCTTAGTTAATGGTAACACGCACGAGGTGCGACTCCTGTGAAACGACGTGCTGGGGCCCGAGCTTCAGTTATTGACCCAACTTGCGCGCGGAGAAAGAAGGGAGAAAGAAGGGAGTAAGTTACCTCTTCTGTTCGTTCTGTAATCAACACGGTGTGACTACATGCTGGCATGGAGTTAGCTAACGAAGTAGCGAGATGAAAAGGTGAGACTAACACACGACAATCCCCACAATAATCCACGACTACGGAGAGGTGCGTCATGATGGAACGCATCCTGAGGCAGGCAACGGTGCATCGACGGCATCCCACGCGAACGGGTATTGACACCCTGGGATAGGGCCGACAGCCTTGGTGGTGTCCTTCGGATTGGCCCATCCACTCCCGACACTGGCTGTGGGCGTGACCCCAGACGTCGCGCTGAAAGTCGGAGGCGAAAGCGTGACCATGGTCGCAGTGCTCGTATACTGCGGAAGCAAGCTGGCGCTCTGGGTAGGCACGGAGGACAACGACGGTGGCCATGCCGGAATGGACTGCGTCGCGCTAGGTGCAATCGTGCCCGCGCCCACGCCGCCGGTCATCCAGGACTCGAAGGTACCGTCGTACGGCGCTGGCGAGTACCCGTATCTTGCACAGGCCCCAACCGCATCGCGCGGGTCCTTAGGCATCCACCCGCCCTCGAGTCCGAGCTTGTACGACCAGAGTGGCGCTTGCACGGAGCCAGCCTTGGATTCGCCGATCTTCCACGTCCAGTAGAACCAGTCTCCGAGCGCGTCCATGGAGGCCATCGCGAAGTTCATGAGACCTTGCTTAGTGGAGTCTGACCAGCCGGAGGCATCCGACCAGTACTCGCAGTCGGGGCCGTATACTGCGGTCACATTCACGCCAATGACGTAGAGCCCGCAGTCGTTGATTGCATTGCTGAACTCGCCTGCAAGTGTGATGCCGAAGGCCTTGCGACTACAGACAGTGGTCAGCGAGGCGTTCGAGGAGCGGTCTGCGACGTAATGCAAGATCGCACCTTGCGTTGCGCTCCGGGCCCCATTGGTCACAGGCTTGCTTCGGCCATTTGCCTCCCATCAGCATACCGTCGCTACCGTCGGCGGTAACATTGACTGGCTCTCGATTAGGTGCACCCGTGAAGGCGAAATACGGATGGTCGTCTGTCGATGCATGAACGTAGAAGTCAGTATGATTGGCGAGGAAAAATGAGCGGTAGAGAGAACTCCGCACCCAGTACGATCCTATCCGCGCCAGACAGGAATCCCTCCCATTGCACGGGCTTATCGAAACCTGTGTGGAAAGCGATCATGGGACCGTTCCCCTCACCAACGCCCGTGATATTGCGAATCATCTGGTAGGTCTGATAGTTGCTAACTCGCGAGCTGTCAGTGCAATGCCGGTGAGAGCGGTATATGGGATGTGTGGCTCACAAGGACTCAATCTGGGGGCGACCTACGGTTGGCAGGAATGGCTCGTTCATGACACCGAAGATTGGGATGAGCTCCCTATACTCCGGCTACGAATGCAAGAGGAGAGATGTGGACACGGTATTGCTGTTGTGCGACCGACCTGAGAGATGAACTCAGTGATTACACGGATATAGTCCAAGGAACGCTGTGCATTGGCAAGACCCATGGTTCCGTACAGCCAGTTGAGAGTTCCTTTCCTTCCAGAGTGATTGAATCCTATCCAGGACTGTGAAGACGCACATCTCGAGTGTGACATGATACCTTACCATTCTGCGACCCCGGAATCGTATGCAAGTCAAGCAACACGCGCAGGCCATACTTGCGAGCCCATCCGAGGATTCGCAAAATATATCTACGCAAGTATGTTCAACCCCGGTGTATGCCAGACGAGCGAGGAGATGCACTTACTTCCAGCACATCCTTACGAGAAACGGTTCCGCGACCGTCTGACCCGACCCATCTTGCCCCACGTCTGACGAAGTCTCGATGGCCCAGAAGAGAATCGGCAGGCGTATCCAGTTAAGACCGGCACCGACGATCTGCGCGATGTCTTCCTCGGAGATGAACGTCTTGTAGTGGTCCTCAAGCACCTGTTCCAGCTGGCCGGCTGCTGCAAGGGAGGTACTGAGCGTCCATTCGTCCTTTGCAGAGGGGTAATCTTGGAAGATGGACGGAGAGATGAACGGCTCGAGGACGAACAAGCCGCCGAGGTTCACTCCGTAAACACGGTCTTTGCCCCACTGCCAGGTCTCGTTCAGGGCTGGGGTCCACGAGTTCGGGCGGGCTGAGTTGTCGAATGGATCGGCGGAGTTGTACGCCCCTGTGAACGCGCATATATTCAGTCATCAGAATGGAGTGCCACCCAGGCCGAGAGTAGCGGTTGGAAGTGCACTCACAGTAGCCACCGAAGGAGTTGTTGTACTTGAACGTGCTTCCGTCCGCCTTCGTCACCGTGCTACCATCTCTGCCGATCTGGAGCGTTGCTCGAGGCGAGGATCCACCTCCATGTTGCTTGTCGCCAGAGTTAGATTCGGAATCGGAACTCGTGCCACCCTGCTGCTTGGGCTTGATGACGGCGACGTATATCGCGACCACAACAGCCACAACCACAACCACAACCGCTGCCACCCATACCCAAAGGCGCTTACGGACAGCTTGTTTTCGTGATGCGATCGCAGAGTAGACGTTGCCTTCGGGTATGGCGCCGTACGCGCCTCGGCTGTCGGTCAAGAACGCAGTAGAGGAGAGAGCAGGGATAGGTGCGCCAGGGAGATCATCTCTAGAAGTGTTGACGGCGGCAGAGCTCCCCTGGAGAGTGTCCAGTGAATAGAGACCCTCAGGTGGGTGGCTAGGAGAGTAAGGATTGAAGTCGCGATTTGCGGCCATGCCAGGCTGGGAAGGTGCACGAACAGCGAGACGTTAGGTACTAGAACTCGACAGCGCTGAAGGTATTATTCAGTAAGAACAGGGGGAAAGAAGAAAGCATAGACAAGACGGACACCGATTAAGTAGCCGCTGAGTAGGACCTTCGATGAAACCGGCGGTCGCCATGTTGCCCGAAGGGAGCCCTCCTGTGCATATGGTTTGGCGATCAGACGGACATGAAGGGCTGTCCCAACAGACTGCAGCGTGGCATAGCAATCAAGATGAGACCGCCAAACCTGAAGCAAGACGAGGAATGGGTTAAATACTCCGCATCATACGTATACTGAATTGAGATCAACTCACGACCTCGGACCGAGGCCTAGGGCTACACGAAGGTGTCTGAAGTCCGATGTTTATCTCCCGTTGAAGATGCAGTGAACCCAAAGGTTGTCGACGGCCTGAGGTTGCGAGTGGGCCATTCAGAACAGCCCGAGTACTCCGGTACAAATTTCCCCGTCAGCCTCAGCTGTAGCATGCTTAGTGCTGTACGATGTCAAGACACTCAAATTGATTGCCACGTATAACATGGACTAAACTTACGTGCACCTGAAGCGCACAATCCGGGTGCTCGAATTGAAGCTTGAAGATTTGAGATGCATAAGACTGTGTGTGTGGCCTACGTGTTTGAATCGGATGTACTGGCTGAAGGAGGAGGAGAACCAGATGATGACGGAGGACTCAGGATGGGAGGCCCGGCGCCTTCGGGGCCCGCCATAATCTGGGCGCCTAGCGCTCTAGGACTCTTCCACAAACCATCACTTACCAGGACAAAGCTTTACCGCCTCCTCCTCCTCACTATGTGCATGTGCTGTCCTCCATGAGTGCATCACTCAGCAGTTGTCTTTGTGGCGCCGCGTTGAATAGCAAAAATAGCCATGAGCCTGGAGTGAGGCTTCCGAATCGCATCATGCAAGGAACTTTCGGCTCTGACTACTAGGACTTACTTGCTGTTTTCAGGCTTCCGGTAATGCCGGTATCATGCACGGCAGTACTTCTCTCGTCGCCGGATAAATATTTCAGGAAAATGGCGAATTGGTCGACCAACCAGGATAGTGACTGTCGAACTAGCAGTGAGGAGGCTTCGCCGTCCATGATCGCCGCTCCAGTCCCGGCTATAGCTAGCGCAACGCGTTAGGTACTCAAAGCAGCTTCCTCATGCAATCACCGGTCCCCTATCGTGCGAAGGTAGAGCGTTTTGGTGCACCTTATATAGAGTTACGCTCACAATGGCCGTTCCTCAGCCGCATGCCAGGGCCTGTCGCCGGTGCGATGTTGCGCATAGCCACCTTTCTGCCGTCTTCGGACCCCAACTCTCGGTCAAAGGGCCGCGTTACTGCAATTCGCCAAGGCTTTTACGATAGTCAGAGTCGCCCGAATAGATGCCCGAGCCGCGCTGCTCCATCGGCCATGGTTAAGTCAGTCTCGGGCGGAAGGTGGACAAGCCCGAGGTTCGCGTACCCATTGACGTCACTCTTCTAGTATATATACGACGAGGACACTGCACGCTCATCCATTCACCAACTCAACTTTGCCATCCTGAATCATGTCAACTCCCAAGCTTATCCTCATTATCGGCGCCACGGGTGCCCAAGGGTTGGCCGTCATCGACGCTCTCCTGAAGCCAGGCCCAGATGGCTCCCCTTCCCCGTACTCTGTGCGAGCACTCACTCGCAATCCGGAGGGCGCACGTGCGCAGGAACTAGCCCGAAAGGGAGTCGAAGTCGTCAAAGGTAGAGTCAAGCTCTAGTTGCCTTCAATAACCGGCTTGCTGACCAGTTCCTGATTCCAGGCAGCACGGGCGACTTCCCTAGCGTGCTTGCGGCTCTTCAGGGAGCGTATGGCGCATACGTCAATACCGACAGCTTTACCATCGGACAGGTGAAAGAGGTCTTCGCAGGGATTCGCATCTTCGAGCTTGCGAAGGAAGCGGGCACGATCAAGCACTACGTATGGAGCAGCCTCGACAATGTGTTCAAGGTGCGTCTGTTGTGCAGCTGGTCGTCTTCCGGTGGCCAGAGACTGACGACCATTGTGCCTGTGAGCAGAAGGGCGGATATGACCCCAAGTACTACGCGGAGCACTACACGGCCAAGGCCCGAGTCGCAGATTGGATGCGGTCGCAAGAGTCCATCCTGGGCGACAAAGGCATGTCTTGGAGCGTCCTCACGTCGGGCCCCTACATGGATATGCTCAACATGGTCAGTCGCTCCACACACACATCCGACGTCCGAGTCCGTTTAACCTACTTACTCGCAGGGAATGTTTGGGCCTATTAACGTGCGCGCCGACGGAACGCACGTCTTCGCTAGCCCCATCGGGCCGGGACACGTCCCCATGATCGCGCTCCAAGACCTCGGCTTCTTCGCGCGATACATCTTCGACAACCGCGCCGCGACGTCGCGGCAGGAGCTCGAGATCGCGAGCGACTGGGTCAATTGGAACTACCTCGTCAAGACGTTCACCAAGGTGACCGGGAAGAAGGCCGAGTACGTCCCGCTCTCCATCGAAGAATGGACAACGCTCGTCCTCGACGTCGACCACCCGATCGCAAGCGAACAGCGCCGCGGCGACGGGACGACGACGTGGGGCGAGAACTTTACCCGCTGGTGGCAGTTCTACCGGGACGACCTCGCCAAGCGCGACTTTGCGTCGCTGCGGCGCATCCATCCCGGGCTGCTCACGGTTGAGGCGTGGATGCGCTCCACGAAGTACACTGGGGAAATCGGGAGCGAGCTGCTCAAGAATGACGTGGATGGGACGGGCGGCGTGAAGCCTGACTTCGAGCGAATCGCCCAGCTGTAGCTGCTATGCATTCTCCAACTTGTTGTAACATATGTGCGCGGGTTGCCGTCATTCTGCGAATGTACTATCAGAACGAACTTGTTCGAACGATCTGCGATCAGTGGTGACGAGTGTGAGCGAGGCCATAAGTAAGGCCATGAGTGAGGCTATGCTTGTCGATCTTGAAGTAATTGAGAGTACTGGAAGAGCACGGCGGTTATTGGGTTGATCTCCAACATACAACGGGTATACTATTCGCCAACTATGCGATCTTGACGAGCAGCTTTCCTACCGACTTCCCGGTGGCCATGTCCTGCTGCGTCTGCTTCACGCCTTCCGCAGTGAACGGGTACTCGTGAATCAGCATCTTCAGCGTACCGTTGGCAACAAGGCGCCAGAGCTCCTCGAACCACTTCCGCGCTTCCTTGGGATCCTCGCAATAGGCCATAGCTCTGTTCGACCGTGTGAGACCGGCATGGAAATGCTGGCTAAGCATGATGGGTATGACTCACGTTACATATGTGAACTTGATGTTCTTCTGCATGAACCTGCGCAAATCGAACGGCGGGATAGGCCCGGTCGTGGAGCCATAGTTCACGATGGTGCCCCGCTTCCGGATCATCTGCAGATCACTCTCAAACCTGGGCAACACGATCGTCAGACACAACTCGCACAAACTCGAAGCGTACACTCACGTATCCTTCCCAACGGCGTCGAATATCACGTCCACGCCCTTTCCGTCGGTAAGCTCGAGCACGCGCTTGACGACATCCTCCTGCTTGTACAGAATGACATGCGTGGCACCGTGAGCCTTGGCGATCTCCGCCTTCTCCGGGGTGCTCGTCGTGCCGATGACGGTAGCTCCCCGAGCTGCGATGAGCTGCGCAAAGCACAGACCGACCCCGCCGCGACGGTGTGCACCAGAACTTTCTCGCCCGCTTGAACGTTGTACGCCTCGTTTACGAACGTCAAGGCTGTCAGGCCTGTGTTTTCCAGTAATGTATCAGTATTTGAATCTGAATCGATGCGGGAAGAGGTGCGACATCGGTTACCTTGCATCATAGCCGCTGCGCCATCACGCGTGGAGACTCCGTCCGGGAGCGAGAACGCGTTCGTCCACGCAACGGACATGTACTCTGCAAATGCACCGTCGCCCAACTAACATCCCGCGCACGGTGCACCATGTAGTCAGTCAATCGCGACAGTGACACAATGAGGATGAATGTACTCACAATTGCGACCTTGCCACCGACGCGGAAACCACGCACTTTGTACTCCTCGTTCGAGAGGACAGCTTCGTCAGTCGGCAACGCGACGATGATTCCTGCGGCTTCTGACCCGAGTGCCTTTGGCGGTGGTGAAACGGGGAAGGCAGGGGGCGCCCTTCCGGCGCGGAATGCGGCATCGACCCAGTTGACACCTCCATACTCGACCTGCACATGTATGTAGTCTTACACGAGGGGCACTAGGATATGGGAGAGAAAACGCACTTTCACGAGAAGCTGGTTGGGTTTGGGCAAGGGGGTGGGAAGCTCGAGCTGCTGGATAGCATCGAGGTCTCCGTATTCCTTGACACCGACTGCGCGGATGGTTGAGGGTAGCGAGTCGAGACTCATGACTGTGGTTAGTGCAAGTGTATCGGAATGCAAGAGGCTATGAGAGGATCGTCAAGCTTCGGAAGCACTGTATGATGAATTTCTGGGCTTCAAGTCTCGTGAATCCCTTTATACCGCTAGAGATGGACCCACCAGGCAATCCGACATGGTTGAATGCATCCGAACACATCTATGTATCCGGACCCATGTATTTGCATAGAGCCGATGACAGGATGATCAAGCAGACGCAGTGCGCATACGGATGCTTTCTGTGTGGCGGGTATGTTCCATAAGAGGCGAGGTGCTGGCCGCGACGCACCTCGTCTTCGGGAGGGGAGATAGTTGCACACCAACCTTCGTGCCTTCGGAACGGCTCACAGATTCGTAATCGGAAGTACGACACAGGTACTACCGTCCGTTACGGGTACTGACTTCTGCCGGATTGCAGTCATAGCTTCGCGGCTCTGGGCTGCGTGTCTTCAAGGAAGTGTCGTAACACTGAACAGCATGGGACGGAGGAGGGGTTCCAGTCAGATTGGCCGCCGATCTAAGCCTGACTGAGGACTCCTGCACGCGCCTGGGCGCCCCGATGACCTCGAGACTCCGAGGATGTTCCGAGTCCTGCCTGACGGCGGTTACTTATTGCTTTAAGTTACCAGCGTATCCAAGTTCTTGACTAGAGACTCTACGTATCAGGAAGATGTTATTCAGACTGGATGAGGTTAGTCAATAAGGAATACATGATTCAGTTGGGGCTCTACTACGCGATCTTGACCAGCAACTTCCCAACCGATGCCCCCTTCATCATGTCACTCTGCGACTCTCGCACGCCCTGTGCAGTGAACGGATACTCCTTATGAATGCGCATCTTCAGTGTGCCGCTCGCGACAAGGCGGAAAACCTCGTCGAACCACTTCCGAGCTTCCTTGGGGTCCTCGGCGTACATCAGAGAGCTGTCGGACCATATCAGACCATAGTTCATGCGGTATTCGAGCAGCATCCGGGACGACTCACTTCACATACATGAACTTCACGTTCTTCTCCATGAACCTGGTCAGATCGAACACCGGCGGAGGTCCGGAGGCTGCCCCGAAGCCTACGATGGTGCCCCTCTTCCCTATCATCTTCAAGTCGCTCTCAAACCTGTGAACAACGTACGTCAGTATCGAGTTCGCGTCGGGATATCGAGAATACACTCACGTATCCTTCCCGACGGCGTCGAATATTACATCCACTCCCTTTCCGCCGGTAAGCTCAAGCACACGCTGGACGACATCCTCCTGCTTGTAAAGGATGACATGCGCGGCTCCGTAAGCCTTCGCGATCTCCGCTTTCTCCGGAGTGCTCGTCGTGCCGATGACCGTAGCTCCCCTGGCGGCCATGAGCTGCGCGAAGCACAGACCGACTCCACCGGCGACGGTGTGCACCAGAACGCACTCGCCCGGTTGAACGTTGTATGCTTCGGTCATAAGCGTTAGCGCGGAGAAACCTGCACGGCCGAGCAAGGCGTCAGCCCATGATCCGATGCAGGAAGAGGGGCGGCACTGGATACCTTGTATCATGGCAGCTGCGCCGTCGCGCATCGAGACCGAGTCCGGAAGTGAGGATACCTGCGTCCATGGTGCAACCATGTACTCTGCAAACGCGTCATTGCCCCACTGCATTCCGCGAATCATGATAAGTCCGCGACAGTAACAATATGGGAATGGGTGCACTCACGATCGCAACCTTGTCACCCACGCGGAAACCGCGCGCTTTGTACTCCTCGTTCGAGAGGACAGCTTCGTCGGTCGGTAGAGAGACAATCGTCCCTGAGGCCTCTCCACCGAGTGGCTTCGGCGGAGGTGGGATGGGAAATGGGACCATCCCGCTGCGGTACCCCGTGTCGAGCCAGTTGACACCCCCATATGCGACCTGCACATGCGTGTCAGTCCGAAATGAGACGCGTTGGCATCCGGCAGAGATGACGAACCTTCACGAGAATCTCGCCGGGGTTGGGTTTCGGGACGGGAAACACGAGATCTTCGATAGCGTCGAGGTCTCCATATTTGTTGATACCGACTGCACGCATCGTGGAGGGCAGCGTGTTGAGGCTCATAGCTATATAGTCGTGTGTGTCGTGAGATGTTGAAGATGTATGTCGAATCCTGATGCTGTCTGACGAAACTCCAAGACCTCTTTATATGTGTGAGCCCACCGGTCTCCCGACACAGTATGCATCTGAACGCGTGTACATGTGTAAGACCGATGAGAGGATGATTGAGCGAAGTCAAACACACCTGATTGTGCGCAGAAGTCTTGGATTGAATGTGGCGAAGTGCTATGCCCAGTGCCCACATCGATTTCCGGACTGTCAAGGTGACACGACAAATGCTAGTCGCATCCGAGCACTTCCGCGCCGTTCCAAGGCAGGTGCCCTGAGAACTGCGTGGAGGTTCGTAATACCACCTACGAACTCGACACACTGCTTTGGAAGAAGCGTTGAAGTATGAGGGGTACTAGAGCATAATCGGCTGCGGCGCTGTTCGTAGCTGACTGTTGCAGTGACTTTCAACCGCAGTCTTGCAATCGTATATCGCACATTGGGACAATACGTAGTACTAGCTTGACAGCAACTGCGCAACCGCAGCCGGAAGTAGTGCTGGAAGAAGGGGATCAGTACTTGGGCGCGTGGAGGACCGGTCCGCCTCTTTCTGTCAGCGTACGGGCCTCGTCACCACTGAAACTTCAACTCACTGTCGCGCATCCCAGACCGTGCTCATCGTCGACGTAGCCACCGCCCTAGCCATGATGCATGACTTGTGCTCGTCTATATCGTAGCATCTTGGCCAGCCGCGACGCACAAATCGATCATGACTTGAAGTTGGGACCGTCCGGGCGTGCCCGTCAGCAAAGCGAGTTTCAAATTGTCGAGCTTATCCGCAAAGTACTGGTGGCAGACGTGCGAGAAGCCGTGTGCGAGGTTCCGCAGCTGCAGGTGGAAGTCGAAGTTCAAGATCGCGATGGGCGCTTCACGCTTCTTCCTCCTCCCGCCATGTTCTCGCCATGACAATGCATACATGCCGTCCCACCGCGCACCCCTCAACTCCGAACAAGCAAGGTCGCATGAAGCATTAACGTTCAAGTTATATCACCGAGTCTCTGCAGTGCTTCTCAATAACCTGCTACCGGTCGTCCTCCAGCCACCATCGCCTGCGGGGGCATCATACCTGCACCTCCTGGTACTGGAGGCACGCCCACAGGTCCACCTCCTATTGGGACTGCACCCATCTGCGCACCTCCCGTCGGTGCTTGTCCTGCACCCATCGGCGCAGCGCCCGACATAGGATCCGCCACACCCGACATCGCGCCTGCTCCCATCGGTGCCCCGCCCACAGGTCCACCCATCGCGCCAGCACCTAACGGCGCTCCCCCCGCTCCCAACGGCGCACCACCATTCATCGCACCTGCAGCGAATGGTGCGCCCCCTGCTCCCACTGGCAGGCCGTTCGCCGCTCCGTTCGCGCCCATCATGCCCGGTCCCGTCTGCCCATCGGCGGTTGGCCACCAGCCTCCGCGACAGCTTCTTCCTCCGCAGGAGCCTCTCCCGCCGGACCCTTCCCCCCAAAACCGAACCACTTCCCGCCAGGGGTCGCTGTTGCTGCGTCCGTCGTCCCCGCTGCTGCGCCTGCGGTCGTTCCGGTTCCTCCGCCGGCGGGCGCAAACTTGCCGCAGGTGAGCACGTTGAAGATGCCGAATAGTAGCTGCTCGCGTGCGCGCGTGTCAGTATGAGCGTACGGACTCCGAACGGCAGTGTAATGCCCGCGAAGGGAAGGATGCTCACCGCTGCGATTGCGCCGATGATTGCCTGGAGGACCGCTGCCAGGCCTGTCACCACTGCGGTGAACGCGTTTGCTACGAGTGATATGATTGCGCCCTGCAGGTTGCACAAACCCGAGGACGCGGAGGAGGAGGATGTGAGAGAACAAGGTTAGTCCATACGGTTTTGATTGATCGACATGTGCTTTGGAGCACGAACCATATTGTTATGTCGTTTCTAGGATCCCGATATCGCTTAACCCAATGGTACTTCTGCGTGTTTTGACGTTTCGACCCCGTGTCGGTAGAGAGGTATCCAGGTAATCGTGTGTGGTCTGGGGGTAGCCGGGGGGTATGTACGGTGATTCGAGTGCCTCCTCCGAGCTCCTACTGATACTTATATCCTTCGGAGACTTTGACAGCTGCCCTCGGGTGTCCGGCACCAGTGGGCCAGTCGTGACTCGTGAATTCATGTGGACGCCACCCATGCAGGAGAAAGTGTACCTATGACGTCACATCGTCGTTGCAAGCTGTCTACTCACCGCTCGACGGTTAAAAAGCTTAAGATCGTTGGCGCGGTGTCAAGCTTGCAAGCTGGGGAGTATACATACGGTGTCGATTGTCGGCGGTGCTGCAGGGTAATATGCAGACACTCAAGTACTAGTACTTTCGCCTGCACTTCACTTCGGGTTTAATATCCTGGTAGTTGGAGGTCTTCGAGGTCCGACGTCGCGGGCACCACGGAGCCTGTCCGGGTCCCGGGACCAATATTTGCATGCACTTCGAGACCGGCGTCGACGGAGGAATCCAAGTGTATACGCGCTGTCCTCCAGGAATCTATATACACCCCACATCCCAGCCGTACGGCAGAAAGAGAAAATCGCCATAATATACAAAGTCCCCAGACGAGGAGAAGTTCCGACGATGTCATAGTGGCATAGCTAGCTAGTGACCCAACTACGGAGAGCAAAACGAGCGGGGCGTGTAAGGATGGCCGGGGTGATCGCAATAGATATATATACTACCGATTAACCAGTGATATAGACGACCGTCCAGGCTGGGAACAGGATATCTAGTCGACCGGGAGCGTCGCGCAGGGGATGGCGCAGGCGCAGGTTCCGGGTCGATACAAGCAGTACAGGGGAGCGCGCAGTGCCCGTGTGGTGTGTGCAAGCGAGAGCGGCTCGCTGAGGTGTGGTGTCGCGAAGCATGTGTCGTCGGCTTTTCCGGAGGTAATAGCAGTACACGCCGTACGAGGCTCGAGACGGGGGAAAGCCGAGCAGGGGAGGGGAGGAGCGATTGAAGCAGGCCCTCAGCTAGCTCAACTATAGAGGGTGAAGGCCAGCTATCCGCTCCTCGATAGCTTGCACGACCGTCGGCGCGTACACGGGATCTCGGTCCCCTGGAAGCCTTCTGGATAGTCGACCCCAGGCTCATTCGGATGTGTGTAGTAGCTTAGACGCGGGGTCAGCTCGATAGCAACTCGACGAAGAAAATTAACATGAACGCACGTATCGTTCCAGATCGCGAAGTGCCTCATGCCCAGCGCCATTGACGTCCAGTGGTAATCGTGCGCGAAGCCCTTGGGATAAAAGATCTCGATAACAGTGGAGACGGGGGTCACCGGCATCATGATTAGATGCTACAGACCAGTCAGCACGGCGCAATCAGAGTTAACGTTCAATAGACGGCGTACCGTAAGCCCATTACCATGCACGCCCAGCAGAACCTGCAAAGAGGAGGGGTGGATCATGAACACTCAGCACGAGGCACGGCGACATATATACGGGATACCCGGGCAAGGAAGGGGGAACGCACCGTGGTCTTCGCTGCAATCTGCAGCTGCTGCTCTTTGCTCAAGTGCTCTGCCTGGACGACGTTCAGCTCCCACCCATGCTTCTTCACCATCTCCTCCAACGCCTGCACAAGCGCCGCGTGGTCGTCGTCGAGCAAATGCCGCCGCGCAGACTGCCTGCTGATGTACGTGATGACGATGTCCTTGTCCGACAAGCCCGACGTCGCCTTCGTGCTATCCCCCGCGGCTGCCGCCGCACCCTTCACCTTCCCCCGCGCGGACATGACTGCGTCCGCCTTGACTCCGAGGTCGAGCGTGCGCTCGTCCACGCCTGCGAAGCGCAGCACGCCACGCCGCACAGGCTCCCACCAGAGCTTCGTTAGCGTCCCCAGCTTGCGCATGTGCTCCGTCGCCTCAGCGGCGATACGCTGCGTCTGGCTGCCACATATCGGCCCCTTGAACGCCGCCGACCGGTCCGATAATAGGACGGTGTCGAAGTGCCACGCGCGACGTGGGGCGTCTGGGTTCGACGTGGCTATAATGCGGTCGTCCCAGTCGTCCAAAGTCTCGACCGTGAGCGCGGGGAAGGCGGCGCGGAAGATGTACGAGTTGAACCCGGGACCGTCTCGCCACCCCCGTGCATCCGCGTTCGCAAAGATCGCGCGGTGTACTGGAGGCGCGCTCGTCTTTGCGGCGGAGGCGGGGTCGACGACGGCGTTGAACGCGCCTTGCCAGAACGCCCACGCGCCGAAGAGCCACTCCGCGCAGAAGTGGTAGTAGTGCGTGAGGAACTGCGAGGGCTCGTTGATGATGAAGGTGTTCCCAGGCACCGACCAGAGCCTGTTCTGCTCCAACTGCTCGGGCAAACCTTGAGCTACCCATGCAAGGTCCAACAGATGCGCGGAAGCATACCTTCTCGATATCACCTCCCCACAGATCGCGCGCCTCTTCTGGCGTGAGGAATGCCATGTCTTCAGATGTGGGGATGCGTGCCGCGATGTTCTCAGGCGTGTTCTCGGCGGGGAGACCGGTCGAAGTGATCATGACGATATCGGGGAAGGACTTCGGTCGTGATGTGACCACATAGATCGTACCGTTCATCATATACAAATTCTTGAAGACCGTCCATCCTGGTGCGTGCTGCACGAGCGTGGTCTCCGGAATCTTGTATGCGATGTCCGCGACTGCTGGTACGTCCGCTATGGGTTGGATCACGTTCTGTTCTCGCCCTCGCGCAGGGGCTGCGTCCGGCTGCTTAACAGCGGCGTGGTCGACTCTCTGTGGCGAGTCGTGTCGTGGTGGCGGAACGACGTTGGCGACTTCAGGGACGTACTCTGAGCTGATCTGGTTCACGCCCTGTCAGCAGATGAGCGTACTGTGGATGCGCGGGGACGGTTGCAAAACAGAGGTCCTCCCGGGTTAAACACGATGGGTATGACGAGGCGACCTAAACGCCTTCAGGCACCCCGATCGTGCATGCCATGCCAGGTCCAGCTAGCATGACACACAGAGCCCCCGCGTCATACACACAACAAACCCCTCCTTCAGACGGTGACCCAGAGCATGTCCCGCGACGCGTCGAGGTATTATATCTGATTTCGCCTATGAAACCTTCCATCACTTCCGCCACCGTCCATGGCTTCCCTCGTCCACACAAGGCATCCCGCATGCCCGAGCCTCCTCTCCCCGGCTGCTACCGTCCGGACCCCTGATGGCAGAGAAGAGAAGAAACTCACCTGAGTGTTGACGATGATAGAGCTCGTATGCTCTGAGAAGGGACCGAGGAAGCTTGTGGTGAAGTGCATGGCGGCCGCGCCGAGGAAGATGAGGGCGACATCGCGGAAGGTTCGGGGGCGCGAGAGGCCCATGGTCGTCGTCGTCGAGGCCGGAAGAGTAAGGAGAGTGGGCGGGTAAGGAGGGAATATAGCGGCCCCTAGCAGATCACCGACATTATAATCTCACAGCTCATGGAGGTCGTGTTCGCGCGCACTCATGCTGTCCCACGCTAAGCCAAGCGACACAATCTCGATCCTTGCTGTCGGAGATCCAATTCTAGCCAGCGCTCATCAGTTGCCGGTCTGCGGGCAGTGGGCGGACCAATGGCATTGTAGCGGAGACCAAACGCCGCGGAGATAAACGCCCGAGGGGTTACACGCCTCCTCTTCTGGCGGCCCCGTCTCGCCGGTCAACCATCCTCTGATTGAGTTGCATTTGGTGCCGTAGGTGGCGGCGTCGCCGCGGAACCCGATCTGACAGCACGCATAATCCGTGAGTATACACCAGTCTTGTACTCAGCAGCACTCAAGCTGAGACGTGTCTCCTCACAGGTTCTTGTTGTACGTCTGCTGCGCGATCTCAATGAACCACGAGCTCGTCGTCAATTGCACTTCCAGGCACGCTGATGTTGCACCCTCGAGTACTATTGATCCGACAATTTCCTTCGAAGTTCTCACCGCCATCTCATGCCCGGTCAAATGATGTTCACCATGGCGGCTTCAGTCATCTAGGCCACGGTCCACGAACTTGTGCATCCGATGCGTCTCGGAAGAGCCGTGATTATCGTCAGACATCATAGGTCATCATCCCACATCCTTGAGGAACATCGAGGCTTCTCCAGGCGACAAGTTAACATAGACCTTGTGCGGTGGTCGACATAACCGCGATTTGCAACTGTCTCGAGCACCGCATCCCAGTATTCCGTCCTTGTAGGCGGTGGCGGTGACATCCCCGTATATCTTGTGTCTACGTACAGTAGTAAGTGCACTTGTGATGTTCATCCGAAGAAGACTCGACTTACAGCTCCAGATAGCGGCGGATTCACCGCGAGTCGAAGCCGGGATCCCTTCGTTACACGGCCTGGCATGCGGCGTCTGCATCCCGGACTGGGATATTCAGCCCCGTGGTGGCCCGCTTCTGCACTGACCTCATAAGTCGGCCTGAGGACTCGCCGACCATCAAAATGCTTCACGGCCGATTCAGATGAGTTGCAATGCCAGTGTCCGCGCAGGTGAGAGGCACCCCTTACCACCTCACTTGCGTAACCCGCTGACTTCCGAATCGCTCAAGAGGTAAGACCTACTGTAGATCCCGTTGAAAGGCCCTACAGCAACTCTACACCCTGCCGCTGTTGGCTGGCTTAGACTGACCGCGAAATGATCGATGAAGTCGGGTGTCCCCCGCGACCCGAGCCTGGCAGTGACCTAATCGCGCCCACCGCCCGCAAGTAGCGATAGTGCTTAGTCGCACGGCGCGGCATAACATCACCTTTTCGGAACGAAGAACTCGCCGGAACTCACCGACCCGTTGCAGGGTTACACGGGCTCATTACTCCCCGGCATCACATCGTGGAGGATTCCCGAGCCAAGGCTACAAGATTGAGAACGGATAAAGGAACTCGGTACTTACGACGGGTTTCCCGCTGCACGAGCACTGCACGAGCTCGCTTCCTGTATTCGAGCAACGGGACCAGATTCTCGAACGGCGGGTTTCGCGAACCGCCGCGGCGGCCGTGTCGCCCTTCTGGTATGCTCGTCTTCTGAGTGGCTTTTAACACGTTCTATACCATCCGTCTAGTATCCGTCCGTGGCAGCAGGCGTACGCTCCCCAAACAACCATGAGTGCTGTCATACGACGAGCGCTTGTCCGAAACCGCGTCTGGTACCGGTTGGAGGATACCGCGAGTACGTTTGCCGCTTGTCAGTCGCTTTGTGTTCAATGGACCCTACGAGACTCACCCATCACGTCACGCCCCATACATGATGATGGCAGCAGTCAGACGGAGCCGGGAGCGCCGTCATGATCACGAATCCACGCATCATGGCTAGGGCGATGACTGCGTCGACGGTGAGACCGGACTGGGATGCGCGACAGTGAGTTTCAGTGGTGACAAGGCCCGTACGCTGACAGAAAGAGGCGGACCGGTCCTCCACGCGCCCAAGTACTGATCCCCTTCTTCCAGCACTACTTCCGGCTGCGGTTGCGCAGTTGCTGTCATGCTAGTACTACGTATTGTCCCAATGTGCGATATACGATTGCAAGACTGCGGTTGAAAGTCACTGCAACAGTCAGCTACGAACAGCGCCGCAGCCGATGATGCTCTAGTACCCCTCATACTTCAACGCTTCTTCCAAAGCAGTGTGTCGAGTTCGTAGGTGGTATTACGAACCTCCACGCAGTTCTCACGGCACCTGCCCTTGGAACGGCGCAGAAGTGCTCGGATGCGACTAGCATTGGTCGTGTCACCTTGACAGTCCGGAAATCGATGTGGGCACTGGGCATAGCACTTCGCCACATTCAATCCAAGACTTCTGCGCACAATCAGGTGTGTTTGACTTCGCTCAATCATCCTCTCATCGGTCTTACACATGTACACGCGTTCAGATGCATACTGTGTCGGGAGACCGGTGGGCTCACACATATAAAGAGGTCTTGGAGTTTCGTCAGACAGCATCAGGATTCGACATACATCTTCAACATCTCACGACACACACGACTATATAGCTATGAGCCTCAACACGCTGCCCTCCACGATGCGCGCAGTCGGTATCAACAAGTACGGAGACCTCGACGCTATCGAAGATCTCGTGTTTCCCGTCCCGAAACCCAACCCCGGCGAGATTCTCGTGAAGGTTCGTCATCTCTGCCGGATGCCAACGCGTCTCATTTCGGACTGACACGCATGTGCAGGTCGCATATGGGGGTGTCAACTGGCTCGACACGGGGTACCGCAGCGGGATGGTCCCATTTCCCATCCCACCTCCGCCGAAGCCACTCGGTGGTGAGGCCTCAGGGACGATCGTCGCTCTGCCTTCTGACGAAGCTGTCCTTTCGAACGAGGAGTACAAAGCGCGCGGCTTCCGCGTGGGTAACAAGGTTGCGATCGTGAGTACTTACATCCATACCAATAGTGTTACTGTCGCAGTTTCTCAACATAGTGCGGGGGATGCAGTGGGGAAACGGCGCGTTTGCAGAGTACATGTCTGCGCTGTGGACGCAGGTATCCTCACTTCCAGACTTGGTCTCGATGCGCGACGGCGCAGCTGCCATGATACAAGGTACCCAGTGCCGCCCCTCTTCCTGCATTGGATCATGGGCTGACGCCTTGCTCGGCCGTGCAGGTTTCTCCGCGCTAACGCTTATGACCGAAGCATACAACGTTCAACCGGGCGAGTGCGTTCTGGTGCACACCGTCGCCGGTGGAGTCGGTCTGTGCTTCGCGCAGCTCATGGCCGCCAGGGGAGCTACGGTCATCGGCACGACGAGCACTCCGGAGAAAGCGGAGATCGCGAAGGCTTACGGAGCCGCGCATGTCATCCTTTACAAGCAGGAGGATGTCGTTCAGCGTGTGCTTGAGCTTACCGGCGGAAAGGGAGTGGATGTAATATTCGACGCCGTCGGGAAGGATACGTGAGTGTGTTCTCGATATCCCGACGCGAACTCGATACTAACATATGCTGTTCACAGGTTTGAGAGCGACTTGAAGATGATAGGGAAGAGGGGCACCATCGTAGGCTTCGGGGCAGCCTCTGGACCTCCGCCGGTGTTCGAACTAACCAGGTTCATGGAGAAGAACGTGAAGTTCATGTATGTGAAGTGAGTCGTCCCGGATGCTGCTCAAATACCGCATGAACTATGGTCTGATATGGTCCGACAGCTCTCTGATGTACGCCGAGGACCCCAAGGAAGCTCGGAAGTGGTTCGACGAGGTTTTCCGCCTTGTCGCGAGCGGCACACTGAAGATGCGCATCCATAAGGAGTATCCGTTCACTGCACAGGGCGTGCGAGAGTCGCAGAGTGACATGATGAAGGGGGCATCGGTTGGGAAGTTGCTGGTCAAGATCGCGTAGTAGAGCCCCAACTGAATCATGTATTCCTTATTGACTAACCTCATCCAGTCTGAATAACATCTTCCTGATACGTAGAGTCTCTAGTCAAGAACTTCAAAACTTGGATACGCTGGTAACTTGAAGCAATAAGTAACCGCCGTCAGGCAGGACTCGGAACATCCTCGGAGTCTCGAGGTCATCGGGGCGCCCAGGCGCGTGCAGGAGTCCTCAGTCAGGCTTAGATCGGCGGCCAATCTGACTGGAACCCCTCCTCCGTCCCATGCTGTTCAGTGTTATGACACTTCCTTGAAGACATGCAACCCAGAGCCGCGAAGCTGTGACTGCAATCCGACAGAAGTCAGTACCCGTAACGGACGGTAGTACCTGTATCGTATTTCCGATTACGAATGTGTGCGCCGTTCCGAAGGCACGAAGGTTGGTGTGCAACTAGTATCTGCCACTCCTCCGGAAGACGAGGTGGGTCGCGGCCAGCACCTCGTCTCCTATGGAACATACCCGCCACACAGAAAGCATCCGTACGCGCACTGCGTCTGCTTACTCATCCTGCCATCAGCTCTATGCAAATACATGGGTCCGGATACATAGATGTGTCCGGATGCATTCAACCATGTCGGATTGCCTAGTGGGTCCATCTCTAACGGTATAAAGGGATCCACGAGACTCAAAGCTCAGAAAGTCATCATACAGTGCTTCCGAAGTTTGACAATCCTCTTGTAACCTCTTGCATTCCGATACACTTGCACTAACCACAGTCATGAGTCTCGATTCGCTTCCCTCAACCATCCGCGCAGTCGGTGTCAAGGAATACGGAGACCTCGATGCTATCCAGCAGCTCGAGCTTCCCACCCCCTTGCCCAAACCCAACCAATTGCTCGTCAAAGTGCGTTTCTCCCCATATACCAGTGCCTTATGTGAGACTCATATGCATGTGCAGATCGAGTATGGAGGTGTCAATTGGCTCGATGCCGCATTCCGCGCCGGAAGGGCGCCCCCTGCCTTCCCCGTTCCACCACCGCCAAAGGCACTCGGGTCAGAAGCCGCCGGAATAATCGTCGCGCTGCCGACTGACGAAGCTGTCCTCTCGAACGAGGAGTACAAAGCGCGCGGCTTCCGCGTCGGTGGCAAGGTCGCGATTGTGAGCACGTCCACCCTCATGGTGAAACTGTCGCGGTTGATTCACATGGTGTTCCGAATGCTAGTGGGGCGACGGTGCATTTGCAGAGTACATGTCCGTTGCGTGGACGAACGCGTTCTCGCTCCCGGACGCGGTCTCCACGCGTGACGGCGCCGCGGCTATGTTACAAGGTAATCAATGCCGTACCTCTTCTCACATCGATTCAATTACTGATACTCGACCACACAGGCTTGACGGCCTTGACATTCGTAAACGAGGCGTACAACGTTCAACCGGGCGAGAAAGTTCTGGTGCACACCGTCGCCGGCGGGGTCGGTCTGTGCTTTGCGCAGCTCATCGCAGCTCGGGGAGCTACCGTCATCGGCACGACGAGCACCCCGGAGAAGGCGGAGATCGCCAAGGCTCACGGTGCCACGCACGTCATTTTGTACAAGCAGGAGGATGTCGTCAAACGCGTGCTCGAGCTCACGGACGGAAAGGGCGTGGACGTGATTTTCGACGCCGTCGGGAAGGATACGTGAGTGTCCGCCTCAAGCTTCTGCACGTTGTGTCTGACGATCTTGTTGCCCAGGTTTGAGAGCGATCTGCAGATGATCCGGAAGCGGGGCACCATCGTGAACTATGGCTCCACGACCGGTCCTATCCCGCCGTTCGATTTGCGCAGGTTCATGCAGAAGAACATCAAGTTCACATATGTAACGTGAGTCGTACCCAATCATGCTTGGCCGGTACATCCATGTCGGTCTCACACGATCACACAGAGCTATGGCCTACTGCGAGGATCCCAAAGAAGCGCGGAAGTGGTTCGAGGAGCTCTGGCGCCTTGTTGCCAACGGTACGCTGAAGATGCTGATTCACGAGTACCCGTTCACTGCGGAAGGCGTGAAGCAGACGCAGCAGGACATGGCCACCGGGAAGTCGGTAGGAAAGCTGCTTGTCAAGATCGCGTAGTTGGCGGGTACGCCCGTTGTATGTTGTAGATTAACCCAATAACCACCATGCTCTCCAAGCAATCTCGAGTGCTTGAAGGTCGAAAAGCACTGTGGCCTCATTTATGGCCCCATTACACTCGTTACCAGCGATCGCACGACGCAGAGCATTCGGTAAGTTCGTTCTGATAGTACATTCGCAGAATGACGGCAACCCGCGCACATATGTTACAACAAGTTAGAGAGTGCATAGCAGATACAGCTGGGCGATTCGCTCGAAGTCAGGCTTCACGCGTATGAACCAAGCGGGTTAGATGTAGATTGCGGGTGTCCCTCCCCCATGGTTCTATGAGATTCAGCTGGTCAGGGCTGAGGCATGCTACTATAAACAGTGAGAGTACTCACAACGCATGCGCCCATCTGTAGACCGTCTCTGTACACTGTCAAAGCACGCATCATCTCGTCCGGCCGAAGCCCGCTCTCGTAGTCCGCCTTGAGTACCTCGGCTATGAACGGGTTTGGCGCAACCCCGCCTGTGCCTTCGAACGCTCCCCATCCGCCATCGAAGGCTTCCCACCTCCACTTGCCCTCCGAGCGCACAAAGCGGCCTGGGAGTGCCAAGCCGCCGCCGCACTCGGCCTTGTCGTCCTGCGGGCAACGAAGGACAACCTTGTTGTTGACCGACTTCGTGCAGAGGTACGCGACGTCTTCGCACGCAACTTTGTTCGATCCGAAGGGAGGGTGCATGCCGCGCGGCTTGTACTGCGGCATGAGGTGCCACAGGATTAGAGGGAGGTCATTGATGGTGAACACAACGGGCATCGCTCCGATATAGAGGGGATCGTCGCCAAAATGCCTGTCTGCCGCTCTTCGCGCCTTGGGTAGAGCATCCCTGACCTCGTCGAGCATGTAGTGAATGCCGAGCTCGCCGAGCCACTCGTCAAGGTGTTTCCATCGCATGTTCTCCCACCTGAACCCGTGTGCGGGGTTTCGGGTCGGCCCTCCTCTGGTAAAGAGGCGGTATTGGAGGAATAAGTCCTGAGGGTAGTCTTCCATGGACGTGCCGAAGCTGACAACTCTGTTCGACAGAGCTGTGGTGGCGAATGCCCACTTGTGGGCCTCCAGGAAATCAGAGACCGCTCGAGAGAATGTTTCGATGGAGGCATAGCCACAGTTCAGTACGTCGGACTCAACGAGGATACGGTAGAAGTCCCGGTCCCTGGTCAGCCCCAGGCCATGGAAAGCTAGCCTGCACACAAGGCGCGAAAGGGAGCATGAGCTTTGGAGTAGGTACGTGTCGAAAAGCCACAAAGACTTACTTGTGCAACGGCCAGTGCTCCCTCTGGCAAGTTTTACTGCAGTACAATGGCCCTGCAAAGCAGCCATGGCAGGCCTTCAACTTCTTCCCGTTCCCGGGCTCTTGACCACATTGCGCGCAATAGCGCACTGTAGCAGAGAAGTTGACATTGTCCGGGTCTGTACCATCGTTGTCGGCCATGCTTGGAGTGCTCATTACTTGGTATGCTATGCCTCGTCAAGTAGGTCTAGAGGCGCATATGGACAAGTAGTGGCAATAGGAGGAAACAGCCTGTAAGCTGCAGCGAATTGACGGTGGAGGGCGACGACAACGTGACGGTGCCTGCGGCAGAGGTCCGTAGTTCATGACGCGTGACGTCACGCGTTTTTAGAGCGTCCGTACGGCTGACTTCAGACTCCCACCTGCTCCCATCTGCTCGTACTCTGCACTAGGACGACAATCTCGCTCACATCACCTCTGTGCTGCCAAGGGAGAAGAACCTGTAAAAAGTTCCTCCATGTCATGTTGCTGGCAGGGCAAACAGGTGTGGCACGTTGGTGCCTACCGCAGCCAAAGCCCCATTGCACATCCGTTCTGCGGTAACGTGCCTTATGAGGGGTCACTTGCACGCACTCACCGTCGTTGCATACCAGATACGCCTCAAATAATTTCATTATGTAGCCCAGGTCACATGTCAGGGTGAAGAAAGATACAACAGGATACTTACAAGGGCCCCCCGGCTACAACTATTTCCGCGGAGGCGATCCTCTAGCGCCGACTTATCCCCTTGCTAGCCTCGTGTCAGCCTCGCATCCAGCTCGCACCTCTTCGCTGTACCCCCATGTCGACGTTGCTGTCAGATACCACTCCTGGTCCCCAGAAGTATCGCTTATGCGGAAGCTGCGGGAAGGACCTCACCGAGCCTGGCAGCAGGTCAGACGTTGTGCCCGTTGTTTCGTCTCTCCCGCGTACTGTAGCCGGGAGTGCCAGACCAAACAGTGGCCAATACATAGGTGAGTGTCCTTCCGATAATCTGATCATGTGGCTCATGTTGTGTGAACTAGGACGTCCTTCCATGTGGGCCAGAACAGTGCCCTCTCCACTGACGAGATCGAGGCTGCTGTACGGGAGCTCAAGTACCCGTCAGCCAAAGCGCTCTCGAAGACATTCTCCGACTACCTGGAAGCGCACAGCTGGGCGATATCTGCCATCATCAAGACCGACTCGCTACTCCACTACGGCCATGCTTTCGAGGACCACGAGCCACACCACGTTGTCTGCTTGCAATTCGCATGCCGCCGCGAGTTCAGTGCTGATAGCGATCAGGAACGCGACCGGCGCCCGCATTGCGCTTTCTTCCTGCGAGAGAGTCATCGTTACGCCGACCTTTCGAGATGGCTTCAGTCGCCTGAAGACATGGAGCGTATAGGCGGACATACATGCGCGATGGCCAGAAGGCGCACGAGTACTACCTCTCCCGACACGATCCGGCGTACCTCGGTGTCCTCGGTGTGTCGTTCGTCATCAACGGGCTTCCGATCTTGTACTACGACTTCGTGCCGCAGTACATGCCGCGCTGCCCTTCGCCTCGTCCCCGGGAACTCACATTCTTCGAAGAAAGGCGCATCTTCGAAGACTTCCTGAACCTCTGCTTCGGGAGCCTCGGCTTCGAGTTCGTGTTCCGCTGTTCGGAGGATCAACCAGATGGCGCCGGAGTTGCGATCCCGGGCCCTTTGGTGAAGAAAGAAGGGAAGTGGCAATGGAAGCCGTTCTTCAGGAGCTGGGCAGAGTACGGACCGCGACTGGTTACGAAATTGGGGACGCTGCTCAGGGAGATGGAGACTGGCCGTAGTCCAAAGTACATGATGGAGCTGTTCCATAGGTACGCTGTGCATTGAGAAGGCACTACGTGAGTCTCCTCACACTTCCACCTCGGCTCCTGATCTGAAGTAGGCTGCGTATCTACTACGTTTCAGCCTCGAGTATCTCTCCTGTTCTCAGAGTACCCCACTAGACCGCCGCGAAGTAAACGAGCTTGAGCTGCTGGAAGCTTGACCACGTGTGCACAATGGAGACACAAACCTGACTCTTATACTTACAGCATGTACAAGGGGAGCGTGTGCACGTTTGTCATCGCGAACGCCTCATTGCCCAGCCCCTCCGGGTCTACATTCTGTTCAGCAGGTTAATCATCGTGTATTATATGGCTAGACGACAGCACGATGACAACCAGCCAAAGTGTCTTGCAGAAGGAGGACTCGCAGCTACAGCTGGGCGATCCGCTCGAAGTTAGGGCGCACACCGCCCTTCCCATCCACATCGTTCTTGAGCAGTTGGCTCCGGATCTTTCCAGTGTAATTCGTAGAACGCATCCATGCCTCAAGCGTGAGCAGTTGGGGATGGATGCGTAGCAGCGACGCGAAGTCGCGCTGGATGAGATCGTCACGGTAGAGCTGCCACCAGCGGACGAAGTTCTCGCGCCACGTCGTCGTGCCGTCGCCGCGGCGCCGCTCGTTAGCAAGCGGCCGGTCCGTGTCGAGGAAGAGGCCCATCCACTCATCGATAGAGAGCGGGACGTACTCGGCCTTCTTCCCGGTCACCGCGGTGAACGTCTTGACGAGGTAGTCCCAGCTGACCCAGTCGCTCGCGATCTCAAGCTCCTGTCGTGATGTCGCGGCGCGGTTGTCGAAGATGTACCGCGCAAAAAAGCCGAGGTCTTGGAGCGCAATCATGGGGACGTGTCCTCCACCGACGGGGCTCGTGAAGACGTGCGTTCCGTCGGCACGCACTTTGATAGGACCGAACACGCCCTACGAGTCAGTGAATTAGTAAACGGGCTCCGACGTCGTATGTGGGCACGCAGCGACTCACCATGTTGAGCATATCCATATAGGGCCCCGTCGTGAGGATGCTCCAAGACATGTCCTTATCGCTTACGATAGAGTCTTGCGAACGCATCCAGTCGGCGACGCGGCACTTGCCCGTGTAGTGCTCCGCGTAGTATTTGGGATCGTAACCGCCCTTCTGCTCACACACGAAGGAAGTCAGTCTCTGACAACCACAAGCAGAGCAATGGACGGGACCTTGAACACATTGTCCAGGCTACTCCACACGTAGTGCTTGATCGTGCCGGCTTGCTTTGCGAGCTCGAAGATGCGGATGCCGGAGAAGACCTCTTTCTCCTGTCCGATGGTGAAGCTGTCCGTGTTGACGTATGCGCCATAAGCTCCGTGAAGAGCCGCAAGTATGCTGGGGAGGTCGTCAATGCTGCCTGGAACGAAGAGTTGGTCAGTAAGCCGGTCGTCTCGGGCTATTGAAACTCAAGTCTTACCTTGAACGACTTCGACTCCCTTGCTGGACAATTCCTGCGCACGTGTACTTGCTGTATCGCGAGTCAGCGCTCGCACGGAGTACGGGGAAGGAGAGCCGTCCGGACGAGGTTTCAGGAGGGCGTCGATAACAGCTATGCCTTGGGCACCCGTGGCACCGATGACGAGGATAAGCTTGGGGGAAGACATGGTTCAAACTGGTGAAATCGAGAAGGCGAATGAATGAGCAAGCAGCAACAGCAGGGCTGTATATATATGAAGTACTGACGGAACCTTGTGCATGAGATCCTCGGGGTGCGCCACGGTCCGCCCGAGACTGACTTAGCGATGACCGATGGGATACAGAGAGGTCGGTCATCGCTACGGGGGACGCTGACTATCGCAGCAGCCTTGGGAGTGTCAAGTGGCGGACCTGTGGCAAACACTCGGGGTGGTTATGGGTAACGGTAAGGCGGCTATGCGCGATAAGTATCGCATGACGATTGTTGATCGCCGAACGTCCTGGTTCGAATCGGAATCGCAAGCCTCGTCCTCGTCTCATTGAGTACGGATTCAACGAGGCACTATGTTGCCAACTGCTAGGCAATCTAGAAGAGACAGTGAAGTGAATTAAGGACGAAGTGGACAAGCTGCCAGTGAGCTTGCCACGGTAGACTCGTCGTCCGTTAGACGCTGTTACCCCGGAGGTGACTTCCGAGAACTTCCGAGTGCGGCCGACGCCAGCGCTTCCCCGGCCAACGCCTCCTCTACCACAACGGAGAAATCATCGTTTTCTGCAACTGAGCGAAGACACAGCAGTCTGCGTTGAAGTCGGTTCGTTCTCACCACTAGCAGTTCTTTACTTTCTCAGGATTTTGCTGATTCGAAAGGACAAAATGTCCTTGGCAGTGCTCCCATGTCGGCTCTTTGAACGGCACCAATTCTGGTCCCATCAAGTTTAGGTCTTGCGGCTCTTGTGGAAAGGACCTCAGCGGGAAGCAAGTCAAGCCGTGTACGAGTACTCGTGGATTAAGACCGACTCCGTCATCCAATTCGAACATATACTGAAGCGTCACAAACCGCGCCATATGTTGTGCCTGCGATTCGAGTGTCGCCGCACGTTCAGCAGTGACAGCGCTCGGGAACGCGACTGTCGCCCGCATTGCGCATTGCCCTGCAGCTTGTAGGCCGCTATGCCGACTTCACGGACTGGCTCCAGTCGCCCGGAAACATGGAACGTCTAGGCGGACGATGCACAAGTACTCTCTCGCGGCGATCCGGCATACCTCGGGATCCTCGGCGTGTCCTTTGCCATCGCGGGGCTCCTGATCTTGCGCTACGATTTCGTGCCGCAATATCTTCCGCGCTGCCCTTCGCCTCGTCCCCGGGAACTCAGCGTCTTCCAAGAATCGTGCATCCTTGTCGATTCCGCGATACTCTACGTCGGGAGCCTGGGCTTCGAGGACGTGCTCCACTGTCCCGAAGATGCGCCAGATGGCGCCGGGGTGGCGATCCCGGGTCCTCTAGTGAAAGAAGACGGGAAGTGGACATGGAAGCCGTTCTTCACGAGCTGGGCAGACTACGAACCGGGACGGTTCCCGGAACTGGAGAACGCGCTCAAAACGATGGAGACTATACGCAGTCCGAAGTGCATGTTGGAGAGGTACGCTGCACACTGAGCAGCCCACTACGTGAGTCTTCTCCTCGCACGTCCACATGGGCTCCTGACCCGAAGTCCGCCGTGTACTATTTCAGTCCATGCAACGTCAATGCCGCGAAAGCTCACGTCCAAGTTGGAGAGGAGCCATGGCGACGTCGGACTCAGAACCTTGCTCGCCCGGCCGTCAGCTGGCCAGTCGACTTTCTGAACTTCGACGCAGCAGGGCGCACATTCAGTCCCGCAGATCTCACATCAGCCGCCGATGGCGTTTCGGTTTGATGTAACCACCATCGCTGGCACATTGTTGGCACTAGCCGGCCCGCAGGTGTTGAATATTGACAGGATAAGCTGACGGGCGTGAAGTTTGCACGGTTTCGACCGGCCGCCGTATGTCTCGGAGCCAGGCAGCGCAGCATAGGCGCTGAAGCACTCTTGCTCCAACCGTCACCAGCGTTGTCTACCTCTGTCAATTTGTGCGTCTCTAGTGCCTGTGGTGTCTGCGCACCGTACGACTTGCAGATTCCCATCGGACTGTACTAGCTTGGGTTCTTCAGTACTGGCATCCCGAGTCCGATCACGATCCGGGCACTCGAATTTGTCTTACCCTTCTGTAAAGACGACCAGCCAGCCGCCTATCTCCGCCTGCAGATGGATGATCGTCGCAACTTCCAAGGGGGGAGCCCCAGGAACCATCGAGGAACATGGATATCCCACCGCTCAGCCGGATGTGTCAAGGTTCACTAAAGTTCACTTCAAGTTGTAGAACCCGGAGCGGAGCTCTGTGGCGGCGCCGTATGCATGGAGTATTGCTGCTGGTGACCAGGAACATGTTCTCATCGGCATCCTACTCCGGTTCGTACGCCTGGATGCTGGACACTGGGTAGCTGCTCACACAGTTTTGGACAGTTGCGGCGAAGGCTCATCAAGAATGCACCCTAGGGCGCCATCACAGAAGTCAGGAAGCCATGGGAGCTCAGGCGAAAATCCCGTCCTTGGCAGGCCTTCGAGCACATCCTGTCCATCGACCAGTTCTGAGGCTAACTACGCGATGCAAAACCGAACGGTAAGTTCATTGTACGCATTGCGCCGCCATCAATGATTTTACTCACCTTAACACTTTGTCTCGAGCAAGGAACCGAAGGGCGCCGTCTGATGCCAGCGCGCCTTACATCGGCACATCATTCCCCATGGCACAATTCACCAAGTCGGCTTCTCGAGACGCTTACAGCACGCTGCGCCGCGTCCGCCCTCCTGGCATCGACGCATGGACGTCTGGACGCCGGTATGGGAGGCGAACTGCCCTGGCGCCAGCTCTTGTCGGATGTTCCTATCACGGCGCTGCCACCGCTCGGCAGCTGACGTCTCCTACACTGATGCACCACTACGATTCGGGCGGGTGCTTCCCGAAGGTCCAATGTCGCGCAGAGATTCTGGCGCACACACCCACGATGTGCTATATAGCTGGCGCGCATACGATAGTGTTGGGCACAGCCAGTCGCTAGCCCAATCCTTTGTTTTCTTCTCAGGCTTTTTGTTTAAAACCCTGCCAGCCGCCGCGAGCACAGTCGCGAGTCCTCCGCCCTGACCTATCTATCGCCATGTCCACCTCCACTCTCCAGCACGTCCCCGTCTCTGCGGTCCACCCCCGCCCCGCCGCCTTGAGGAATTGGGAGCGTACCCGTGGCAGCCGCCAGGTGCACTGGCTGGTAGAGTTGATTGCTGAGGCGGTACGCTCGTCTCTCTGCTGGTGTCCAATTTCCTCTGACGAGACATACAGACGGGAACATTCCTCTACACGTTCGCGGGGGCTGGCTCCACCGCCGCCTACGTCCTGGGCAACATCTTGGAGATTCCCGGTCTCGGAAGTACGTGAACATGCTCCGTGAAATGATCCGGTTGCTAACAATTGATATAGGTCTCTTCCAGGTCGGCGTTGCCTACTCGGTGGGCATCGCACTCGCGCTTGCGGTCTGCCTGGTGCGTGCAATCCACGGCTCATCCATTCCGCACCGCTAACGTTGGCATACAGCCGACCTCCATGGGCCAATTCAACCCTGGCCTCACCGTCCACGCCATGGTCTTCAATGGGTTTCCCGTTCTGAAGGGCTTAAGGTGCGCCACCTGCTTGCTTCTCCCGCGTAGAATGATCCCTCACAATGTAGCCGCGTACAGATATATTGCGGCTCAAATATTCGGAGCCTACATCGCATGCTTGCTGATCTACGTACAGTACAAGCAGTACCTCCACGTGCGTTGGTCCGGCCCTTCATCCGAGCAAGAGAAGGACATTGACGTCCTGATATCTAGCTGGCGGTCGACAGCCTCAAGGCCGCGGGGAAGTACGACGCGGTGATGTTCACGCCTAACGGGCCGGGTGGAATCTTCGCCTTCTACGTTCCCGCGGGTTCGAACCTCGGCTACGTTGTTCTGAACGAATTTGTCTGCGTAGGTCTGGGCTCGTTCTTGCTTCTGGACACCGATTGATTGCCTCGTTGTGACAGGACTTTGTGCTCGCACTCGTTATCTTCGCATGCACTGCGCCTTCCAACCACCTTTCCACGCCGACGACAATGCCCTGGCTCGTCGCGCTAGCCTAGTAAGTGCCGATACTCTTCGGTCGAAGTGGCCCCACTGACACCATGCGCAGCGGCGTCGTCATCTGGGGTTTCGCACCGGTCGGTCTCGCAGCGAACGCAGCCCGTGATCTCGGCGGCCGTTTCGCTGCGCTGACTCTTTTCGGGAGTCCCGGAAGCGGCGGGAAGTACGCCGCGATCTCTGCACTCACGAACATCCCTGCCACCCTTATCGCCGGTGTGTTCTACGAACTCGTCTTCAACGACTCCGCTCGCAGTGCGTCGCCTTCCTATCTCGTCTGCCCGCTGACATCGAGGACTGATCCACTCCGGTGCGGCAATCCAGCGACGAACCCTGAGTGGCTGCACATGCTATCTGGGATCGAGGCCGAGATGCAGCGCAAGGCTGGCGGCGACGACACGCCTTCGCTGCACGGCTCGACGAGCTCCGACCAGAAGGGTGTTGTGTAAGCGTAAGTAATGGTGGATGTGCATCGTTGACCCGTCCGGCTTAATCTGGTTCAATGTCTGTGTGTTCCCTGTAACCTTGTAAGTTAGTATTTCACTCTAATGGTGTATTCCGCGGGCTCCATCCTGTGTTGTTACGTCAAATCGCGATCACCGTGCCTCACTAACAGCTGAGCAATCTCCGATGTCGTGGAATGTTCCTGGGTCCCACAACGTTCTCCGTGCAGCCGAGGGCAGCCGACATTCTACATGTCATGGGGAGAAAACATATCTTCTGGGGAACGCCGCAGCGGCAGAGAGGAATGGGGCTGGGCTTGGTCGGATGCATCGAGGATGGAACCACTCTGTCAGGCCAGCCACCCCTTGGCAGAGGCAACACTGCTTAGCGCCCGCGTCTTCAGCTCTTCCGCCAGACTATACTGAACGCCTCCGATCACTGGTCGATCAGCTTGCTCTTGTCATTTGATCCTCACCGGCTTCAACCTTTCTGCCGGGTTAGCCGTGCGGGGCCCCGCATTGGGCCGCTCGCACTGACCCGGGCTCTGCGGGGAACGGGGCCCCGACTCTAGACTGCGGAACGCATATCGCCCTCAGCAGGTAGAGTGCCACTGACAGAATGCGATGCCGTCCGACTCTCGAGGGGGTCCGCGACTTCGAGCTGATCGTGGACTAAGGCAAACGGCGGAAGGCACACCACCGCGGGCACTGATTAGCCGGCTTGATGCGGGTCAGGCGAACCCAGCGACGAGGTCATGTGTAGCGCAGGCTGAGGGCACCCCGCGGGGTACGCACCCAAGCCACAGGGGCATGCCCCAGTCTTCGGCGGTGCGCGCATAAGCAGACTTGCGCAAGCGGGTCCGGGGAAGAGGCACCAGACACAGAGCGGAGTGGGAAGATAAAGACGAGGTGGTGGATAGCGCGAACACTCGCCAGGGCCCCGCCTGTGGATCCTCCCTTCCCCTCCGCATCGCAACCGCTCCAGGACGCTGTTCTGCTCTTCACCTGCGGCCACCGTCCACGACACTCAACCCGCAACACAAGTCGTTGAAGAGCCCCCGAGTCGACACCATGGCCGTCGCTGGTATCCACATGATCCCCCGCCGCGAGCAAGTCCACCTCGCGGACATCAAGCCCCGTATCAACTCCTACGTCGCATGGGAGCGTCTTCGCCATCGTCAAGCCCACTGGCTCGTGGAAGGACTGGCTGAGTTTGTGAGTGCTCTCTCTGGAGTTCCCATTCCCATCGTCGGTGTCTCACTCAACGTCCCCAGATGGGCGTCTTCTTTTACGTCTACCTCGGTTCGTTGCCCCTCTACTCCCGCCTCTTCTGTACGATGCTCACCGTGTTGTGCAGGAGTCGGGTCCACCGCAAACTTCCTGCTTGGAAGCGTCGCGGGAATCGCTGGCCTCTCGTCCATGTTCCAGATCGGTGTCGCTTATGCGATCGGTATCCTGCTCGCGATCGTGGTAAGTAGCTCCCCTGAAGCAGCAGCGAGCACAGGCTCACCGTCGTGCAGGTGTGCGGACCGACGTCTGGAGGCCACTTCAACCCGGCCGTCACAATCGCCCACGTCGTGACAAGGGGTTTCCCGCCGCTCAAGGCTCTCAGGTAAGTTGTGGGTCCATGTTTACGCGGGGAATGCTGTGGGGATGCGGGGTTACACCTCGTTCTCGATCAGCGTTTTACCACACGAGTTTAGCCGTGTCGGCCCTGGAGACAGTTGAGCTGACGACATTCGTCTCTAGGTACATCGCGTTCCAGATCTTAGGAGGCTACATTGCATGCTTGCTCGTCTACGTCCAATGGGGGGACTACATCGCGGTTCGTGCACGCAATCTATGTCCGCGATCTCATTTCATACTGACGCCGTTATTATTTCTGTGCTGTTCTATTCATTGCGTTGCCGTACACTGACTCATCTACGCGCTCCTCGTCACCGGGTCCTATGCGACTCACCTACCACAGGAAGTCACCGAAGCTCTCGAAGCAGCAGGCAAACTCGACGCGGTCATGTTCACGCCCAACGGCCCTGCCGGCGTGTTCGCGCTCTACGTCGCCCCCACTTCCAACCTCGGGCGTGTCTTCTTGAACGAGTTTGTTTGCGTAAGTCCCGCGAAGCGGCCGTCAGCTGCATGACAGTTCATGTCACTCACCGTCTTCCCGATCCTGCAGGACTTCCTGATCGGCCTCGTCATCTGGTCTGTGATCGACCCCACCAACTTCTCGGCTCCTCCCGCTGCAGGGCCCTGGATCGTCTCCTTCGTATAGTGCGTGCACACAACACTGATGCAGCCACTGTTGCTAATCCGCTTCTCCGCAGTGGTGGTATGGTTTGGGGATATGCCACAGTCGGAAGTACGCACCTCTATTCCACTTGTCCTGCAACCCCATGCTGACTGACCGCCGCTCTCCTGCAGTTGCTACCAACGCTGCCCGTGACGTCGGTGCCCGGCTCATGGTGCTCACCATCTGGGGTCTCCCTGCCGGTGGAGGATCTTACGCCGCCATTGCTGCCCTCACGAACATCCCGGCCACTCTCCTCGCCGTCCTCTTCTACGAGTACGTCCTGGCCGACTCCAGCCGAGGTCCGTATCACTCTTTTCCCCCTCGTACCGTTCCCGAGACTAACACGGAACTCACCAGTGATCACGCCGGCTCACGTCGACTACCTCAACGGCCACCTCGCGCACGAGGAGCACAGCCAAGGCGTCATCCGGCGCGCCTCGCCCGCCACCTCCCTCGCCGACGAGAAGAGCCGCGAGCAAACCATCGAGCACGTCTGAGCGCTGCTCACCGGCAATCGAATACGGTATGGGATCTTCCAACGGTCAAAATGCGCAATCTGGCTTGAATACGGGATATGGGGTATGGGATGCGATGAGGATTCGACGACGATGTACTATAGGAACGACTTGTACTCACTTTTCTACGACCACTGTACTATTTCCAGACGAAACGAATGCCCTCCTTCGGGGGAGGACGAGCACCAGCACCAGAGATCTTGTTGTGAGCCCCGGTCCGAGGTGCTTATATGTTCGAGGGAGAGATAGGCCGGCAAGCGAGTTTCCCGGATGCCGGCAGGCGTTGTAAGCCGAAGCCACAACGCCGACCATATCCGTGATCACCGAGCGTCGGGCCCGAAGGCGCTTAGCAAGCTCCCGGCTTTCTCTGACCTCCATGCTGGTATGGCCATGTGTTACTGAGTTCCTCGACGACCGGGCGTACTTCTTCAGCTGCGTGGAGGCCAGAAATCATGAGGCATTGGGATATCGTCCACAATCCGGACAACCCGGTCGCGGTGGGTAAGCCCAGTGACTCACACTGGTATAATTAAAGGTCAATTGAACTTCTAGGTGCCTGACATACAGCGAAGTCACCCAAGCATGCGCTGTGACCTCCGTTACGAGTAGCGTTGGCTCCACGGGTGTGTTTTAGGTCATATCCAACCACAACATGAACCACGTCATGGACATCTGGAGAGCACTGGCATGCTATCATCCCAGAGTCCATCGAGCTCGTCAACCGGTCATCGACACGCACCAACCTGAAGGAGAACTGTCGTTTATAACCCTTCACTCCTGAGTGCACTTCACGTAATGTCTGACCTCATAAGCAAGGATCAGCAAGACAGTCGTGCGCCAACTCGCACGCACTGCAGACTTGGTGGATAGCGCGGGACCGCCGTGTCCGCATGGGGTTCCTCTCAATCCCTTCATTCAAGCGACTGTCCGGTGCGTGATAAATTGTCAATTCTACCCTCATACCCACTGACTGCTCCCCTTGCAATTGCAGCACAATCGCAGTTCACCGCAGTTCGCCCCCGGACGCCTGCACTCCGATCGCGGCACCCTCGAATTGCTCCTCTTCGCTCGCATGGTTGGAACGGGTCATGTGTGCATACAGTTGGAGAAGGACGGAAGCCGGGACGCCTCCGCCAGGAGCCTTCGTTCTATCTTAAGTGCACCGGGTCGCACCCGCGTACAGAGAAGGAGGGCTTGCGAACCAGTGGGCTGATAACGCACGAGCAGCTGGACCCCCTGCTTTCGTGTGCCCCTCTTTGACGACTGCAGCTGCTGGCACACCTCTCGACAACAACAGAAATGACACGTTCGCAACTGTTCCCAACGGACGGCCTGGTTCATCTCGCAGACATCAAGCCGAGGTCGAATATACAGATTATATGGGAGAGGCAAAGGCGTCGCCGGGTGCACTGGTTATCCGAGTGCGCGGCTGAGTTTGTGAGTCGCGATCTGGTGTGTCAGGTTAGACCCCACAGGGCTGACGATGACTTTCACAGTTCGGCGTGTTCTTCTTTGTGTTCGGCGGTATGTCGCGGCATCCAGCTATGCTTCTGTGCAGAGCCTGACGGGTGCGCGGCAGGTGTCGGCTCTGCGGCCTCGTACCACCTGAATCCCACCAACTTGGAAGGTGTATCTTCGGTATTCCAAGTCGGGATGGGATATGCCATGGGCGTCCTGTTTGCATTCATCGTGGGTTCTCGAGTTGTGCGGACACTATCTTCAGTCCTGACAGCCGTTACTTTGAAGGTGGCGGCGCAAACATCTGGAGGACACTTCAACCCCGGCGTGAGCATCACCTTCGTGCTCATGAGGAGGATGTCCCTCCGGAAGGCCCTTCGGTGAGTCTCCTATGGGTTGAATTCTCATCCCTCGTGGCCTTATGCCCCATCTTCAGCTATATTGTCGCCCAGCTTCTCGGTGCATACGTCGCGTGCCTTCTCATATATGCACAGTACAGAGATATCATCAAGGTAGGTCTTGATATGACTCGATGCTGGACTGCGCTGACGCATCGTTGTCATGACGTATCTGCGACAGGACACTGAGCAAGCACTCGCGGCAGCCGGAACCCTTGACACCGTCCTGTTCACCCCGAGCGGTCCCGCCGGTGTCTTCGCCATCTATGTGACTCCGGGAACGAACCTGGGCCAAGTGTTTCTCAACGAATTCGTCTGTGTAAGCTCATGATTTGGCGTGTCAAGCAACTTCACGGTCTCACGCAAAATCCGCTTCCGTTGCAGGACTTCATGATCGGATTGGTCATATGGGCAGTCGACGACCCCACGAACTTCACCGTCTCCCCCTTGGCGGCCCCCTGGCTCATCGCATTCGTGTAGTACGTCTGCATTCGTTGTCGCGGAATCCGACGCCGCCGGGACGCTGACGGCCGTGAACCCGACATAGCGCGCTCATGGTATGGAGTTACTCCCGCGTCGGAGGTACGTACGAGCTTCGAGCATTCGTCGCCTCGACTCGAAGGCTCCTTGAGGCTCGCATGAACGAATGCTGACCATGCCTCTCGCACGCCAGTTGCCACCAACTCCGCTCGCGACGTCGGTGCACGGCTCATGGCACTGACGGTCTGGGGCCTCGACGCCGGTGGCGGCCCGTACGCCGCAATTACCGCGCTCACGAACATCCCCGCTACCTTGCTCGCAGCCGTCTTCTACGAGACGGTGTTCGCGGACTACAGTCGCAGTGAGTGCCTCGGACCCGCGCAGGCGGATGAGACCGGACTCACACCGTACTATGATGCAGCCGTCACGCCCGCGCATGCCGACTTCCTGGCCGCACGTCTTGCACAAGAGCAGCACGGCCAGGGCCTGCCGATGACGAACCCAGCTGCAAGCGCGTCTACGGAGAAGGTCGTTGAAGGGACCCTCGAGCGGGTCTGAGGCGGCAGCTCAAAGTTATGTCCGTGGGTGGTTTCCCAACTACAGGAACCTGTGTGGTCGTTAGGCTTTACCAGGAATGGAAGCGTCGGGCAACTTGCCCCAACCAGCGATGCAGTTCGGAGACCGCTGGGCTGAACTTTCGACTGGCGTGAGTATACGGACGGATCTTCCTCAGAGCGGTGGCAAGCGCCAATCTGTACCATGACCACAATCCGCCTCGCCACCACACGCTAGGCCACGGGAGTTTGCCTTCTTCCGCTAACAGGTGAGCGTCGACATCTCCCGCGAATATAGTCCTCCTCCGGTGTCCTGTCAAGCTGATGCTGTAAGCAATTTATGTCGGTCACACGGGCTCCGGTTGACAGGCTAAGTACCCATACCGTGCGCGTTCGCGGTGACGTCGTCCTTGTCCTCAGTGCGAAGGCGCGACCCTCATCGGCATCCCGAGTCTCGGAGAAGTTCGTCAATTATCGAAACGCATTGACTTCGACGTCTAGGCCTAGCACCCCAATCTGACTCGCTGTAAGCGGCTCTCGGCCGCGCCTGCCAGCCTGTGCCTGTGCAAGTTCAAGGGGGTACAGCCACTCGTGGAGTGCGCATATGTGTCTCAGTTGCTCGCTTATACCTCCACGAAAATGGCAAGTGTCATGTCGGGATGCTTCCTGGGCCCCTGAGGTATCGAGGACGTGTGGGAGGAGCGACCACAACAACTGTGCGACATAGGTACGTGGCATTTCCCGTCACTCGGAGCAAGCTGCTGGTTGCCGGTTCGCAGGTGAGTAAGCTGTTGATCCACTGTCCCGCCACACACAGTCATCGCGATTCCCTGGCACAGGAACCCATACACGGTTAGACCGCGACGGACGGACGGACGGACGGCCCACCTCAGTCCTCGTCCCGAGGTTTTGGAACGATATCCTTACGACCGTGACCCCGTCTCGACTCTCGACTCTCGATGCGCCTACGGAAACCTCTGTACATACTCGTAGCTCCAACCTCTGATTCGAACAGCTCCAAGGCTGTTGAGTGCGCCGGAACGCTATACAGCTGCCCACATGGTCTTGAACCCTACTCGCACGGAGTATTGGCCCCCATTGGCATGGATCTTCGCAGAAGGCATCGCATGCGCGTAATCACGATTGCACTGAAGGTCATATCAGACGACTATGCTTTGCGGTAGTGAATTAGCCTCAGAGAAGGTACGACCGGGATACAGCCTCCCTGTCAAATATGTCATGAAGCCGCGTTAGAGGGTGCACTAGGCGCCCTGTATACGCGGTCAGGTGACTGTGACATCTACGCGTTCGACGCGTCAAGACGCGCGTATGGTGCCTTGTCGGCGACACGGAAAAGGGAGTTATTGCCCGGCCGCTCTGGCCATCAAACCACATGCGGTGCGGATATATGCATTCTCTGTGTGCACTCGAGGAAGGCGGAGGAGCACGGTGTACAATTGTTCCTCAGGGTCCAAATATGCCGGACGAATGTAGCAGGCGCGGTACAGGCGTAGCTACACCGTTATGGGAGGAACCACGATTCACCAGTACAATGAATCGGCATTGAGGGCAGTGCGCAGAAGACGTGCAGAGCACCGCCAGTAGGGGTAAAATGACACGATATTCGAATACATGATTACAAGATAAGTTACATTACGGTGGTGCAAGGACAGGCACGCTAGCTACGAGTACAGCAACAGAGAGTCCTACGGGGAGAGAAGTCCGAGAGGTACAACGACGAGAGCGTCAAGGAGACATTACGCGAACGATAGCGGAGGGTAACGTACGACAAGGTATCAAGAGAGACAGGTCCGAGGCAGAGTTTATCACGAGAGACGATGTGGGAACGAGCACAGACGAGAGCGGCGATATCGAGAGCGGCGACAGTGACGAGCGGAAGAAGACGGAAGGCGCGGAGCGATATTCCCCGTTGCTCCCGTTATGCGTATCCTCGGGCCCGACGGTCACTTATGAGAGCTGCTAGTGTTTGGCGGGCTGCTTCTTCCTTGACTGCGCTCTGACTCGGGCCATACGCACGACCGTACTCGACGCCGCGTACTGCGAAAGTTGGTGAGCATCTGTGCTCACAACGATGAACGAGCGCGGACGGCACTCACTGTAAGCTATCGCGGTCCACGATGGTTGGTGCAAGGGGCCTGTCTGGAAGAGTTCCCAGGTCAGGAGACGGGCACCGCCGTTCGCCTGGAGGTAGTTGTTAAGCTGCATGCGCCAGTCTAGACACGGCGCATCAGTAAGGGAACGGTGTCAAAGCAGCGTAGAATGCGTACGGAAGGATTCTGCCATTGAGCTAGAGTGTAAAGTGCTCGAAGTGTTCGACCGTAGCAGTGGTCGTAGCAGTGGTGGTGGTCAGCGAGGTGACTGTAGTGGTGGTGGGATGAGAGAAGATGGGAAGTCTCTGCGGCCTAGCAGCCGCACCCTTTATAGAGTCTTGTTGACTTGTCCTGCGGTCGAGGAATAGCCAGAGAGCCGTGAGTCAGAGTATTATGCACAGCCAAAGGCCTTGTTATTCAGTGATACCGCGGATCCGGGAGACGGAATACAGGACCCACCGGAGAGTGTAGGGAGCTGGCGGCAAGGGAAGCGCGTCGGGGGTCAGTGCGACATATGGTGCAGACATCGACGAAACGTACAAGAATGCGATATATGTGGCAGCATTGTCCGGGCGTACGCAGTGACATCAGTGGACGCGCAGCGAACTGCTGTGCGTAGTAGGTGCGCGTCTGCGAACAGGAGTTTACGGAGTCGTTTAGACTAGTATGTCGTCCTCTCGTCCCGGTGCTCCGCGGCTAAGGTACTAGGATGAGTCAGGCCGTCGCCGGAGGCTTGCGTTGACTCGACGCTCGGCGAGGCGGGGCACATCAACGCTCCTCGGCATGTGCTTTCGAAGGAGTCATGTTCAGGATGTCTCCCAGGCATTCGTTCAGCGAGTGCGAGGACTACGAGCGTGTTCCACGTACCTTAACTCCGTGGCTCACGTAGCTCCGTCGTGGCAGATGCGCCATTGCGTCCCAGCTTGCGGCGCAGCCAGTCCCTGAGCGCTGAGAGCATGCGGCCGCTCGGCGACTTGCACTGATAAGAGGACTCTATTTGCTCTCCATGACAACCACCGAGCGAGTCCGAAGCGGTGCGAGCCTTGAGGCTCGTGGCTTGAAGAGGCAAAATGGAGGACGGCAAACCTGTGTGGCTTGTGGGAGCAGAACGCGGAGTCAACCTGAACCTGCGATCCTATCGGCGATGCCATCAACTGGGCCGTGCTCTCAGATGGCGTCCTCTGTCGATCTCATTCCCGGCGTTCATAACTCAAGATACAAGGGCATATGTGGCTTCTGTCAAACCGAAACGTACCCAGAGACGGAGCCCATCTCCCCGAGTCCCGGTTTGCGCCGTCGAACTGCGTGAATATGGCTCTCCGGCGAATCCGTCTCGCGCGACTGCGCGCAGCTTGGAGGTGTCTCATTTTCACGATGTGTTGTTGTGGGCCGGATCGCGCAGCAAATTGAGTAGATATTCCATGAGGTACCAGTCCGGCGTAGGAGGAAGACGGAGAGTGTAAGTATCGAAGTCGTCATCCGAGGACAGAGGCTGGCAGTGGGATGCATGAGAAGCGCGGTGCCGATCCCATGACAGATCTCGGAACGTAGATTAGATAACCGGGGCATCGTTCCCGGCCAGGGATATCATTGCAATTCCAAAGCACGCAGCCTCTCAAACCTGCTGAAGACATGCGCATGCATGTGTCTGAATATACACCAGTTCTGGGCGTCCCTGGAGTACCAGGAGGATGCGGATGCCAGATGCGAGACTGGATTGCCGAGGTGGGCCGTGCGTCATTAGATTAGATAACCACGTGGATGGCATTGTATGTCGGCTGTGGCTCTGAGAACCCGACCGACCGAGGTGCACGGGCCGCTTTTTGTCTGCTCTGCTCATCCCCTCCCGACGCCATGTCGTCCTGACAGACATCGTCTCTCTCCCAGCCACTCCTCTATTCAGCGGTCTGCATCATCATCCAGTGCTTCGTGATCTATCAGTTCGTTCAGGTGTGTGCATGGTTTCGCAGTGAACAACGAGGGCGTAGCACTGACAGGCTGTAGTAGCAGCTCCAGACCCTTTGTCCTCGTTGGCAAATCCTTCGCATCGTAGACAGTCAACCTTTTGATCAACTCGCTTGGGATCACCGAAAACGCGAACTACCCTCCTCATTCGACGCTGTATCCTTGTGGAGAACTACCGGAGTAGGGGCCGTGGCGTCATGGTACGTGGGACGTAATCTGCACCGTTGCTTCCCAATCCCTGAGCTGTCATTTGCGTGCTCTTGTGTGTTGCATCTACTAGACTATGATGGACCCATTCGACAGCATTACCCCGATAGCAGGCTCTCGCCGCCCCATCCTAGTCCCCGCGTTCCCAGGCGAATCCTCCACCTCGTCTCACACACCCACCCCATCATCCAACATAATACCGCAATCTGTATCCATAGTATCGACTGGCAGTCGCAGAAAGCCCGTCAATGTGTTCAAGTCCCCCTCCGCCGATCAGCCTGCAGAATGGGAACCTCATAATAGTAAGCGCCCATAATGATGCAAATTTGGTCACGTGGGATCGCGTTTAATGACCGCGTCTCTCCAGCCACTTCGCGGAAACGAGGCATTGCTCCTTACGCGCGGATTCCCCCGCGTCGGTCTTCCAGTTCCACCGACTCGGCGCAGTCGTCCTCCATCCAGTTCAATGCACCTATCAGGTGGCTATTCGACGCGATCCGCCACTTCTGCCGCTATATCATCCCCTGGGACCTCTGGCGCAGTCCTTGCCTAAGCTGAAGCCTTCCCAGTTTGGATTGCCCGATTCCTTGAATATCGACGACCCTGACGAGCCCGCTGAAGGTGATCCCGCACAAGGCGGCTCACGTGCACGTCGTGCTGCGCCGAAGGCACGCGACGCTGCTGAGAACGACGCGCAGTCGTCGCCTGCCACGCCCAACGGCTCAACTCCGGACGCGTCGGCCAAGGAGCGCAATCCCAGCCCGCGCAAGCGGCGTGGAGGTGGTGCGAAGAGGAAAAGGAAAGACGTAGACGACGGTGATACCGTGTTCCCTCCCCCGCCGAAACGCACGCGCAATCCGAGGGGAGCCGCGGCGAACAACTCTGTCCCCGCCGCCCCGTCGCCTCTCGTCGGGCCGGCAGTCGTTGCTTCGGACCTGGTCGAGGATGCTCCCGAGAACAGCGGAGAAGTCGAGGAGGAAGCTCAAGAAGAACCCCAGGCGCCGAAACGCAGCTCTCGGGCTCGAAAGCCGCGGACTCGCCCGGCGAAGCGCAGGGACTCGAGCGGCAGTGCGAGCACGGGCACCTCGGTCTCCGTATCTATAGCTGCAGCAGCCAAGGCTGCAGCCGAGGCAAAGGCCGCTGCGCGCGCCCAGCCCGAGGACGAGGCGCAGCCTCACGACGGCGGCGTCAACGGCGTCGACGAGGCAGAGAGACGCGAGGAGGAGGAGCCTGAGGACGCTCCCGTTCCGGCTGCGCCTCCTCCCGTCAAGGAAACTAGCCCTCCGGAAGCCCCTCAGCCCACGCCCGGCGTGGATGCTGTTAGTCCCTCTGCGGTTCAGGTCCAGACGGAGCTTAACGACGTTCCTATGAAGAGCGTTTCACCCGCCCTCGTGCAGTCGCCATCCCCTATACCCGCTCCGATAGCGGTGCCAGCGCGGCCCTCGGCTGCTCCCCCACCTCCGGCAGCTGCCACACACCGTCCCACCCCTGCACCTGGCCCGCCGAAGGAAGAGCGCGAAGAGGGCGAGCTTAGTGATGAATGAGAGCCCGCATAAGCGAGCCGTGGCCTCCCGTAGGCTTGGGTTATATCCGGACACTGCTGTATATCCATTGGGTTTTATTCTTTATTTCTTGTGTCGTTCCTCTCTCCTCTCCCTTGCCTCCTCCCTCTCGTGACTTCTCTATCCATCTATCCCCTCCGTCGCTGTCTCTCTGTCTCTCTGTCTTTGGCGTATCTCTCCGGCGTTGTATAATATGTAGCTAGTCGTACGCTGTCGCGCTCACACTCCCCGCCTGTACCGCATAGCTGTAGCCTGCCATCCTGTCATCCTCTCCCCGTGCCATCGCTGTAAATGTACCGCGCGTCGCTGTCGTCTTAGCTCTGCAATCTATCGCGCGCACCGTAACACTGCTGTTCCTCCTGAATCGCCCCGGCCACTGCACGACATTCTGATCGCTTCCTGCCGGTCCGCACGGCCTTCCGCGCGAGAGTTGGCAGTCGTGTCCGGCATGTATTGGTGCTCTGCGATAATTATTGAGGGAAAGGTATGGAGCTGAAGAATCGCGAGGCGATGCTTGGTGTGCACTTAACCAGTGCATGGGAACTTGTCAAGATGACCGGCACTACGCTGATAGGTCCCACATAGGACTAGTAGAAGGGCGGTCAGTCGGTCTAGAACTTGAATACGTGCAGGAAGTCGTGGTCTTGTCGAACCGCTAGACACCGAGAAGGCTATGTCGAGGCACGGGGTGTCGTTTGGTGTCCGGGAGTCCATACAGGTCCACGGTCAGGGTCAGGCACCACCGGTATTTGGGTACTACAGCAGTAAACCAAGCTTTTGACCGTTCGACTGTCGCATTACTGCCCCGTACCTGGCAGTGAAGTACGTGGCCGCAGGCATGCAATGCACCAACTCGCAATAGGGATAGCAACACGCCGCCCGTGAGTTTGGGAAGTATTCATTCAGAAGATCGAAGGACATGCATACCCATCGTAAGCAACATTGACCATAATCGCGCGCAAATCGAACGACCTGCGACTCTCGACGTCGAGATAGAGGAGGCGGGGTAGTACGTACGCCCAATCACCGCTACGTTACGTAGCTTGGGGCGGCCACCGCCCGGCAAGCATCACGAATTTCCTTGACACTGCGATCCGCCCAAGTTGCCTCGAGGCCACCCGGAGGTAATCCTCCGGTCTTCAGCCTCCGGGTCGACGCGGAGAGCGAGTTGCTGCGAGCCTCGAGGCCCCAGGGAGCGCTCTCGGCAACGATGGCAGCTATCTGTCGATTCGACGGTTCGCGAACAAGCTTTTCTGTATTGCATGAGCGCGATCGCGCTCAATGAGAGGTAGAGTCGGCACCAGTGTAGTGCCTGCATCCTGGCAGCGGAATCCGGGGAGATGCAAGCAGCAGCAGAGGATAGGACAAAGCGGCTCCTGCAGAACGTCATTTTGCTCTGCCGGCGCAATCTCGCCTGCCGTTCTGCGGATACTCTTGCGTCGATCAAGATGCTGTACGAAGCTTGAGCGGGAAGGGGGATAGGTGCACAGGTCGTACGCGTGCTTCGAGGAAAACGCAATCAGACTTGCTACGGCCGAGATTCGAGGCGTGGTAGAGGGACGTACAGATATGGTCCTTCGACGCGTCCTACAGGATACCAGCCTCGAGAACGGAGACGGATCTGTCCGCTCAATGAACTATCGGGCGGGGCACTGCACCGGTCGTCCTTCAGCACTTGGTCGTGATGAATCGAGGATGCCCGCCGTGACAGGAACTATGCACCATATCCATACTCATGGGCTGTGTTCACTGTCGGTTAGCACTACTCTCGCCGAAGTGATGGAACTCACCAATTCAGCGATTCCGCTGTGGTCACATCCCCGGGTCTACCCGGCGGTATCGAGGGTATGGCTGGCGCGATGATAACTTGAAGAGACTACAATGATCAGCTACGCTCCAGGACCTCCAATCGTACCTGTGCCACCGCTTCGGTGACATGCCATACACCTTGCATGTAGCAAGTTCCATCCGGTGTATCACAGCAGTTGCGGATCGTGCGAACCCGCGTCGACGGAAACCGGCCAGTGACGTCGGACCACAGTGACGGTGCTACGCACCTCATAGGCCGGCCGCTATAGTGTCACTTCATGCTATGATGCTCCATCGAGAACGTACTGGTTCGCTGCAACGCAGCGCCATTTCGCTGTTCTGGATAGTGCTGGCAAGAGAAAAGTCCGACGAAACAGCCTGAGGGTTCTGGACGGATAAGTAAGCCCCATTTAATGATGCGGGTAACACAGCCCGTTTACTCGATAAGTCCCTGAACTAAGACGGCTTACAAGGTAAGTCAAGCTCACTTACTGACCCTCGTAAGCCCGGTAAGAAATGGTGTTCAGCCAATAGACATCCTCGGCCGCACTCGCTCTTGCCGCACTCGCTCTTGCCGCCCTCTCGTTCTCCTGTTTGGCAGCCCGACCTTGCAGATGAGTACATTTGACGGGTTGCAACGACATGACATTCAGGCGAGCTTGAACCCCACCTCCAGCCTGGTAGTGCAGCGAGTAGAGCCTAGGAACGGTCCATTACTAATATCCTCAGCCAACATCCAGATCTGCAGAGGTGAGGAACAAGGTTTTGCATCTCCACCTCGCAAGGACGGCGCCCGAAGAGCATGATGGATCAAATACTAAAGTACTAAACAACGGCACAGTCAGATCAAGCACAACAAAGTCCTTCGGTGGAAGCAGCAGCCCTGTGGTCTTCTGACTACCCCCCACGACAGCTAGAGCAGAGTTATCGGTCGGTCAGACCCGTTGTTCTGGAAGAGCAGAGCTCTGATCAGTACAGTAGATCGAATAGATCAGATAATGGAAACGTACGATGGCATCTTCAAACAGACCAAGAGTGTCGCCTGTCCTGTAATTATTGAACGCGCGCATCATCTGCTCAGGATTCCAGTCACGTTCCCGTAACACTTTGGCAAGAGGGCGGCACGGTATGGCACCCCTACGAGTCTCCGCCCAATCATCGACGTAGGGTACCCAGTCCCAACGATCCTGGGAGCGTACGAAACGTCCCAGTAAAGCCACGCCATCGCCGAGATCCTCTCGTAAGTAGCGCAGGGAAACGCCGTTGTTGACACAGGACATGCAGAAACGCTTGAGATCTTTCCGCTCATCCTCCACCCATGATGGGTCGAACCGCAGCGTAGGAGGTATGTATCGACGAGGGCTGTACTGTGGATTCATCTGCCATAGAGTGATCGGAACGTCCTGAAGGGTGATGACTATGGGGAACGATGAGACGTAATGCTCGTCGTGCTTGAATTCCCTGTAGGCCAATTTCCGCACATGGCCGTACATGTTGGTGATGTCCTCCATGTACGAGATCCGCATGTCCGACAGCCACTGGGCGATGTTCGTCCACTCCGTACTGCGCCAGCGGAACGTCCGCGCAGGTTCTCGCCCCGGGCCGTTGTAGGAAAGATGGATTCGGATGACGTCCTTCTAGTGACACTCTCCCATGGTGTCGGGCGTGTACCCATACGTAGCCACCCGTAACGCCATGGCCGCAGTCTCAATCGCCCGTTGTCGGGTCTTCCTTCCCCCCACTCAATAGACCCGTCAATCGTCTGCCTAGGGGAGACAACAATCGCCCACTTGTGTGCCTCGAGGAAGTCGGCCAATGCCTTCGAGAGCGCACTGGCGGATGGGAAGCTAATCGCACGAGCACAAGGCTCAACGGCATTGTTGTAAAACGCAACGTCCCTTCTCAGGCCATGCGCGGCCAGCCTATCATCCGAAGTTAGGTTAGCAAACAGTCACGGCTATGGTGACAAGCTCATGTCGTGTGAGACTCTGAACGTCATCGGCTTCAGAGACGTCAGGTACGACAAGACGACGACCCAGGGCTGCGCGCCGCCTCGCTCCTGAACAGAGATTCATGATACCTCTCCTGTACTTGTCTCACCCAGTTGCGAGCAGGGCCTCAGGGCGCGGTGGTATGTTCAAATGTTGCTAGGAGACGCAGCTAGAGAGAATGGACTTACCGGTGGACAGGCCAATGTGCCCTCTGACACTCCCTACTGCAATATAGCGGCCCAGCAAAACACCCGGCGCATTGCCTGAACTTCTGGCCCTCGGCAGGTTCGCATGCACAGTACGCGCAGAGACGTAGGATTGCTGGTGTGTTGGTGGAATCGGGTTTCGACATGCCAGACAAGCAACGCAGAATCAAGCAAGTATCAGCAACGTTCGGACAAGGTCTAAGACAAGTAGAGAGACAGCGTTAGATAAGTATTAGATGGGTGACGGCGAGACGAGCCTTCGGAACTGCTATATGCGGGCGCTACCGAAAGTAGGACCCGCGGAACCACTGGTCCTCGCCCTTCGGACCCTGACCTCACGTCAGAGTTCTGAGGTGCCGACGTCCCATTGTGGAAGTCATTTTATTCTGTCAGAAATCTGACCAAGGTCCAAGGGACGGGAACCATCGATCGAGGGGACTCTCATTATCGGAGTAAGTAGTACAGGCCTGGTAAAACGTTGCGGAGCTCGTTCGCGCAAGGCGAGGGCAGTTCTGTATTTGGGATATGAAGAAGAACAGGCGTGTTATATATACTGATATCAACGAGAACCGTGTAGTGTACACCGCAGACCACCAACAAGGAAGAATGAGATATAATCCCCTAATTACCATGTCGTTGGTCTAGTTCACAATTTAGTACTGATCTTCACAGGTTGCATGTGCGAACGAGAACTCACCCAAAAGCCTCGCCAGGAGCAAGAGCCTTGATAGGGGTCCCCGCTCCGTCAGCGTTGTTGAAGGAGACGGTATTCCCCCACCACGTCTGGATAGTATCAGCACCGATGGAGCCATTGGCGGGATATTGCAGGCAGAAGAATATCAGGATGGCGGCGATGGCGACGCCGGAGTCGAGAGCAGCGGACAAGACATCTGCAAGGCGGTCTGAGCGAATGCGCGACGATTGATACGGAAACAGAATCAACGCACAATTATACTTGGTCCACCACGAGAAGTGGCGACGCCGAATGACGTAGTTGAAGATGAACGCGACGATCGCCCAGGGCACGTAGTTGAAGGCGGTCGCAGGAGGGATGAGGCCGGTGCCACTCAAGATCACGGGGAAGTTAACGTATTTGAACCATGTGTTTGGCCATCTAAGCATGACGAGGTAGCCAAGGAGGGGCAAGGCTGCACCGATGAGGAAGAAGAACACTAGCCCGCTACAACCGTCGGGTTAGATTGCAAGACAGGCAGAGTAGGCGAGGACACTCACTAGTAAATCTGTCCGTGCGAGAACTGACGCGCAGGACCGATGACGCCCCAGATGATGGAGGCCGTGCCGAAGACTTCAGTGGACGGGCACTGGCGAGCAGTCAGCACGTCCAAAGACAATAGCTGGGAAGGGATTACTCACGATAAAACCATCTTTCTGATCAGGAGAGCAGATGTCCTGGATGTTCGTGAACATCCACGCTTGGACCCCAAGTTGCACGGTGCCAGCGACGACAGTGGCGACAACCTGAGACCAGAACATGGGTCGCGGCGGAATCTTCATGTAGTGGCCAAGCTTGAAGTCGGACGTGAACGTGAGTGCCTGCGCCATGGTGATATACCCCCAAGTCTTGAACATCATCATTGCGACAGGCCGTCCGGGGAGGGCGTATCCGATGATCAACTCGGTGATGACGCTGTGTACCAAGTCAGCAAAACGGTCGATACTATGAAGGTGCATGAGACTTACTTGAGGCCGATCTGTTGGTTAGTGATCGCTTGGATAATCCCGATGGGAATGGTATACACAAATGCTGCGGAGATGGTCGGTTACTGCCGAATGTGCGAGCCATATCGGCTGAAGACCTACCAACGATGAGGGCAAGGACAAACGCCCACACAGGGAACTGTGTGTCCCAAACTTCGATGGACACGATGCCGAACACGAACATGGTGACTAGGGTGTACTCATCAGCCCTGTTCATGCGAACTTCCGAAGTCACTCACGGAAGATAGTCGCATACCACCACTCCGGGACCTGGGGGTACTTCGCCATCAAGCGAGCATGGATATCGGGTTGCTCATCCATAGAGAGCCTTGCTTGTTTCCAAATCTGCTTGCGGTAGTACAGGATCGTGTGCGTGATGGTCGCCGTAATCGATGCGAAAGAGAGACCGTATGATACGGCGAAGACCGTCGAGAGGAAGAGCGGGCTGTATGCCTCGTACTTTGCGACGTCCAGGGTTGCGTCCTCGGTGAGGATCATTGATACGTTGTAGGACTGGCCAAAGCGATCGAACGACGTGCGTGATGACATGCTACCGTCGAGATGTCAGGGTACTGTTTCGGGAGATGAACAAGGGGCGGAACATACGGCATGTATGCGCTGTACCAAACGTTCGTGTAGTATAAGATAGGCGCGAGAATCCCTGGATCAAACAAGTTTCAGCAGAGCGCGTGCATGCATATAACATGTCTCACAGTAGAAGACCACGAGTCCCGTCGCAACATTGGCCGCGGCCCACCAAGGAGTTGCCAGAGGAGAGCCGGTGTACGCTATCTGTGCCCAGTCGAAAGTGATCAACGACATTCCCTGTAACGTGAGTCAGCCTTTGCGACGTTGAGGTGTGTATGCTCTGCATACCAAGCCGCTGTTATAACCGAACAGCTGGTTGACCACGATGTTGTCCGGGACGATCCAGCACACCCAGTTGAAGACTGACAGAGCTTGGAAAATGTACCCCGGGAAGAAGTACCAGCACGTCGAGGCGAGGAATCCGTAGAAGAAGAACCGCTCGCGACTTATCCCGCCTCGGCTACCCATTCCGGCGTAATGTTGCGAGTGTAAGGTGTTGAAGAGAGCGCACGTCACAAGGTTTGCCGGCCAAACTGTGGGATCATAGGTGACAACAGACGATCATCTAATGAAGCCTTCAGCACTCACTCATTGACGGCGGTTGGACGAGGAATCGCCGTGCGATACCACCAATAGAGAACCCAATCTGTGGCGATCATGAGCATTTGCGTACCCCACATCTTCCGCAACTGTTACGCACAAGCTGCGTGCTCATAACAACCATCCACTGATCTGTGGATCGCAGGAGTTAGGTATACACATGAGAATATCAAGCTCAAGACTCACAGCCGAAGTTGTATATTTGGTTGTAGTATACTCGCTGAACGGCCACGATATCGGTCTTCGCGAGACACTTAGCGAGTTCAATCGGAGAAGCAACCTGATCTCATACCGCGTAAGCTGAACCAGATCCGACACTGGCCATGATGGTGATAAGGACGTGTTCCTTGACGGTGAACGGTCCCGGATTGAGAGGGATGCCGAATATCTTGTGATTGGGGACAAACTTGGCCCACGCACGGCCAACGGGCAAGGAGAGGAGCTGGGCTATGATCTGGAGGTAGTGGGTGGATAATTAGTGCGGCTGATGCGATTACACCACATGCATATGACTTACCCCACCGACCGTGACACTTGGGAAGCGGAAGAAGAAGAATTGATTCATGCCGGGGATGATGATTGCCCAGATGAGTCCGATCACCCAAGTGCGCAACGAGGATACGGGCATGGTTGGGTCGTCGGTGTTGGCCACCGCAGATCGGACCTCCGGATAGGGGGAGTCGTCCTCTGGTACAGCGAATGAGCTATGTACTCGGAGCCTGAGAGAGGTAGATCCATGACAGACACGCACCCAGGACCTCAGCATCCGGGTCAAAGTTTGGGTCGTCAAAGTCGGCGACGACGTCTTCGAGTTTGGGAACCACTGTCCGCTGCAGGTGAGCCGACGATGACGATACCCAACGGAATACTCGAAGACGCACCCGCTTTCTCGATGTCAGTCTTCTCCTGGAGCGAGCCCGTGCTGCTGCTATGTGCGGACGCAACGTTGGGCGCCATGGTCAACCAGAGATGGAGCGCGAGGACGTGAGATGCCAGTGGGCGTGAGGAGCTCTTGTACTCCGCCGAGCCAGTGCGTTCCTGCCGGGCGACGTGATTGTGAGTGGCTCCTCGAGCACATGGTTGGGACCCTGGCAACATCGTATCAGGAGAGTTCCTGTGGCCGTGGATTGCATTTGCGCCCATAATGCGCGGCCATCCGACTACTGCAAAAGCGCTACTGGCATTTGCCGTAAGTTCGAGTTCCCTGAGCTGATACCACACGATAATGAGGGAATGGTGCACAGGAAGGCGCAACCTCGAGGAAGGATATACCTGCCTGGCATGTGAGATAAGTCAAAGTAAGGGACACGCGACGTGTTTTATACCTGAAGGCTCCGGTCGCTCTCGCCGCATGCCAGTGCATAGCTCCTCTACAAGTACGCATGCCACGACAAGAATCCATTAGTGACAAGCGGTCGGATTGCTGTATCTTGTACGCCTTGATAAGCTCTATAAATGGCACACTCAGGAAGGTAAGAGTAGTCGATCCCAAGAGGACATACCTTCCCTATGATGGCATTGGGCATTGCCATCTATTCGAAGTCCACTCGACTACAGGCCGGGCCCATCTTGAACAGCTATCGGTACATCCTAGAGTAGCTCAGAACCATAGTCTACGCATCCAGATTCGACTTCATGCGGAGTTACTAGCAGAAGATAAGTCGACAGACGCACCATATAGGAGAGGGGGCGGCTGTCCATGTTGACTCCGCAGCACGCGGTCAGAGTGAGCGTCGAATCTTCTATTATTGTCGAGATCACCAACACAAGGGCAGCTCGGCATCCGTCCCTGGGTTCATGACACCGTCTCAGCGAACGACGTGGGCAGATTACCGGCGGTGCGAAGCAACGCGGTTACCGGTAGGCGTCGCTATGCCAGACTCGGGATATCCTCCCGGAGGTTGCACTGAAGTGGAATTGTCGCGCTGATAGACATGGCACGCTCATCATTTGTCGCAGAACAGCCTGTAAAGACAGTGACGGCACGTACGATAGAAGTTGTGGTCGAAAGTGCAAAGCAGGAGGGATTCGCTGGCAGCGGCAGTACAAGCGCCCGAGATACATAACCATTTTGGTAATGGGCGTCATCATGAACTCGGGTACTAGAGTCTAGGGCAAGTCAACCTTGACGTTAGCTTCAACCTCTCCTCCAGTCTTGACCCACAATCGTTCCTTACAGTATTCATGGCGTCTGTGAATAGCATAAAAGATGGACGGAAGGCTAAGCTTCGTTAAGCTTTGACGGTGAACATCGCAACATCATGCCAATGATGACCTGAAGCTAACATGAACTCGGCAGCGCTGACGCTCCGGGACTTGCGACGGTCGGACGAGTGGACGAGCGGAGCAAGATAAGAGGAGTTGAAAAGACGGCGAAGCTCACGCAGAGATGTGAACCAGGCGTGCGCCGTGCACCGCACCTCGACGACCGCTGATGGTGAGAACCAGGGCAGGGCAGGGCGCAGACTACTGGAGATTGCTTTCACCTAATCCTATGGTGTCCGAGCGGTCACTTCGGCCCACCGCTCTTTCAGCAAGCTCGTAGCTATCTCTACGTATGCCAGCCCTCCGGTAGGGCCCTGCACAATATTTCCTCCCGGCGCTGAGTCGGTCACTACGACCGTCGACCGTGCAGATTTGACTCCCAGTCTTCCGGACCGAGTACGAAGCCGTCCCTGAAACCACAGGGCTATATTCGGCCAAGAGAATTCGTTGTAGGTGTGCTACACCCTCCCTGAGCGAGCTCTCACACTCTTACCGCAACATAGGTTAGCAGACAGATGCGATGATGATCTCGACGCCTCGAAACCGTTCTCACCCAGCATACCCACCTATTCCACGTTGACCCGTGCCAGCAATGTTGATAACACAAGTTTGCCTCGGGCCGCCGCGTCCTACTGATTCGCACAGAACAGGATGTACGTACGACACTCGTTCCATCTGCGCCCTTGCGCGATCTTCTCGTGCGCGCGGCGCGTTGTTGAGGCAGATTGTATGATATCCTCCGCAGCGATCGTCAGTGCCTTCACTCGTCTCCCGGCCTGAATCTAATCATGCGATCGATGGTCAGATTCAACATACGATGCCAGACCGAGCGAGGCAGCGCCACGCTCTCTATCGGCCCGAGTTATTGGACTTCGAGTTATCCGAGTAGCGTAGTCATATGCGGACGTTCATACTAAGTAATCTCCGCTCCGAGAAGTGCGCCAACTCCCTGAACACACACTCCAGATTCGCGAACGCATCTCCCGCGAGTGAAAGAACAGGTCGAGGATCGCAATAGCCTCTCCTCTCGGAGTCTCTGACTGACGGCCCACCAGTCGACGCTGCCGGTGCACCTGTCCGTGAAGTGGCCAAGGTGAGTCGTTCCTCCATGGGTGTGTATGGGTTCGCAAGGCGACGATGGCGGCGAGAGAGGGTTATATGACGAAACGAGATGGTATTGCACGATGGAGGAGCCGGACATGATGAAGAAGATGGACGGTATCAGTACGGAGGAGCACCTCCATAATCAGCAACCTGTTGATAGGGAGCCGCAATGCGAAATCCTCCGGGTACTACAGCTGTTCGAGACCGGTATTAGTCCTCGACGTGGTTCAGCGACCGCGAAGGACTCACCTGAAGCAGAGGCTACCTGAACTGATCCGTGACCCCCATTATCAGCCCGGGCTCCATCCCGCTGGCGAACGGGCCCTTGAAGGCCTGCGCTACACCGGAATACGGCCGTAAGGCCTCCTTGTAATCAACCCAGCTGTCGATGTACTGCTTCCAGGTCCGCTTTCCCTCCGAACGGACGAACCTTCCCGGCAGCGCAATTCCGCCGCACGCCTCGTTTCCCCACGGACAGCGGAGAACGACGCCGCTGTTCACGCATTTCATGCACAACCTTCGCATATCCTCCAGAGCGGGCCGGCAACCAGAGAGTTCTGAGGGAGGAAGCGGGTTAGGATGGGTGGGCTTGAATTGCGGGTTGATGTGCCAGACGACGACGGGGGTGTTGCCGATGTCGAAGACGATGGGAAGCGTGCCAAGATAGCCTGGAGTGCCGCCATACAAAGCATCAGCCCTCGCCTTCGCATCCGCGAACTTGCGCTTGATCTCGTCGGCTTTGTTTAACTCGAAGGCTGCGATCGCATCCAGCCACTCGTCGATTCGGGCCAGTCGCATGCTTTCCCAGGCGTAACTGCGTGACGTCCCTGCTCCCAACCTGTACCGGATGCGACATAGCACGACCTCATCCGTGGGACACTCATCTAGTGAGGTGCCATGACCGATCACCCTGGTGGCCAGCGCCGCGGCGGAAATCGCCCACTTGTGGGCTTCAAGGAAGTCGGCGACTGATCGAGACGCGAAGTGTAAAGTCCCAGGATCTATAGGTGAGCCTGAAGAGTCAGATCTGCACCCCGTGTTCGAGTGAGAATCGTGGAACGCTAGCCTACACGGCAGTACCTCTGGTCAACATGGTGTCACATGCCTCAGGAAGGAAGAGAACTCACCTATGCTCAGGCCAGTCTGCTCTCTGACACTCGGTGGCGCAGTATGCAGGTCCTGCAAAACAACCGGCGCATCGCTTCAGTTTCTGACCCCTTGCGGGATCTTTACCGCAATAAGCGCAATGTCGAATCGTTGCCCAAACCGAGTGCTCGAGAAATTGGATACCGGCGTCCGAATCGGACATAGTGACGTGGATACTAAGGAGGAAAGGCGGTGGACTCGGAGGATGTTGCTGAAGATGTACAGAATTGTTACTGTGTATGAAAAGTGGAGAAGGTCATGCTATGGTCGCGATGTGGTTGCAAAACGCGTTGTCCGCGAAGTACGGAGTTGTTGCCCACGTGGACTTCAGGTGCGCCGACAAGAAATGTCAACTCCGACTCGGAGTCGTAACAAGGGCACTCGTCCTCGTCCGCGGACCCCCACCTCAGGCTGGACGAGACATACGGTAGATCGGAAGTCTCTGCGGATAGTGGGAGTAGGAGAGCACTCCTGACGCAGACGGTGGTGACTAGTACTATCGGCGCCTGAGATCGACCGGAAGGAGTCGGAGGCAAAACCGTGAACGCGCCCAAGCAACTTGCAAGTACATACCCTCGTCCCGCAGAGTCAACGCGAGTCTTACCTTGACTCAATTCCACAGGTCTCAAGAAGGGGTTTATCTCGCAAAACCCAGGGTTGTTGCACATGTCTTCGATCCCCTTCCCTCCCTCAGGCCAGTATCTCCGAGCAGTACGCGAGTCCTCTCGCGCTGTTCGCGTGAAAGCCAACGTAACAGTGAGTACCGTATATCTACGTGCTGTCGTGAATTGTGCCCGATTCATAGGCCCAGCTCACTTCGGAGTCTGCGATTGCTCGTATGACACGAATGACTGATTTTCAAATAGATCAGCGATGATCCATCGAACGGTTCCTGCTCTCGCCTACATTTACCAGTACCTATACTCGCCTCCGTGCGGCCCATGGGATGACCATGCCGCTCAACTTCAGCTCCGTCGTCTCGGAACTGAACGTCCTATCCGTCCTCTCCCTGCTCAACTTCGCCTCAGGCTACCGCGTCCCTCTCCATCAGGTTACAGGACGCGGCGCGTTCGACAACATACGTGCCTTTGTCTTCTCCGCGTATATCTCGTCTTCTGGGGGCGAGGGAGACTACTTCTCCGCGCAGGGAATGAAGGACATTACTGCGAGCACAGTGGCCGACCTCATGCGCGTGACGGGTGCAATACATGTGGAACGGCCACACGAGAAGATCCCCGGAGTTACTGTCGGAGAGCTTGGCGGTCCTGTCTGGGAGATCGTTCAGATCATCGCAAAGACGTTGAACGAGACGGGCGAAGCCTTGATCAACGGTGGTTATCCTGATCTAGGCAGCTTCGTCCTGGAAGCACTCAAGGAAGGCGACAAGGCAAAGAAGGCCGGCGGCGACGAATGTGAAGTCGCGCTCGAGAGGGTCAGTGCCAAGGGAGTCCATCGATTGTTACCGTGCTTACACCACCTGATACCCTCAGTTCGTGCGTGGTATTCCTGCATTTCGAGATATGGCTCTGGTTTACGACCAACGTGAGTGTATCTCATATCGTTGTCATTTGCTCTCGGAACTGACCTTCATCTTAGCCGTCTACTGCTTCAAAAAGGCAATGCTCACATTGCACGCCGTTGCTCTCCGTTTCGGCAAATCCGACACTCCAGCTGTTCCCGTACCACGCACATCCCACCTCCCCATCTTCTCCGACAACGTGATACCCTCCCTCCTCATACATCTCGGGGTCATCGATCTCTCCACTGCTGACTCCGAGCTCGGGCTTCCTTTGCTCTTCCCTGAGGCACGCAATTCAGAACGCGTGAGCGCCCTCCTCGCTGCAGCCGAGCCCGTCGGAGACGTCGTGGCCAAGATCAAGACGGTGCCGAAGGAGGGCCCGCTGTTGACGGTCGAGCAGGCATTCGTGCTGCGTGCCGCGGCGATCGATGCATGCGAGTTGATCGTGGAGAAGGCGAAGACGCTGGATGTGAGCGGCCAGAAGGAGGACCTGTCGTGGATGAAGGATATGACCCCGCCGGAACTGGACGCGTGGATCTGGGCTGTTGCCAAGGACCGCCCAGATTATAGGAAGCTCGAACGATTTGCACTGAGAAACACTGCGTATTTCTGAAGCTTTGCTCTGCACAGACGCGATATCCCGTAGAAGTAACGATCCTGTCAAGTACAATAGTCTGCAACTCGGAAATCCGCCGTCGCACCTCGCGTCGCATATCCCAGTAGAAAAGTTGGATATACAGCGAGACGACAGCCTACTAACTACTACATGCGTAGCCACCAGTGGCATCGTCAACGTATCTACTACATATACGTCCATAAAGCTACGTACAATCGTGTCAGTCCATCGTGTCCACGGCGTCATACAGCCTCCCCATACGATACCCGCAAGTCCGCGCGCATCTCCCGCAGCTCAAATTGCCACCAGTCCGGGTCCATCACCCCAGTGAGCTGCCCCGACCGCTCCCGCACATGCTCCTGGGCGCGTCGCGGACTCGCAGCGAACCTTCGTATCGTCCCGATGATCGGAGGGCCAGGTGTCCCCGGTCTCGAGACCGCCACCTCGACCGCATGGTCGTGCCCGACCGTGACGCGGACGGTGCTCGTTGGGCTCGCGGATACCCATCTTGGCGACGCCGTCGGCGTGACGCTTGGGTTACGGAGCGTCAAGCCCGAGAGGGCAGACTCGGAGCACGCGGAGAACGGTGAGAATGTTCCGAGCGTCCTTGGAGGGGGAGACATGTCGAGCATCGCGTCCGGCGTCGGGGTGTTGTTGCCTGTGGCGGGGATATCGCGAATGTTGCATAGTAAGGGGTCTCGAACGCCTGTATAGTATGCGTGGCGGATGTTTAGCAGCAGGCGCGTGCAGTTGGTGATGCTGAGCGCGAGAGCGAAGCCGACGGGAATCTGGTAGAGACCGAGCTGCATGCCCATCCACGGTCAGTAGATATCAAGCAGGGATGCGGAGGACTCACGTCGCACGTGAGCCATATGATGGCACACGCAAGGTACGAGGCGAATATTCTGGCGCCCGTAGTTAATACCGCCTTCTCTTCTCCTCGAGAAGCAAGCAAAATAACTCACGCGAGGAAGTTGAGGAGTGAGTACCTGTAGATCATATCGAGAAGGCCGTCGTAGCTGTATGCCCATCTCCAGCTGGAATTTGGGGAGGCGCCTGCGCATCCTCGGTAGAGGAATAGCAGGAGCAAGAGGGCGTCGTATGCGAGTATTGGTACCCATAGCAGGGGGAAAGGCGACCCGATCTGCGTCATGACACAGTACTCGATGCCTGGTATTCCGTGCGCTTTTGCTAACGCGATCTGCTGTCAGCTGGACTCTGTTTGGAGATTGCTGCTTGTTCACACCTTCGAAGGTCTCGAAGGAGATCGTAAGGATGGTCACGACCGCCGCAACCTGGATAAGGTAGCATACGGACATGAGTGCTAGAACCCAGCGATTCTTGTTGTAGACCACGTATATCCAGAGAAGCAATACAGCTTATTCTCAAGGGTCAGCCTTGGGTACCAGTTGAACAGGGTGTCCAGACTCACCTTCCGAGGTAAATAGCACCGCACTGTATCCCCATGTTTCCCAATAGAACCAGAATTCGCAGCTTGCGTGGCTGGGTTTCAGCATGTCATCTGACGAAGACGGAGACAAGGCTCACAACTAGTCGCCGCTGTTAGACACGTATGCTTCTGCCATGCATGTCGCACTCACTTGGTCATTGATGACAGTGGAGTTCAACGCTAAGGCACGGTTGATATGTATTGAGCCATGTCACGCAGGCAGCATTGTAAGAGCAGTTGCTGACCATATGCTTGAAGCCTGCAGCAGATTAGCTTACAAGACGACTCCGCGAAGCGATATGAAGGACTCACATTATACACAATATGCCAAAATATCGATGCTGCGAAAACCAGGCGACGGTAGGAATTTTTCTCTCGCGAGGGAGTGTGGCCATTCGTGGACATACCCAAAGAAAGGCTAGCTTTATCACCGACCACCGCTTCTTCTGCAGCCGACAGTCAGAAGCCGCCGCAGATCCCGCCTGCCACTCGGAGACATGGACCCACCCAAATCAACTCCACTTCGTGCTCGAGACATATGACTGGCGATGAACAGTCAGTGCATGAGAGCGTGCGTGGCTCCCAAGGAAAGACGGACTGACCATAATCGTAGACGACCATCGTGGCAGTCACGACTAGTCCCGTGGCGTCAAAGTCTGCTAGGCCCGCAACAACCACGATACAAGACTTACAAGAGATAAGTTGCGTTAATCGAACATCCTGAACAGCCGCGACGAACTGCGCAATAGCTGTCGTGACCAGACCTGGCTGATCACTCATGGGCGTAGCAAGGGCGTAATATCGTAGGGGGACGGCGCGGGCGGGGAGATGTGAAGGGCGTCGGGTAGAGCGGGGAAATCAGCCGCGAGAGCACGGGGGCCCTATAAAGGAGCTGCCAGAAGGGAAGGCAGGAAGCATCGGGCCAAGGGAGGGTATTCTTCACGCATCGAAACTCAATGTGGCGGCCCAGCAGCTGCCGTAAAAGCAATCTTCCATGCCGGAGTCGCAGGGCAAGGGCGACTATGCGCGTCCACAGAAGCCTTGTATGAAGACGACGCTCGTACCAACTGTTGCAAGCCCAGCGTTCCACCCCACAACATCGAGCTACAGAAGCTGTCCAGAAGGTAAGTGTCACCAAGACATTGCACGAGCCGACTACACTCGCCTTGGGAACCTGCTAACGGCAGTTTGCGAGACGTGATAGCGACCGCGGTCACGCACTAGCTTGTGGGATTTTACGCCAGAGAAACGCCGCTTCGCACCGCTTTCCACGGTAGGGCCGACGACGGTGCGACGCTGAGCTGCCAAGGGTTGGTGGAAACGTAGCGAACGTATGGCCAACATACCCTGTCATGTGGCTTCGACATCTCTTGAATCCTTGCATACACCGCGTCGCGGGTGTGTTCCTGCACCGACGGCAGGCGGACATAGACAGTCCTGATGCCCCACTTGTACTCGAAACTGTATATCTGCGATGGGGACGTCAAAGAGAGGCGTGTTGGGTAACGTTAACCTAAAAGCTGCCGTACTCATCCCAAGGACAGTACTTACTCGGCCGAGCGAGGCGCACGATCACCCCAGAGTTACCCCCAAAGATTTGGTAGCAGCTAAAGGAACCTACGCAAACTCCAGGGAACAAGGAACCGCCAGTACGGCACTGAACTGGGGCGAAGACCCAGAAGCGATTGAAGGTGAGAGTACGATCCACGCAGGGCTCCGGTGAATAGGATAGAAGGCTGGAAACTGAGAGGCAGGTCGACTTCCACGAGTAGCAATGACGCCAGTACTGCAGGATCTGAACATCCGGGGGGAACGATGCTTCGTCGTCAAAGCAATGATGTTCACAAGGTGTTCCTGGACGGGATGCATGTTTAGGTGCGTGCAATGGACACTTTTCCAATCCTACCCCTGGAAACGGAAATGAGTGAGCGCTCTGGCAGACGAAGGTGGGCGGGCGTACCAGAGGCACCAAACAGACCGGCGACGCACGCGAACGAGACGTCTCGAGGGAAGGTTGCATATATATTACAAGCCGTGTCTGTCGTCGTGAGTATATCTGTTCCTATAGTTTACAATGCTTCTAGAGATATTCCGTTATATGTCACCTCCCATATGTACCGTCACCCAAGCGAACCGATGCAAGAAGACGAAACTCGAGCACAGAGCCTAGAAAACGCATAACGAGTCGCCAACACACCTATACGAAACATCTAGAGATCGGCGTCGCTGTCGCTGGCAGCGCTATCGCTCTCGTCCTGACCCCACACAGCAAACGCACGACGGTGCGGCCCGTCCTGAGACCGGTCGCGAGAACGGCTGCGAGCGAAGGGGTGCCGACTGTGTGACGGCGGGTCGATCGGGGTGGGAGTCTTCAACATACTTTCTGCGTCGACGTCACGGTCACGCGGGATGCGTACGCGCGTGCTGAAGTGAGCCGAGCGTGGCCCACGGATGTCGTCACGTTCTCCGCGGTCGCCGCGTTGAGGGTCCGCCATTGTGGCAATGGACGATGCCGACGAGGAGTTGGAGTCGGCGAGGAACTGGACGTGGCGGGGAGAGACACGCGGAGGGTGTGGGTGGGGTCCGACGAAGCGGTCGGGGGTGTCGACGCCAGACCTAAGCCCGGAATTCGAGGAGAGGTCGCGGGTCGAAGAAAGGTGTGGATTGCCCTGGGCAAGGAGGCGCGCGGCGTTTTCAGCCCGCGCCTGCTCGCGTTGCTCGCCATCGCCCGCTTCTACTTTCTCCTTCCCGATCTCGGCCTCCCGCGGACTCAGTTTGGTGACGTCCGAGGAGCTCGGCGACTCGGTAGACGAGAGGTCGTCGATGTCGTACTTCCCATCTTCTTCCTCGTCGGACACCTCGTCCTCTTCATCCATTTCGGGCTCCTTACCAATAGCCCCATTCTCCTTGTGCGCATCGTGGTGCCGCATCAAAGTGGGCGTTGGTCCATCCTGGTGCTTCTCCACGGATTGCTTGCGTGCCTTGCGAGGGCTTTCCTCCACCACAACGAACGACTTCTGGCGCTCGCGCTCGTTCCACTTGAGAGTGCGGGATATCGAGTGGAACCAATCACGGGACTGTGATTCGGCACAAACCGTGGGGAATGGGTACTTGGATGCGGTGACCTTGATGTGGTCTCCCTCTGTGCTGGCGGTGAGTATACTATGACGTCATAAGTGAGCATGCACTTACGCTTCAATTCGACGCGGCCCCGACCGTCGAACGATGCCCAAGCGGTGCTCCTGGAGTTGAACGGAACGCATATACGCAATTCCATGGTATCTGGGAGGAGCATCGGGCGGAAGGAAAGGGTGTGGGGGCAAAGGGGGGTGATGAGGATGGCGGGGATCTCGGGGTGAACCAGAGAACCACCCGCAGATAACTGAGTTTGACGTTAGCACGATGCCTGAACGTGACTTCTGTCAAGACGTACTGAGTAAGCAGTAGAGCCAGTAGGAGTGGCTACGCAGAGACCATCGGCTTGGACGGTGGTCAAGTGATGTTCGTCACCTACAGACAGGGTTAGTGAAGGCAGCAACACAGACTCGCGGTGGACACTGACCGAACAACTCAAGCAGACTGACGTAAGGACTCGGACCACGGTCGACGACAAGGTCGTTCAGGACTTCGAAGCACTCGACGGGCCGCGTTGAGAAGCACATAATCTCCTTATCCTTCGCGCCCGCCTTACCACCTGTGCCGACGCCCCCTTCGAGCGCGTCCCATCCATCCTGCTCAATGTTCCGCATCAAGATCTCCCCCGTGTCGCCCTTCTTGATCGCGCGGCACGCCTTGCTATTCTTGTCCGGGGAGATAGCACGGTAAACGGTGCAAGTGAAGCGCATGCGGAGATTCACGCGGATGCCGTCATCGATCGCGCTGTCCATGACCTTCTGGTGGTTGGCGAAGTCGAAGTTCGTCAGAAATCCAAGCGAGCCCAGCGCGAAGGGCAGGACGGGAGGCACAATCCGTTGGAACAGCCATGAGGTGAAGAGAACGGTACCATCGCCACCGAGCTGCAAGTGGTTGAGACGATGCGGCTGCGGCAAAGTCAAAGCTGCACTCACTGTGACGACGAAGTCGAAAAGATGTGGACTGCGGCTGCACATCTCGGCCGTCCAGTAGCGAAGCTGGCCTTCGGATGTTGGCTGGCTGTCGCCATTGCTGAGGTTTGAGTGCAGTGACGAGGAGCTGGATGTGCGGCGCTTGGGGAAGGGAACGAATAACTCTGGATGCTCACGGGCCAACCCGGCCGCGTCGAAGCGTCTCGACGTCTTCAACTGGGCGTCGACGTAGCTGCACGGGACGTTAGTATTGCACCATCGCAATCGGGCTTGGGCGGCGATACAAGGAAAGTCCCTCGGGCTCTGTCACCCTGCGCCGGCTTTGACCGCCGCAGGGATGGGTGCCGTGCGTGGACGTTATCGCGACACGTACGCCGATCGGCGAGTAGGACGGTGTGGGCGGAGAACAGAGGAACTGGGTACTCACACAATCATTCCCCGGTCGGTACCTCGCTTCTTCAGCATGAGGTAGAGCGCGAGCTCGCGGGTGAGCTTGATGAGCCGGTTGTCTCGCGCCTTCGTCACGATGAGGACACTCTGGATGTGAGAGCGGACGCGAGTGCGACCTGAGTGTGAGGTGAGCACCACCGAGAGGCGGATGCAACGCCGCAAACCAGACAGGGCGACTGACCGAGCTTTTTGCTGACCTCCCGCACCCCGACGGCCGTCTCCGCAAGTCGCTTCGTGAGGCTCGAGGCGTATTCCCGCTCTTCGTCGTCATCAAGGGGCGACAGCTGCTCGCTGTACGAATCTGAGACCGTGCCATCCGGGTAGGCGTTGCGTTCGTCGTCTCCTCGTTCACGTAGATCGTGTGGTTTGTCGCCGTAGACAGTGCCCAGCCAGTCCATGAGAGATGCTCCTTGCAACTTGGAGTGCAAGAAGCAGGGTGATTTGATCGCAGGAGAAGGTGTGCGGCGTTGTGGGTGGGTCGGAGCCGGGACTGTGTGGTGAGTAATTGTGGGAGTGTTTGACATCGAGGGACCTTCTACAGTAACGGAGACGCCATTGCCATTGGGCTTGCTGCTGCCGTTGACCAAAGTGGAGGTGGGAGTTCCGGACGCAGTCTTCCCCGACGCAATCTCCGGCGACTGCTGGGGGTCGAGCACGATGTCTGGCGTCCAGTCCGAGGAGTTGTGCATGATGTTGAGATGCGACGGCCGACTCGTCCTCCGAGACAGGGATGGTCGGAACTCTGGCATGTTCGGGGTCGTCGGCGGCGTCGAGAACGTCTCGTTGTCCGGGGAATGCATCGTGGGCCCAGGTGTGCCGGCGTGAGACTGATCTGTGTAGAAAGCTTGGTGGAAGCTGCAAGAAACGTTGAGAGTGCCGTCCACAGCGTCAAGAGGTCTTTATAGGCGCAGCTCGCCGCGTTCCGGACGTAAAGAGAGGCGAGTCCGACAGATGTTGTCCAGACGACGTTGCAGACTGTCGCCAAAAATCATTGGGCATCGTCGAGTCCGGTGCGCGCAGACTCGCCGCCGCGGCCGATTGGTCCACGGAGCAGCTCTTATCTTCATCTAATCGCACTTGCTTATCTCTGCTAATGGCGGCTAATAGGGACTTGTAGCACTTTGTAGTCCTGGGATAACCAAGTCAACACTGGCTACTAAACCCCAGTAAGAGCGGGATATAGAAACCCCCGCCCTACAAGTCCACGAGGCTTTGGCATCATCCCACCATCACCCATCTCTCAGCCTTCCATCTGTCCGTCCAGCTTCATTGCGATGCCGGCGGCCCCATACACAATGTGCCTGGCGATGCCTTGGTGAACCTAGGTCCAACTCCAGTGACCAGAGTCTGAGACGGTGACACCGACACGAGAGGCGGCAGGCCATGGAAATTCAAACTCGAGAATTCAGCACTTCATATTTGCCTGCAGTCTGAGTGTACGTGTGCAGAGGTACAGTAGGTGGCTCGAACGAGAAGGTTGTCTCAAGGATAAAAACGCAGACAGACACCCCAACATCTTGACGCGGCGATGTTGATCGTCGCGTACTCCCCAGGGTCCGTCTTCGTCCTCAAGGTTCGCACCATTCGGATGTCTCACACTATGTACCGACCTGTACTGACTCCTTTGCCTTCTGTGCTGGAAGCTGCATCTATTCCGACATGCTTGCCATATTCGCCTGCAGTGAAGGTCCGGCAGGACCCAGATATTAAAGATGCCCACCCCTCCATACATCATGCGCGTGTGGCAGTACACATGACGATCTCAAGGAGAAGTCCTGAGAACTCGCGCAGCGTAGATTGATCATTGACAAGCCATCTTTTGTTCCTGGAGCTGGAAGTGTTCAAGCTGAGCTGCGCTGATGTGAGCTGGTGTACTCAAATGAACAGCTCGGCAGACGAGACTAGTTCTGTGTCGAGTAGCCTCCAGGATGACACTAAATCGCCGCTTTTCTTCTCGCCCCGAGCTGTTGAGATTGCTCGCTGTCATGCGGCATCGGACCCTTCAAATTTCGGATCTTCCCCTTCGTTTCCTTCTCTTCAGACTGACAGTGAGACAGCAGCACGCCGCACCAAGCAACGTTTCCCCGAGGGTGGACGCGCACACAGGCCCACGTGCGTTTTGAGCAACGCTCATCAGATCAACCCAGCAGACGACCACCGACATGCCTGATGCCTCATGTGCGATCCGCACTTCCTGTGCTCGCCCGCGGCCCATCACAAATGCAACAACGCATGCGCCTTGGCCTCAACGCTGTGCTCCCCGCCGCCGTGTGCACAAATCAGGTGGTCATGGTATCGAAGCCCCCGCCCCATGTGCCCGTTGCCTCAAATAGCGAGCTCTGAGGCTTCTCGTGCCCCCAGCTGCCGGTTCAGCCATCTTAAAGTCCGCTCAGCCTTCGTCCCCATCCTCACGCCCCTCCCCCTCCAGTAACGCCTTCACGACCGACATGCGAACGGCGTCGTTCTTCCTGGGTGCAGCGGCTGCTGTCGCCTCCGTCCAAGGCGCCATCGTTCCCCACAGGAGGTGCGTCGTGAACTCGCATGTTCTGCGCGCGGGCCGAAGTCGAGGCTGACATTCTCACGATAGGGCTACTGTGTGCAACGGGCACGCAGAACTCTGCGATCGGAGCTATGGAAACGTGACGTTCCTTGGAGGTTGGTAGCAATGAGGAAGTCATTTCACGGAGGCTGACATCTCCATCTCAGCGCACGATTCATTTGCGTTCAGCGAAGATCCCTTTGCTCGTGAGTGCATTCTTTCCCTGCAGGTCTGGTCGTTGGCTGACACAGACTTCAGTCGCCCGGGACCAGGAGGTTGACATTCCCTCTCAGCTTGGTCTTGGTGTACGCTTGCTTCAGGCGCAAGCGCATGTGTACGTATCGTACCAATGCTCGTGCAGGGAGATAGCTGACGAGTATACGAACCCTGTAGCAACGATGGTGTCTTGCACTTCTGCCATACTAGCTGTGTGAGTGATTTCTGTCGGTCATGAGGAGCATCGCCTTGACATTCCGCTAGGCCCTGTTCGACGGCGGAAGTGTCGAGGACTACCTCAAGAAAGTCCACGACTTCCTCACAGCGAACCCCAACGAGGTCCTCACGCTCATTTTCACGAACCCCGAGGGTGCATCTCTCAAGGACCTGTGGGATCCTCCTTTCCAGGCCTCGGGCATTGCGGACCTCGCATATGTCCCGCCGCACCTGCCGATGAAGCAGAGCGAGGTGCGTCTTTCCCGTCATCACCTCTCTTCCTGTTATTCAACTAGACTAAATATGGTCACTTGTAGTGGCCGACCCTCAACGACATGATCAGCAGCGGAAAGCGCGTGGTCGTCTTCCTGGATGCCGGCGCAGACACCGACCGCAGCGTCCCGTACATCCTCCCCGAGTTCCAGATGGTCTGGGAGACGCCATTCAGCGTCACGGACGCCTCGTTCCCGTGCAGCGTCGACCGCATCAACGGCTCGCTCTCAACGGAGGACCACATGTACATGATCAACCACTCGCTCAACAAGGACGTCTTCGGCACTGGGATTATCGTCAGCGACCCCTTGGATGCGTCAACCACGAACGGCGTGCCTTCGTAAGTCCAGCTTTGTCCCTACCCTTCCAGGTGACGAAGTCGCGACTGGGACTGATATCCGGGACTGCAGGATTCTCGCGAATGCGGCAGGATGCGAGGGCTTCGCGGCCGGACGCGCCCCGAACTTCGTCCTCCTTGACTTCGTGAACATCGGCGACGGCGCCAAGGCCGTGGACCAGCTGAACGGGCTGGCGTGAGTACACACACTATCTCCCTATACCCCCATACCCTCTCTGTCCCACACTGGCCCATCTCCCCTTTGCAATTCCACGGGATGGGCTGTTTTTCTGTTGTGCCTAGGGTTGCGCATCCAAGTAGCTGTGCATGCTAAGGTGACGCAGAGGAGGGAAACCGCCGACGATCCGGCTTCGGGCGCGATGTCGCTCTTACGACCGCCCGGATGGGCACAAGCGTTGGTTGTTGTAGTGACGACAATGATGATTGGTAACTGTTGGCTGTAACCATCGGGTGCAATACCTCGCTCTCGTACTGGACTCCTGCTATTGTCCACCGGAGTTGACTATGCTCACCTGGTGAAGTTCACGAGCAGTATATCCCCGTGCCACGCGTAAGTTAGTTCAAGCCCATACTCCTGCGAGTGACGAACAGTACCGTCGAATGATATACTCGCAGGGCACTGCGCATACTGCAGAGAGGCTAAGCTACGTATAATGCCCCCGCGTCGTCACGGTATTGTTGTCTCTTATGTGAGCTGCGAACCAAACACGAGACCCGCGCGCGGTGTGCAACCATACTCGAAGCGGCCTGCCCAATACGGACGACAAAGCATCGAGTCAGCTCAAGCCCTCTTGTTCAGGACTTGCAGTGAAAGGAGAACAATGCCCCTTGGTAACCCTCTCGGGGCTGATCGATGGTAACAGCGATGGTATGAGAGATGGTATAAGACCATCGAGAATACAATGAGGGGACGTCTACCTACCCTCTCTCTTCCCTGCGCAATATCCCAACCACCGCCGACTTGGAGCTCTCCGTCGAACGCGCCACTCGACCTCGGGCATAGGTGCCCTGCGTGGAGGAGATCCACGCATCGTCGACCTGTGCTGGCTCCTGTCACTAGTTCGACGGACCTGAACCGCTCGACGCTAGGCGCGTTGTAACCTCCTCTCCATTCCCTCTGCACTCGGACATGGCCGCGAGCTCACCAAGGTCGGGAGATACCCGTCTTTCTCTGTACCTCGAGGCAAGCAGGACTCCGTTCCGCGAGGAGTCTATTGTCTTCCGTCGACCCAGGTGCGTGGTTGCAGTCCTACCGAAGACACCGAGAGGCCCGCTAGGGCGGCGGAGGCGCGACCGCCCAACAAGCCTAAAGCAGAACCACTGCCCCAGGTACGTCTGCACAACCATACTGTATTTGATCCAGATACATGGCTGCGAGCTTCCTGCATAACGAAGAACATCAGCACCGTCCGTCGCTTGTCGACAATTGCACCAGGGAATGAAAGCACACTCACCTCCCACTTGTCGCAGCTAGGCTATACGGACCCCTACGCCCTTGTTCCATTCCACAAACAGGCCCTCGGAGGCGCGCGCATACTCCTTCCTCGTACTCGTCCGCCGTCCGACCGAGCGCCGAGCTTCGAGCCCTCGTCATACACACCCAAGCCGCGGGCTGCCAGTAGCATGACTCGACCCGTCCCCGTCGCGACGCAACCAGCACCAAATCTTCGCTTCTCGTCCGCCTCCTGACGGCCCTGAACCGCATCGCGCCCACGAACCGCGTCCTCGCAGCCCAAAACCCGCCAGAACGCACAGGAGAAACAAAAAGCAACCCACCACGAGGCGTCCGCTCATTAACTCGCGCTGTTCTCCGCGACCGCGTACGTACACGCGCACCCCAGGAAAAGCTCGCAGCGAGGAGCGAGGAGCGAGAATACACACGCCTTGTGCTCGACGCAGCGGACAATGGCCTCCCAGCGACCCATATCCGGCGCACAATGGGCGGGCGGAGTTGACACGGTCCACGTGGTGCACGTGATGCTCCCTCGCGTGTGGGCGCCTCTGCGGGGATAGGCAGGAATGCTTCCGCGACGCGGCCTCCTCGATCGCTGATCGTGTCGACGCGCGGGACCCCGGGCACGGCTGGTGGGTCTGCATTCCTGAGGCCTCCAGCTGAACGTGGGAGGAGGGATGTCAGCTCGACGCCGGCACCGAGGCGTGCGGCGGCCACGATGCACAGAGGGCGGCGACGACGTACCATGCCATGCGCGCACCACGCGGCGGGGCTCGGGCGGGGAGAGCACGCCGAAGGGGCTCAGGCTAACAAAGCACTGATTATTCTTTCTTTCGACGGGGTAGTCAACGGACGAGGCGATGACTAGGTATAGTACACTACGCTACTTGGAGCGATCGACGACGATGCGACGACGAAGAACGAGGAGCGGATGAACAAGGAAGATATGTTCGAACGACGAGAAGAGGAAGCGAGATATACGAGAGATGAGAGCAATGAGGAGCAGGAATACGAGCAGAGGAGGGAGTAGGATGGACAGAACAGCGGTCTGTCACGGTGCGAGGGGCCGTGTGTAGGCGGTGGTAAGGGTGGAGACAGGGGGAGAGGATAGAGGAGAACGAGAACGAGAACGAGAACAGAGAGAGCAGATACGAATATATACATACGAACGAAAACGCAGCAGAGTCGATGACGGGATAGTGCGAGTCAATAATGTAAGATGCGACGGGTCGTGAGCAGCGTGAGATGTCGTGAAAGATGCAGCGAAGAGGTTGCGAGATATGCGACAATGCAGCAGCGACGAGCCCGATGACTTGTGATGGTGATATACAGATAGCGAGAGGGTCCGGATGCATGCGAAAAGCCCAGCGATGACGACGACGACAAAGCAAACGACAAACGAGATGGCGCGATCTAGTGGAGGGGACGGAAAGCGAAACGGCGCGCGACATGAGGGGCTCCAGCATGCGGATCCTGACCTTGACGAGGGGAACGATGATATACAGCCCGAGGGACGAAAGCGAGGAAACGTGTTCTGAACGTGTCTTGTGAAAGTCCAGGGTCTTTGACGCTGCTGCTCGCGCTGGTCAGCGAATGCGCACAACGTAATCAAGGAAGTACTCACAATGCATCAGAAGAACGCGCGCGGGGCGACGTTCCGGCGTCGCTTGGAAAGCAACCATGTTGAGACTCAGTCAGAGTCGTTGCTGATGTCCGACCTGCGAGGCTGGAACCTTCCTGCCACCCTGCGACGAGCTGGCATACCCGCGCCACTCGGCGGCACATACCGGCCAGGAGCCTGCGCTGCCATCGTCTGAGCAGTGTACGGCACAGAGTCGGGGTGAGCAGAGGCAGGAGTGTGCACGGAGGCCGGAGTGGGGCCAAGGTCTTGCGTCTGAACCGACGATAGAGCTTGCATAGCCACAGGAACGATGGGGACCGGCATCGCGAGCTGAGGTTGCTGGGCCTGCTGTTCCATGCCGAAGGGGAAGGTCTGGTACGCAGCTCCGTTCTGCTCCATGGCGAAATCTTGAACGACGGGTGCAGCATTGTGATCCGCGGGGAACAGCGGAGACTGCATGTCAGAGAAACCCTGCGAGTACGCAGCCATGACCTGGAGACCTAAGGTGTGGCTGAAGTTCTCATCCGCAAAGTTTATCGCATCGGCTGGGTTAGCGTTAATATAGCCAGCAAATTCGTCGAAGGACCAAGGGTGCATGTCCGTCGGAGCAGCAACACCGGCTTCGTCCGCGCGATCCTCTACCGCCTCGTGCAGCTCGGGCATGTTGAGCATCGGCCCAAGCTGGTCCGCTGAGTTGAGCGGCTGCTGCTGGAATTGCTGCAACAGCTGCTGCCATGACTCGGGGTCGAGTTCGCCTGGAGGGGTCTGCGCGGGGTTCACCTGCGTGGACGACAGGTCGAAGACGGCCTCCGTGGAAGTGGACGTGAAGTTCACTAGGTCCTGGTCGGGCAAGGAGAGCAAGGGGTCGATGACAGGTGGAGGGAAGGTAAGGTCGGGCTACAAGCGGTCATGCTCATGGGTCAGTGTCTATTAGGCCGTAACCACCATATCACACTCACTTGCAGCAACGGCTGATACTGAGCGTAGGCATTCCAGTCGCCCTGGCCCTCCGGCAGGGGCGCAAACGTCTGGTAGGCAGAGTCCGGCGCCTGTGGATGCCAGCCTTCTCCTTCAGAGTACGAAGGTGGAGAGTCGCTTGGCGTCGAAGACACGTCGGACGAGGGAGGGAACGCGCCATTGAAGTTCCACGATGGCTGCCTCGAAGCGACCGGGGAATGGACATAGCCGGAGGGGTAGGCCGGTGGTGGTGGCTGCGCCAAGGGGGACGACACCGGAGACGAGAGAGCGTGAAGCCAAGGGGTATGAGACCCGTCAAGGGACGCGGATGGGGGTTGAGAGGATGATGGAGGCAAGGGGGAGCTGCGGATGGAGCCGGAGCTGGACGAAGAGAGGAGGGGGGTGCTGGATGCGGTCGAGGAGGACTCGGGGTCGTAGTCGATCGGCGGGGACGGGCCGCAACCACGGTTGACTGGCTCACGAACGGGGAGTGGTTTGACGGCTTGGTCGAACACCTCGAGCTTGACGTTCGAGCTCGAGGGCGTGCACGGGTTGGAAAATGCACGAGAGCCGTTAGATACCTTGCGTCCGGCGGCCTTCGCAGCTTTGGCCTCCTCGCGAGCCTTCTTCTTCGCCTCGCGCTCCTCGTTGCGCATCTTCTCCTTGGCCTCCTTGGACATCGGGTTGTACTTGTAGTCGGGGTACTTCTTCTTGTGCTCCGCTTTTGCGATAGCGGCGCGCTTCTCGTACTCGAGCTTGACGTGGTCGGGCTCGTTCTTCCAGTTGGCGCCAATCATGCGAGAGATGTCGGCCTGCTTGACGGGTGGCTCGTGCGGGGATCGCTGGGCCTTCCACTCGCGCAGACGTTCCGTGCGGTAGATGATCCACGCGTTTGGTGGTCGGGGTATCTTCTCGGGCTTCGGAGGCACCGTGGACTTGTGGGCGGGAGGTGAACGGGGCATGATGTTCGGAGGAGTCGTGGTCGACGATGGGGGCGGGGCGGGGTGGTTTGAGCTTCACGTACGCGTGTCGTGAGGGGCCTGGGACGCCGCGAGGGCCACGGTGGACGGCGGGCGCGGCGGAGAGGAGGAGGGAGATGACGGACGAGAGCGAGAAGCGAGCGTTTATACGCGTTCTCTCGTCCTCGGAAGGTTCAACTTATCGTATTTAGCATGATGTGGTGTTGTGGGCGTCCTCCCTGCCGAATGCAGCCTCGTCTGTTTGGCCTGTGTTTGTCCTCCGATCAGAGCGCCCCCAGCGGGGTCCGGGGTCCTGCTTGTGCAAGGGCCCGCGTGCCTTGCCGCTCGTCCCCTCCGCCGCTCCCTCAGCCCACCGCGTCCCCTCCAGAACACACTCCGAGTCGCGCATGCATTTCGCTATCCATGCTATAGAGGCGGATATTCAAGCCCACTGTGCTGCCAGAAAATCCGGGGCTTCATTTCCGACGCACCTGCGCCAGCGCCTCACAAGTGCTGTGCTTTGCGCACGTCCCGATATGGCAGGTCCTCTCGTTCGGTGTCGATTGAGTGCGCTCCCCGCACCCAAGCTCGTCAAAGCGTGCGGTCTAGACAATCGCTCGCTATATGCTTAGTCCGCAAAGCGTACGCAGCAAACGGAGCTCTATTGCGAAGTGTCTCAGCTGCTTGCAAATCTAATCAAACGGGGGACTCCAGAGTCTTTCCCCGGCGCGCGGGCTACATCTCCTACTCGAACGGGTGCACTTGCGCCAACTCACTTCGGCACCCTGGCTCTGGCTGTACACGCACCGACCAGTATCCGTCCATGTGCGCAGCTCGCTTACTCATCGATAGCGGGCTTACGCTCATGTGGGCGAAGGTAGGGAGTCCGCTTGCGACAATCCGAGTCCCCGCGCGGTCGGGAACGTCCCACACTCCCCCACGTCATGATAGCATCAACTCTTGCTACAGAATAAGTAGCTTTAACGCAATCAGGGCTCCCGCTGCATTTGCGTGGGACTCGCCCCGACATATGCCTTACCGCCCCGCTGACTGCCAGCAACCTGTGCACCATGGTAGGATATTCCATGCACAACGATCCTGCTTGATTTCATCAGTTCAGCCAAACCAAGGGAAAGAGAGACGGATGACCTCGACGCACCGCAGCAGAGTCATCTAATTTGCACAGCATGAAACATCATCTCGGGACCTGGTTCTCGGCTCCCCAAAGCAGAATAATGCAGTGTCAGCGAAAGTAATTGCGGGGCTCCCCGTCGATGGGGTCTAGCCCCAAAACGCTCACCTCGAGGGCATGAGGCAGGATGCAGGAGGACGAGGACCCCGGCAGACCCCACGCCCGGGACGTCGGAATCGGCTCCGAGTCAAAGCGATGGGCGCATGCGAGCAAAGCACCGAAGTCAAAGCCTTCCCGGAATTCTCCTGCCTTGAGGCGACGTGAGACAGGGTAAACAGTGCTTATCGAGGGTGCATCCACAGGAAGCTTTGCAATTGGACTTGGACGCGGCGGCGCGTGACCTATGCGGGACGGGCCTGGGGTGTCGCCGTAGGAGGGACTCTCAGTCCGACTGGCGGACAGGGTTCTCCCAGGACAGCGCCCGCCCCACCTCGAGGCGTCGGGTGAAGAGATGTGATAAGGGCGAGGGTACACGTTTTGCAGCGGCGAGGGAGGGGTCTGGGAACGTGTGATGCGCATGCGCGGGGGGGATCCAGCCCACCCCCGGCGCATGGTCGCGCGCCAGATTATCCGCCCGCGCCACCAGGCAAAGCGAAGCCGGACCCAGGCCTGGACGGATTGTTTGCGCACCTTTGTGTTCCAAGTGAAAACACGGGCCACCCCGCTCCCCGCTTTGCCGTATTGTAGCGTATTGTCTGGTGGCGACGGAGAGACTTTGACGGGGTATTGGGACGGCCCACCACCGTGGCCCAGGCATTGGTTCACGTCCACTTGCCACACTCATCGACTTGGAGGAGACCAAGCTCCAGGGAGTATTGCTTAGATTGCTTGAAGGGCATTCGGACACACGAGCTATGTACCGATGGACGAGCCCCCACCACCACCGCACACCTTGAGCAAGCGCAGATTACTGAGCGCAAGGACGGGCCGACACCACGCCGCCCGTCTTCCGCACAGAAGCCGTCTCGACATCCTGTAATCCATGTCAGCTATCAGTCGCCGCGCCTCGGAGCAGGCTTGGTAAGATGAGACATCCGCTTACCCCCTCCTCCGATGGCCCGAACTGGAGCTTCATTGATTGGACGCCAAGAGCCACCGCCGTACACCCTTGAGAAAGCGCAGACCATTTATTATTCAGGTGGTTGGAGTCCCTACACAGCGACGTGGTCGGGATTGCAAGTACGGGCCGACAATACGCTGCCCGCTTTCCGCACAGAAGCCGTCTCGAAATCCTGCAACTCATGTTAGCTATCAACGTTTCAACAGCCGGAGTAAGATAAGACATCCGCTTACCCTGTCCTCCAACGGCCCAAACTGTAGTTGAATTGATTGGACGCCACCCGCAGACGCGTGGGCAGAGGCTTCCCCACCCGGGCCCTCAAGCTACGGAGAATGAACAGCGCTGAGATCGTCGCGAACAGATGCAGCGGTAACGGAACTCACAATGGTACCAGAGGGTGTCCTGAACTGTATTGTCGCGCTACGATCCAACCTCGGAGCGATGTCGAGGTCAAAGGACCGCAGCTCGATACCTTCCGACCCCCGATCGACGAGGGAGCGGCGCGAGTTGAGCCTGCCCGAGAGAACGAATTAGTCGCCACAGCAGGCAGGGGTATGTAGAGGGATGGTAGCTCACGCGGCGAGCACGACACTGGCGTGAACTGCGGAACAGTTTAGCGGATAGTAATAGAAGGGAGTTGGGCGCTGCGATGCGTACCAGGGGCCAGGACAGCCGTCACGGGGAAGTAGGCGAAGTTGGAAGGCCAGGCAGCCAACTAGTGGGTACCCTCATCAGCCTGCGTGGGCTTTATGCCACCGGCGTACGTGAGGACCTACGATCACGATTGCGGCCAGCGTGAGGACGCTGAGAGTTATCCATGATGGACGTCAGTCAGGATCATTCACGAGCCCATGATGCTCGCACCCACCCTGTCAATACTCCTGCAAGCCACAAACGCAGACGATGATTAGCGAATATCAGGAAAGGTTGAGAGGGCACGAGGCAAGCCGACGTACCAGTATTTACCGAGAAGTGTACTAATTCTTGATGAGAGTGTCCGTGCTGCGCGAGCAAACCATACAAGTCTGAGCAGCGCGGTCGTCGATCGACATACGTGCGGAGTATCCTCACCTGGTAAAGCCAGTGCGGCTCTTCCGGAGATGCAAGACCAGTCGCCAGGTCAGCGCAATGTTCGCGAGCAACGAGATATTCAGGGTGACGATAATCTCGATCTGCGGAGAGCAACCAATGATGAACTCTGGACCGTCGGACGAAGCAAGACCTTACCGAGGACATCCGAGGCCATTTCCGTTTATCCTAGTCGTGGTCGACGGTGTCAGACGAACCCACACACGCAATGGGAGGAACGCACACTTCTGTCACATAGACTGATGAGGTTTCAGAGTTATGACTGCACACAACTTGCAGACAAAATTCTACTGGCTTACAAGTCGTCATGCCTACAACATCAGTCAGCTAGCGACAACAGCTAAGGGCATATTCACCAAAACACCTACCTATCAGGAGCAAGCTCAGAGCAGCCTTGAGGATAATCAGCTGACATCCGCGACATGTGGTGAACAACGCGCTTGCCATGAGGATATTGAACGCCATCGGTTGCCTTCCCACTGAGATCGAGCATGTTCAGAATGACTACCTGAGTTCACTGATGGAATTACCCTCACATTTATACAGTCGTCTTGCGAAGAAGCTATCGTACGCGTGTCAACAGAGTGAAACGCCAGACCACAACTCATGTAACCACAGCGAACGTACCAATGAGCTATAATGAGCGTAATGCCCTGCTTACGCCATCAGTGATGACTCGCCACGATTGCGATGAAGACTCACCGACGAAGGCCCCACTGCCTTCTCGCAGGAATCGTGCCTGCGTTAAAACCGCATTCCGTCTCCACAGAATGTACGGGGCTCACCCAGAAGGACCTGGGAGCATCCTCATCAGCGAGAGCAAGGGACACGGGAAAGCCAGTACAGCCTCACCACAGAGAGAACACAAACGACAGCAGAGCCTCTCCCGAGTGAGACGATGCACCGGTGAGACTGACGTAGCTGAGCGAACATACGGTTCAGTGCGAACATGAGGGGATGGCGCAGCGGACTCCGACGTGCTCACCAGACATGCGTGACGCAGACGGTGTGTAGCGTATCGAATATGCTGATTAATGCGCGATCAGCAGCGCTCCCAGGGGTCTCTCGAGGGTGCTGTTACGGACATCAACGCTGCTATCTGGAGGTTTGGTGAGTGTCCGGGTGGCGGCGATATATCATAGGTTTCAGCGACCAGACGTACTATGGCCTTCAAGTCATATCCATCCTTCGGATATCGACGGAAATATTGATATGCTCCTTGGGATACTTGACCGTACAAGCTGAGAGTTGCATCAGCGTTTGTGCGCCTGCAAGTATTCGCGAAGACCTGCACTGACATCAACGCTAGGCAGGCGCCCACGGCTATTGCGACGGGCGAGGTAGTGGACGTGGCGCGACCATAGATGACTAGTGTGTGCTCCATGGTGGTGGGAAGAGGTCAGCCAAGGACACAAGCTTGTACTTATCCAAGGTACGCTGTGGACAGTGACATATCAGGGATTAGGTTCATTCGATAGACAGATGTGACTAGAAGTGGTGACGCCAGAAGCGATGTAGTAGCCCACGCAAATGGGTAGTCGCGAGAAGCTGTCTCACGCCCACAGAGCTTGAGACGCAGCATACAGGACGTGAGATGCCCTCCATCTCGTACCATTGCTTGTCTCGACGACATATCGACAGGTCCTAGCAGCATCAGCATTCCTCTGCGAAGCAATCAGCAAATTTGGAGCACAGCGTATGTATCGACTTACAATACGCCTCATCTAGTCCTTCATCGCTTCCGCCCAAAAAGTCCGCACACCTTCCCAGTACTTCTCCGGATAGTCACGAACGTGCGAGACGTGACCGCTCTTCCCAAAGTTGACCATCCGCACGGGGAAGCCCGCCATCCGCGCCCTCGCAGCATGCTCCTCCACTGCCTCCGCTGGCACGATGTGGTCCCCACTGGAGTAGAAGTACATCCTCGGTGTTCGCACCGAGGTGAACGGGAGGAAGCCCGGCTCGTTAAGTGCCGCCATCCCCTGCGCGATTGCCTCGGGCCTACGGGTCATCGTGCGGAACAAGGAAGTGAAGAAGTACACCACGGAGAGCGTGAGCGATATGACCACCTTCTTGACCATACTGCGTGTGCCCGCGGTGAACGCCCGTATGGCGAGGAGCAGCGTTGGAGGAGCGGGAGTAGAGTCGAAGATCGCCGCACATTTCGTGCCCGGAGGGAACTTGATCTTGTGCTTCCGGATGGCCGACCCGAGGTCCACCAAAGACATGAGACCGCCTGCAGGCACGAACATGTCAGAAGAAATGGTAATCTACATAGCCCAGGAGAACGTACCGTTGGACATGACATGCAGCAAGATCTTGGGAGGATCGTCGCGTCGGTCGTTAGATAGAACGTTCAACTCCTGCAGCTTCTTCAGAACTGGCAAGATAGCTTGCTCCTAGACAACGCGTATCGAGTCAGCTGCCCGGGTAGTACGGGTGGACTCGCCAGACATACACGCGCGCTGGCAGGTGTCCAGTATCGCAGGGGTCTGCGGCGACGATGACTTGAGAACTGTATGGAAAGAGTCTCTGGTACGTGTCCGCATACTTGCGCAACGTGGCCATCTTCGCGCCCACTGTGCCCTTCCTCAGTTTGTCTCTTGTACGATGCGACGTCTGACTGGAGACATACACCAACCGAAGATGATCACCACCCTGAAGAAGTGCGTGGTTAAGTGAGGTGACGAGACGCGTCACCGCAAAACGACTTACGTCGCTCATCCTCCGATCGAGAAGCATCCTGAGTTGCTGTCGCTACAACGTCGCCATCCGTGTTGTTCTCCCAGGGGCTTAACGCTGAGTGTGTCGTGGAAGGGTTCATGGAGGAGGTGCGTTCAGTTCATTCGTTGGGGAAACCCGCCTTTGTATGTAACCCCAAGCTGTCACCGCTTGTAACTTGTTTGCCGGATGTCTCCGATCAATGCGTGATATTCACGGCGGGTGCACTGCTGCGAGACTCGAACATCATAAGAGCGGGAGGCCCTCTCCATGGAGTATCCGGCGAACATTGGCCTCCATGCTGGAGAAAATATGTGAAGCTGATTGACGTAAGTACTGAGTAGGAGAAGGAGGAGGAGGAGGAGGAGGAGGAGGAGGAGGAGGTCGACAGGCGAGTCAGCGGAAGCTGTGCCACGAACTAGGCGGCTATCGGTGATATCTTTTACCGGTAGCTCTACGCGGTGGCTTCTGAATCATACTTTGAAGCGTTCAGTACTGTAACGCGATTCAATTCTGGGATGAAGTCAACCACCAGTCCGGAATGTCAATGCGTCATCAGGAGGAGATGCAGCGGAGAAGCTATCAGTAGCTAGCTACAGGGACTCTATGTTACCGTCCTTCGAGCCCTCGTCCCCCTACCCTCACAAGTTGAACGCACACAGTCCGCCGCCGTCGGGATCAGCACAACCATTAGTACAGCCCACGACGGCGCGACGCTACTGGAGATGAGTCAGGGTACGCGAACAAGTCGAGTGCGTCGTCCGACGACGGCTCCGCGCCGCGGACAGGACTGCTTTCTCGCTCGACCACGCTCGAGGCGCCTCGAGCTGCGTCGTCCCCTGAATCGGATGGCTCGTCATGTCGCTTGTCGTACGTGTGCGCCCGTCGTTTGCGCTTGAGGATCCCATCGGTGTGCACCACAGTCTTCTTCGAAGGGGAGGCCTCAGCACGCCGGGCTCGCTCCCGGGCCTTCTCCTCTCGCAGGGAGATAGCGTTCTTCTGTGAGTCCGCGATGAGAGTCGCGAAGTTCGAATGCCGTCGAGGAGGTGCGGACGCAGACGCAGGCGACTCAGGCACTGCAAAAACGACGCGCGCCGGGGCGGACGCACGGGGCTTGGGCTTCGCGCCGTTCTGATGAATCCGTCCAGCCCCGAACGAGATGGTGCTGCGCGGCACGTTCCCGAGGGTGGTCGCGAACTTGCGGATGCGCGTAGGGACAGGAGTGTCGTCCACAGTACTATCGCCAGATATGAGAGGGTCGGTGCCGATGTCCTGGTAGTCCTCGCCGTCGGACGAGTTCTCCTTGTCCAACGAGGCAACAGGCCTGGAGAGCGGAGGCCTCTCGCTCCGGACGTTCGATGTGGAGTGAGACTGCCGGGTTGAAGGGAATATGCTGCCCTTAAACAACTTGTCGGACAACGTGTGGTGCGATGCAGTGTCGACACGTCTGCGCTTGGCTGCCCGCTCGAGCTCCCTGTCCTTCCTGATCTTGGCCTGGGGAGGTGCGGGTGACTTGACGACCCACGACCCAACCATCTCCTCCCAGACCCACTCCTGGCTGGCGTCCGGCGGGCGCGAGGGATCGGTAGCGTTACCATAGCAGCGTCTCTCGGCATCTTCTGCGCGGTCCAACAGCTGCAGGCGGAGCTCATGTAGCGCCTTCTCTCCGAGCTGCAAAGAAGGAGGCAATGTGTGGGGAGGCGAAGAGATGAGGATCTCGACGTGCTCCAGCGCGCTGCGATATAGCGCGGCCTCGCAGCGCAAGAGACCCCTCGCGCGCAATGGGGTAGCGAGCGCATCGAAGTCACCGATCACTCCATGGCCTAGTGCGAGATCAACGGGCGGTGGGGTCGGCGTATGCTCACCGAGCTCCGACAATGGCATCCGGAACATCGTGAAGCTGGGTAGGGGAAGGATGCGGGAGACCAAATCGTCCATCGTCTGGTTCCTGATGGTAGCTTCGCGAAGAAGTCGTTCCAGCACGCGGAGATCAGGCTGCACGGATGCAGTGGCTGCCAGAGGGGACGCCAAACAGTACGCGGCCAAGCAACAGAGGGCATCGGCGACGCAGGCTCCGGGGGACGCGGGCGGCCCTGCGAGGGTATGGAAACGAAACGGCTCGACCATGACGAGGAAGTCAAGGCAAGCGGAGTAGTGCTCCAGACCATCTGTCGTAGGGCCCGAGCGGTATACAGTGTCGAGCATCACGGCGAGCCACTTCGCTAGTCGTTCCAAAGCGTCTTCGTGCACCTTGGAACGGGAGTGTTCCATCCCTCCTTTCGAGGCACCCTTCTGGGGCTTGTTACTCTGCCACAAAGATGTAGCGAGGCCGCTGACGAGGGGCACAAAGCAGCCGGCAAAGTCTTGTTGCGCGAGGTCGCGAGAGAGTCGGACAACCGCTCTGGATGTCCATGCGTGCAGTTGTTCCGGGCATGGTTGAGACAGGGCGTCGATGAGGATGTGCGTAAATGTGCGATCGTTGACTACGGGTGCCACAGAAGCCGGAGTCGCCGAACCAGAACCCCCCCCCGGACGTCTCCCTGAGCGTGGTTAAGAAGTTCTTGTGCGCGGGGTGCGTGAGCGGGCAAGCGCGTGGCGAATCAGGCCGTGGAAGAATGGCAGTGGTAAAGAGGGCGTGGAGGATCATTTGCGCTTCCGAGAACAAGCCGTGGGCTATGCACACCTCGAGGAGAGCGTGGAGTAGAGTCGGATGATGGGGGCATGTGTCCAGGATGTAGGTGAGTGCGTGTGCGACCATTGTGTAACTGCATGGGTTATGGATCAGTAGCTGCTACGTGAGTAAGCAGACTGGTGGTGGCGTACTTCCGATATTGGCTGGGCACTTGTTCGTACAACTCGTCCATGATTTGGCCGCGGTCTTCGTCTTGCCCGCCTTCAGCATTGGGGAGGTGTTCGAGTGACGCTGCCATCTCGACTTCAACGTGCTGGCCAACAACGCGGGCACAGATACCGGCCAATGGTAGGATCCGGCATGGCGTCTCCGACACTGGTTTCGGAGGGCCAAATGTGGACTGAACGATGTTCTTGAACGCGTCGCGAACCTCGTAGATGCGTTTGGAGAGCTGCATGTTTTCAACAAGTGCGCGATCAAAGTGCAGTCTTGCCCCAAGTTTGTCCAGCGACTGCAGGATGGCGAGAGGAGGGGCGTCGTCCTGTTCTCCGAGTCGTGGGGCGTTACGCGAAGAGCTGCCATATGTTACGGCGACCTTCGGTCGAGGCGGGGCATGGGAGAGTGAGGTCAAAGAGGCGCATTTGCTACGCAGAGAGCGAAATTGGCGGTTGACCTTCGATGTGGTTAGCTCTGACATGTCTCCGGGGAGCACAAGGTGGTGGTTAGACTGTAAGTTCGAGATCTGAGTACTAGGAGTAGTAATGATGAAAGAACTGGAACTAGCGCTCAGCCACAAACGCGCCAGGTGTCCGTATCCCGTGACCATGGGCGTCTACGCGGTTGTGGCAACTTGGAACTCCGCTCCTAATGGGCGCGACGCGTCGCGCAAATCGTGTCTCTTTCTTCCCTTGTTCTTCCCTACCATCATCTACCGTCGTTGAACGTTGAGAAATGGCCGTGAGTAGCACTATTGCTGGAACTGTACCGTGCTGACGTTCTCTAGACTCCTCGAGGTGCGAAACGTCGCCGCTCTGTGACCCCTCCTCCGGGGTCGTCACCACCGGGACCATCACGCGTCGAGCGCGACGAAGACTCGTCTCTGCCACCTTCTTCACCCCCTGCGCCTTTTTCGGACACCGATGATAGTATGGATGAACGTGACGCCGTCAGGGATGTGAACGACAATCCTGACGAGGACGATGACGGAGAGGATCTTTTTGCCGAGGGATTGGAAGAGTACGTCTGCCAGTCCTTGCATTCTCCTCCTTGTTGTCTTCCTTCTACTCGCAACCCATGCCGGCTTTACACTTGAGGATAAGATGGAGAGACGGAGCATATTTAGTACATGGGCATACTGCTTATGTGCGCGCAGCCAGCTCGTCGCGTGTTCCAGTATGACGCGCTCGTCCGATCCAAGAGGCTAAGTGTGTCTGGTCATACCCAGCATATCAATGTGTACCGCACCTCTTGGGCAGTCCGACTGGCCATATGCAATCTAGCGAATGGCAGGTTAAAGCTACGGCAATGGCATGATTCCCTTGTTTCCGACGTCGGGCTCACCTCTCCTTTTGGCTGTTTACTGATGGGGCACAATGCAGTGACTACGCCACCAACGAGCTTCTCGATCGATACTCCGATCGTGACCTGGATGATGAGAACGACTTTGAAGAGATGTCCGCGGCTCAACGACGAGCTGCGGAGGCCAAGATGGCTCGTCGTGATCGCCTCGAACGTGGCGGTAGACGTGGTGCTCGTGCCGCTGCACGAGGCATTATGCCCGACTTCCTGCAGAGTGACGATATGGAGGAGGATGGACCGGATGGCGGCCTCTTGTCCGGCATGAAGAGGCGCACTCGGCGACAATATGATGAGAGGAAAGACATGGATGACCTGCAAGGCATTGATGACGTGAGTATTGCAGAGTTCTTCAAAATATACGGCACGCCAACGTACTTGTGTTCTCCAGGAGTTACCGCTGGAGCAACTCAGCGACATCAAAGCCAAGTCTATAGCCGAATGGATCGCAAATGAGCGCGTTCGCAGGTCGATAGTTCGGCATTTCCGTCAGTTCCTCATGACGTACGTTGATGAACATGGGGCATCCGTCTACGGACAGCGCATCCGTCAGCTCGGAGAAAGTGAGCTCGTATAATCGTGTTGGATAGCGCAAGTGACTGACAAGAACACCTAGATAACTCCGAATCTTTGGAGGTCTCGTACCTCCATCTCGCGGAGTCAAAGCCTATTCTTGCCTACTTCCTCACCAACTGCCCTACTGCCATGCTGACGATTTTCGACGAGGTTGCGCTCAGCGCAATCTTGCTCTACTATCCCGCCTATGAACGCATCCACTCTGAGGTGCATGTCCGGATCACTGACCTGCCACTGAGCTCTTCTCTGCGGGACCTTCGTCGATCACACCTGAACACGCTCGTCCGGGTATCTGGCGTTGTCACTCGTCGGACCGGGGTCTTCCCTCAGCTCAAATATGTCAAGTTTGACTGTCGTAAATGCGGTGCGGTGCTTGGTCCATTCTACCAAGACTCTACTAGAGAAGTCAAGATCAGCTATTGCCCGAACTGTGAGGGCAAAGGACCCTTTTCAGTCAATTCGGAGCAGGTCAGTCGCAGCGTCATCGAACCATGCACAGTCAGCTGATGCCTCAATAGACGGTGTATCGTAACTACCAGAAGATGACACTGCAGGAATCTCCAGGCTCTGTTCCTCCCGGTCGTCTTCCCCGTCATCGCGAAGTTGTGCTCCTATGGGATCTCATTGATAAGGCGAAACCGGGAGAGGAAATTGTGAGCAGTTCGCCCGTTCATCTGATAAGGATGCTCATTTCTATGCAGGAAATTACTGGTGTCTATCGCAACAATTTCGATGCAGCTCTTAACTCCAAGAACGGCTTCCCGGTCTTCTCCACCATCCTGGAAGCAAACCATGTTAACAAGAAGGAGGACCAGTTCGCCGCGTTCCGTCTGACCGAGGATGACGAGAAGGAGATCCGTGCCCTGGCACGCGACGACAGGATCCGCAAACGCATTGTCAAGTCGATCGCGCCCTCGATCTATGGACACGAGGACATAAAGACGGCCATCGCTCTGTCTCTCTTCGGAGGCGTCCCTAAGGATGTCAACCGGAAGCATCGCATCCGCGGCGATATCAACGTCCTTCTGCTCGGAGATCCTGGTACTGCCAAGTCACAATTTCTCAAGTACGTTGAGAAGACCGCGCATAGGTCTGTCTTCGCTACGGGCCAGGGTGCATCCGCCGTCGGTCTTACCGCGAGTGTGCGGAAAGATCCTATTACACGCGAGTGGACGCTCGAAGGAGGGGCGCTCGTGCTCGCGGACAAGGGTACTTGCATGATCGACGAGTTCGACAAGATGAACGACGCCGACCGCACGTCCATCCACGAGGCAATGGAACAGCAATCCATCTCCATCTCCAAGGCGGGTATCGTCACCACCCTCCAGGCTCGATGCGCTATCATCGCTGCTGCGAACCCTATCCGTGGACGCTATAACCCTACGATCCCCTTCCAGCAGAACGTCGAACTCACTGAGCCAATATTGTCGCGTTTCGACGTCCTCTGCGTGGTGAAGGACACAGTAGATCCCGTCCAGGACGAACTGCTGGCCCGTTTCGTCGTCGGAAGCCATCTTCGCAGCCACCCGAGATTCGACGCCGCGAAGGATGAGATGAACGTTGGCACCACTTTGGACGCTGATGTGAGTTTGCTGTCTTACTATGTGATGATGCCAACTCAAACGGTACCTCCAGATCATCCCGCAAGAGCTCCTTCGCAAGTACATCATGTATGCGAAGGAGAAGGTGCGGCCAAAGCTATACGACATGGACCAGGAGAAGCTTTCTCGGCTCTTCGCAGATCTCCGCCGCGAATCCCTCGCCACGGGCTCGTACCCGATTACGGTCCGTCATCTGGAGAGCATGATCCGCATGGCGGAGGCGAGCGCGAAGATGGCGCTACGCGAGTACGTGCGCGCGGACGACATCGACCTCGCCATTTCTGTCGCGGTCGGGAGCTTCGTCAGTGCTCAGAAGATGTCGATCAAGAGAACGCTGGAGCGAGTGAGTCTTCCTTCCTTCTCGCCGCTCCCGTGTGTATCGGTTGGGGGAACTACACCCCAGTTGTCTTTGGAGACGTACATCCCGACCGCAGCAGTCTGCACTTATGCAGGGGAAGTACTGTGTCAACCACATACGTCACACGATTTCGGGACGTGGGCTATTATTGCATGCAGTTGGCCGGGGGCAGGATGTCCGTCGCCATCAAGCGCGGACCGGCCTCCATACGCTCACAATCGATGCATTTGTCGAACTACGTCTAGCGTGAACGTGTCATACTGACATGTTGTGGCGCAATAGGGCTTCCGCAAGTACCTCACGCAGGCACGCGACCACGAAGAGTTGCTTGCGTTCATTCTCGGGCAAATCGTTAAGGAGAAAGCGCGGTTCTACCAGCTGCAGAAGTACCAGCAGCCAGAGTCCATCACCGTCAAGGTATCCGAGCTCGACGAGCGCGTAAGTTTCGAGTGTTCCATGCTCCGAGATGCTCGGATACTGATCTTCAGCATTTCAGGCCAAGGAACACGACATCTACGACACCTCTCCGTTCTTGCGCTCGAAGCTGTTCGCGGCAAATGGTTACAAGCTGAAGGACGGAGTGATTGAGAAAACTTTCAGGCGTGGGGACGAGTGACCGATCAATGGAAGCGTGGTCGTTTGTCAAGGGTTTGTTCTATCTGTCGCCGATCTCGTTGCACGACGCTATGGGCTTGTTGTTCTCGCATCTATACCTGCTGTGTCCTTGTGTGTTTTGTGGCAGACTGCATGTTGTACTGTAGAAGACAAGGTCGAGAGGAATATGCTTCCGCCCCGAGCGTCTCGGATTCCTAAAGCTGACATCATGGCCGGCAGTGCGGGACAATCAAGGGCGCCACCGCAGTGGACAGCCGAGCGTACGATTGTCGAGCTTTGTCGACGTCGGAAACGAAGAGCCAGCGTCGGCTTGCAGGAACCGGATCCCAAGCGAACGCCGCTAAGGCCCTGAGGCAGAAGGTCTTTCCGATAAGAGCTCGGCCACAACACGAGGCACGCGCCTTTTCAACCTCCTCCGCCAATTTCTCTCTCTTTCACGACCCACGACGACGTCGAGCTCAGCGACGACGGCGGCGGCGACTGTCATGGCCCCCTCCATACCAGCAGCGGCGCTCACGCCGCTCTTTCTGCTCCGCGTTATCTCGCCCAGCATCGTCTTCCTCACGACCCTCTCCCTCGTCTTCGCCCGTCCGGCTGCGCCCTCGGTGCAGTCTCCCTCTCCCATAACCCCCGTCGTCGTCGCTACTCGTACGCATCGTCGCGCTCTCATCTATGCGTTCCTTTCCATCGCAGGCCTCAGTTACCTTCTCGACGGTCTCACGTTCGTCGTCTGGGCGGTTATCCGCGAAGAGTGGCCCGCGTTCACCGGTCTCGAGGTCAATGCAGTCGTCGGTCTCGCCGCGTTTGCCGGTCTCGCTGCGCTCGGTGCGTGGAAGGAAGTCCGGGGTGTCGATGTATGGTCCATGAAAAGGCACAAGGTGGCCATCTTCACAACCCTGGCGCTGGATATTGCGCAGGTCGTCCTCCTGGCCCTTGCCATCTCCCGTGAGTCCCCAAACCACTCGCATATGCCACTCCCAATGACCACAGCCATCGTATGGTGTAGGTCCCCTTTCAACCGTGTTCCTTCTTCACCTGGCATTCCCTTCATTCCGTGTATTATTACTTGTACCACTGCTCTTTGCCCTTCTCTTCCCCCGCATCGCCTACGTCCCTGTTGAAACCTCGGTCGAGGAGGCACCTACCGATACCAGCCTGCTCCTCCCTGCTCAGGATGCCGCTGCTCCATCGTCCGGTCTCTCTCCCCTCTCTGCGGAGGCCAGCAAGTACGGCACCTTCCGCAGCGGTCGCTCCATCGGGCAGAACTCCAGTCCCACTACGCGCACGGCCACGCCTGCTCCCTCAACTGTTCGCGTTCCCCCGCCGAAGGCTCAGGTGAGTGAAGCAGCGCGCTTCTATGCAGTCGCGGAGTTACTGACGCGTGTGTTCACATTGTTGCGTCCGCTGATCCGCAGGAGGCGAAGGAGGATATCGCCCTCGATCCGTCGTGGCGCGAGATATACGACCGGATCAAGCACATCACACCTTATCTGTGGCCATCGAAGAGCTTCCCACTCCAGTTTCTTGCCGTGCGTGCAACACGTTTGTGTCGTGTGATCCGTCGCTGACTGCTGCGAACAGTTCCTATGCCTCCTGATTATGATAGCGGGGCGGGTCGTCAACTTATTCGTCCCACTTGTATTCTCTCAACTTGTCCGCGTCTTCGAGGAGGGCTCGAAGGTCTCTCCATGGCCATACCTCGGTGCATACGTTGCTCTGCGCTTCCTGCAGGCCACCGGAGGTCTCCCTGCTCTGCGGGATGTACGTCCTATCCCACCTTTTGGGCGCATATAGTGACTAATTGGCTACTTTAGACCTTGTGGATCCCAGTTATGCAGTACTCCGACAGAGGTGAGCATGCCGGCAGCCTTCGCTGAAACGCTGCTGACCCATGCATTTTAGAGATGTCGCAGCTTTCCTTCGATCATCTGCTTCAGCTCTCGTTCGCCTTCCATGCCCGCCGCAAGACCGGCGAGGTTCTTCGGATTCTTGACCGTGGTGCAGCGATTAACCACACCTTCGAGGTAAGAGACTCGGACGCATTTCGTCATATACGTTACTCATTCGTCTGCTTAGACAATCGTATTCAATGTCTTGCCAACCTTCGCTGACATCGCTATTGCGCTGGTGTTCTTCGTCATCTACTTCGAATGGACCCTTGCAGCCGTGATCTTTTTCGTCATGGCCGCGTATGGTGAGTGGACGTCGTCATGTGCGCGTCGGTCTGTTGCTGATGATGCTATAGTGGCCGCAAGCGTCATCCTCACTAGGTACCGCACGAAGCTCCGGAGGCAGATGAACGACCGCGACGTCATGATCCGTGGCATCCACACTGATTGCTTGCTCAACTATGAGACCGTGAAGTATTTCAATGGGGAGCAGCACGAGGGTGAGCGTTACCGCCAAGCCATTCGCGAGTACCAGAACTATGAGTACAAAGTTATGGGTGAGTGCCCTCAGTCGACAACGTGCATTTAGAACAAACTGACGCCTCCCAGTCTCTCTCAACCTGCTCAATCTCGTGCAGAACTTCATCATTGTAAGTGTTGCCTGTGTAGAAGCTGTGATGGTAGACCTAACGCCGTTCTCTAGACTTTGGGTCTCCTTGTTGGTGCCATGCTTGTGGCTATGCGCGTCGTTCGCGGCCAGTCGCAGCCACACCAGTTCGTGTTCTTCATCACGTACCTGGCTCAGCTCTACGGCCCCTTGAACATGCTTGGGTACCTCTACCGCACGATCAACCAATCGCTTGTCGATACTGAGCGCCTGCTCAAGCTGCTGAGCGAGCCTACGGAAATCAATGACAAGCCGAACGCCCCCGATCTCATCATCGAGAATGGCGAGATCGAGTTCGGTGAGTCAATATTGTCGCCCCACGACATCTCGGATGGAGCTTTACTCACCTGAAACGTCCTCAGATAACGTCAGCTTCTCGTACGATGGTCGCACCACCGCTCTCGACGGCGTTTCGTTCAAGGTCCCGAAAGGGTCTTCCGTTGCCCTTGTTGGGGAGTCCGGTGCTGGCAAGTCCACGGTCTTGCGCCTTCTGTACCGCTTCTACGACCTCAAGGAGGGCGAGGGCCGCATCTTGATCGATGGTCAGGACATCCGTGACGTGACCCAGGCCAGCCTGCGGAAGGCCATCGGTGTCGTTCCTCAGGATCCGGTCCTGTTCAACGCCAGCATCGGTTACAATATTGGGTCAGTGCCAGCGATGACTTGATATTTTAGGCTAGGCTGACCTCGGGCGATGCTTGCAGTTACGGCAAGTTCGGTGCTAGCCAGGAAGAGATCGTTGCTGCCGCAAAAGCTGCCCAGATCCACGACCGCATCCTCAGCTTCCCCGACGGCTACGAGACCAAGGTCGGCGAGCGCGGTATTCGGTTGAGTGGGGGTGAGAAGCAGCGTGTTGCGATCGCCCGCACTCTCCTCAAGGATCCCCCCATTCTGCTTTTGGACGAGGCCACCAGGTTTGTTCGACGTCCCCGTTCTATCGCGCTATCAGTCACTCATGACCGCCCTCCATATCAGCGCTCTGGACACATCCACAGAGAAGGACATCCAGAAGGCGTTGCAGAACCTTGTCCAAGGTCGTTCCTCGCTGTCTATTGCCCACCGGCTCTCCGTAAGTGCCACTCCTATCAGATGTCGTACAAGCTTCGTTGACACTCGTTGTCTAGACCATCGCCACGGCTGATCTGTACGTAGACGGCGTTGTCATTCCAATTATAGCGTACTTACCAGATTCACCATAGGATCCTTGTACTCAAGGACGGCCGCATCGTCGAACAAGGCACCCATGCCGAACTGTTGGCCAAGGGCGGCGTCTTTGCGGATATGTGGGCTGACCAGGTGTCAAGCAATGACGAAGCATCGGCGCACCGGAAGTCAGCTGTTGTCACCGGGTTCGACTTGGAGGTTCCTCCTCAGGATGGTTCTACCAATGAACCGGAAGATGTCAACGGCGCCCCGAAGCTTGGGACCGAGGAGGTTACTGCAGATACGCTCCTCGATAACGATGCGTCTGCACTCGAGGAAACCCCCGCCCAGGCCGCACCTGTGGCATTCCCGTCCGGGGAGAGCGCTGGAGATGCGGCCGTGCCTGCAGAGCGCGACGCTGAGCCGGCCGCTGATGCCGCCGCCGCTGTGGCCTTCCCAAGCTCCGAGGATGCGGCGCCTGTTGCGTTCCCTTCTGCCGACGATGCGACCCCGGTCACGTTCCCCTCCACCGACAGCCCGGCTCCTATCGCGTTCCCTGCCTCTCCTGAGACGGCTTCCCAGCGTGAGGGCTCAGTGGCGGAGCGTGTGCAGAGCCCCGGTGTCACCTTCCAGGAAGCGGCGACGCCTGAGCGCACTGGCACACCCGACCCCGAGGCCGCCGACGGGAAGCGCAGGCGTACCTTGTCGACGCAGGGCATCCAGCGGCTTGCGCGACGGATCTCTATCACGACGCGCAGACAAGGTTCTTCGACGTCCATTCCTGCGCTCGCGGGCTCGCTCATCCCGGGCCTCAAGCGGGAGAACACGGCGAGGTCGAGCACGGACGAGGGAAGCTCGAAGGACGTAAACGTCGCGACCGACAGCCCGAGCCCGAGTGTCATCAGCGAGGGGAGCAAGCCGAAGGGGTCGAAGATTAGGAAGGAGAAGAAGGACAAGAGGAAGAGCACGTCTTGAATGGACTCCCGATAGGATTCCCGTTGGATGCCCGCACGGGCTGGTTCGTTTACTTCTTTCGCTTTGCACATGACTATCCCGTTATCCCACCGCCCGCCACATGCCACCCCATCTCTGCAGACTCCCACCGCTTTTCCACAGATGTTATCTTCACGAATACGATTCACGACACGATACGACTCCGCGCGCGGCGATACTGTAGTAATTGACGCTTGCCCCCGCAGCCAGCCACATACCTCATCCTCTCCACCATCTCCTCTGCATTACAGTTGTTGTCTCGGCCACCCAGCTACCGCACTCGTGCATTCCCGGTTGTTTTCGCTAGCAATTAACAATACATTGACTGGTCTGAGTTGCGCGCGCGTGCCTGGGTGTGTCGTTTGTGGCGCCGGGGTGTCTTCGAGCGCAGCCTTCCATAACTCTGGGTGGCAGATGTGGCCCGATGTGGGCCGCGCACTCCCCGAAATGGGCGTTCTGGAATGCGCCGGGGCTCACGTGCGGGGTGCTGATTGGCTGGGGCGGGGCTAGACCGGTGTGGAGATGTCCCGCAGAGATGCCGCACAAATTGAGTTCCGGAGTTTGAAAAAAGGGCGGGGGAGGATATAAGGCGGGGGGAGGCTCGGGGGACCGCCATCTCGCTCCTGCCCCGCTCCTGCTTTGCCTGTCTCCGTCCCGGTTCCCGTTCGATTTCGGTTTCGTCGGTTCAGAATCAAGGTCCCGCTGTAACTGTAGCAGTATCGCTCTCAATCTCATCATCATGTCCGCAAAGGTCTACGTCGGGTCAGTTTCGTTGAACCTCACACGCGGCGCCCTCGTGTAGCCACGCTTCCCAGGACCGAACGACTGATGCGCTCTGTATTCCCGCGTATAGCAACTTGAGCTGGAACACTACGGATGATACCCTCCGTCAAGTCAGTCTGCTTTCCCCCGCGCGATGGCCTCCGTCGCGTGTTTTTGCCTCCCGTGTTCCGTGTCTGATTGGTCGTTTTGTTTGTCCTGCGCTCGTTCGCAAAATTTTAGGCGTTTTCTTCCTATGGGCAAATCCTCGACGTACGCGATCTTCCCTTGCATGAGTCTCGTGGCTGTGTAGCAATCACCATGAGGTCTCGTTGGCGAAAAGGCCTCGTTGTGCTGATCTGCTCCGCGAATCTCCCTTGCAGTCGATCGTGATGCGCGACCGTGACACCGGCCGCTCCCGCGGCTTCGGCTTCGTCACCTTCAGCTCCCAGACCGAGGCTCAGACCGCCATCGCCAGCCTCAACGAGCAAGAGCTCGACGGCCGTCGCATCAAGGTCAACCTCGCCAACGCCCGCGGCAGCGGCGGAGGTGGTGGAGGTCAGATTGAACTGTGCTCTCTTCGACCTAGATCTGTTCGTTGATCTCGATTGTGTTGTGATAGGCTACGGTGGTGGAGGCTACTCCGGCGGCGGCGGCTACGGCGGTGGTGAGTGCACTCAGGTGGTTCAAGTGATGGAAGTATCGTTGACCGAATGTGGCATTTTCAGGCCAAGGCGGCTACGGTGGTGGAGGCTACGGCGGCGGTGCTCAAGGTTCGTTTCGCCAGTCTGGTTGTGCTAGCCTGAGACAGGATGCTGACCACTTTTCAGGTGGCTACGGTGGCGGCCAGCAGGGCTTCCAGTCCGGTGGCTACGGCGGTGGAGGCTATGGCGGCCAGCAGGGCGGCTACGGTGGAGGTTACGGTGGCCAGCAGGGTGGCTACTAGATGCCCAATGGTGAGTCTTACTCCTCCCCCATGCTCCGCGACCTTGCCTGACCAAAAGTTCAGTTGGCTATGTCCTCATCCCCCGCATGCTTTCCTCTTGAGGCGTCCTCTGCGACGCCTGTTTCTCTCTGATATATGTTCCGTTTCTTCCCCGACTCACTCATCCACAACACACTCCTTACTCCCGCTGTCCTTTCCGGTAGCACTCGTCGTCTCCGTCCCGATCGTCTCGTCCCGATGCGTCTCCAATGCGACCTGTACTTTTAGGAGTTCCCCGTCCCCAGTGTACTTGTCCCCCCTTCCCGTCCTCTTGTCATCTCGGATCCCCACAATGCGCGTTGTGGGTGAGTGTGTCTTCTATTCCTTGTCGTTGTATAAAATGCGATCGGCTTGCTTTCCTCGTCGTTATGTCCGACTCACAAAATGCGTGCCCGGTCCCTTCTCAAGAGACAGCATGCATACACCGACGGTGTGGATGGATGGCCCTGCGGGTGTTCGATCTTCACAGGCGGAAAGCATCTACGCAAGGGTGTCGATTGAAGTCCCTACCTCACTGCTTGAACCACTCAATGCCCCTCTCTTCCTCTCACCGCATCATGACTTTCGTGTGGGCCGGTGCTTGAGTGCATCGCGGTCCGGGACAAGGTGTCCTTCCGCCTAGTAGGGAACAACCGCGTCCACGTTCCCCTCCCTGACGTCCTCCCTGGCATAAGCGCGCACGTCGTCTCGGACGACGGGTCGCGGGCGAGGATGCTGCAGTTGTGCATCGTGGTTCCTCCGTTGTACGAGTATGATGTGAAGAGGAAGCGGGCCGTGTGCGACGCGATCGACCTGCTCTCTCCGCTGCGCAAGCGTGGCACATGGAGCTCCTGGTGTGACAGCTCCTGCTGCCAACGACGAACTCGGAGGATCAGAGGAAGTACTACGTGCAGTCCAGGTGAAGGGACATGGCGTTGCCGGAGGGACATCTTAGTACCAGAGGGTCGACGATGGGTATCGGATGGATGAGAGGTGGTGGGAGTTGAGAAATCTAGGAGATCTGCGCGAGTGAGTGCGTCGGCCCCATCGAATGCGGGAATGATGCCGCTCACCGGTTCACCGCGCTCATACAGACTCTGCTTGGGAGAACCGATGGGGGACGAGTTGGAGATCGCTGCTGCGATCGCAGGGCAGGCCTGCGCAATTGCGAAGGACAGAGCGACCGATTGTCATGCACTAGTACTGAAGCTACCAGAATGCACTGCTGGACTGCGCTGGCGTCCACTTGCATCCGACATCGTGCCGAGCTCGACGTCCGAGTCCTCTGGGTCCCATAGCGAATCGGTGTTGTCCCCTGAAGGGCATCCAGTCAGTCCCATGTCCCAGTGGCAACATGCATAAAGTAAACGCTCACACGTATCTCGCCTCACATCAAGCCTGACCTCCACCCCCGGGAGGGCGCACAGCGTCGGGATTCCCCGCTGCACCTGCGACTCCCACCAAGTCTCGTCCTTGCTGTGCGGATCCCAGAGCCGCAGCGTGAGCAGCCCGAGATGGCCGAACCCCAGCCGCAATCCTCTCCCTTCTCCTCCTTCTTCGCAGAGGACTTCCTCGAAGCCCGCCCCGAGGAGCACGCGCATAGCGTCGCTCGCGCGGCGGGCGTACGTCCACGCCCGCACTTCGCGAGGTCGGATCGGCGTCGACTCGTCGTGTTGAGGCTCGAATTCCGAGGCGAGGGCGTGCCACGGCGCGGCGCCTGTCAGCTCGCTGCGCGTTGCGTATCCGGGCTCGTACGTGAAGGATATATGCTGCAGCGGGCCCGGCGAGACTCGGAGGACGGGCTCGGAGGAGGTGTGGCCGGAGTCACTGGTACTGGCATGATGATGGTACCGGTGAGCTGGTGCTGGCAGGGCGGAGAGGACGCGCCGCGTCGCTTCGCGATAGAGGTCGATCAGGTCCATGCCCGCCGGGAGGGGCGAGTACAGTCGACACCCTCTTAATGCATACCTGTCGGGATAGGGCCTCAGTTATGCATTATGGGAGGTTATGTCTTATACGAATGAGCGCCTAATGAGCGCCAGCGGTTAGTCTCATAAGCGCTCACCTTGGGTGCATAGCCGGTCCTGGATAAGGGCTCAGATAGGTTCCCATACGGGTTTTTGGAGGCAGAATATGCGGGAAGTCCTCATATCTGGGCTCTTGACTTATAGGCGTAGCGGCGCTTCAGAAATTAAATGAAATTAAATAAATTAAATCGCGGCCGCAGGCCGCACAGGCTCTCTGCGGCTTCCCTCAACAGAAATTAATTCCATGATACCTCGAGCACCTCATAGGCCATTGTATGCGCATTTCTGAGATCCTTGGGAGGTAGCTTTAATTTTCTTTCCGGCGCTAACGCGCCGGCAAGAGTAGAACCACTGTCTGATGCGCGTTCGCACAGATCTGGTGTATTCCTTCGGACTCATATAGACAAAAAAATCTCCCCATTGACTCCTGCATTATTTGAGCGCAAAGGAAGGTAGCATAGGGTGCCGTGCCCAGCAGGAGAAGCTCAAAATCCCATATTGTGGGCCAAAAGTGCCCTGCTGCAAGCAGTGCTAGCACTATGTAATTTTTCCACCTCACATCGCAAATCCCCTCCTGCAGCGACACCCTCATATTGTTGGCCCATATACTTAATGCCTCTCAACATTTTTCCAGGCTCAACAGCTGCGAAACGACGCAGGGAAACCTAGCAGAAAGCTGGGTGGCTGATTGTTTGTTCGAGTTACTTTGTTGCCAAATGCAGTAAGTGAAATTCAAACTCAGTCAGGTCAAGTCAGGGCTACACCTATAGCTCAACTGCCCATATCTGTAGGCTTGCTGACCATATCAGCCAAAATTGACCCCAGATATGTGTCACAAGGCGGCTTACATCAGCAGCAAATTGCCTTATTAAGTAAGCAATCCTATGCATTTTCCTCCAGATCTGGTATGCATTATGCGTTATCAACAGATTATGCATTATGCATACAGTTTCCCCCTTCCCCAACTCGGGAAAGCCAAAAACCTATGCATTATCAACATTTATGCGTTATGAGGGGTATGCATTAGGAGGGTGTCGACTGTACGCCGTGGGCGAGGCGAGGACGAGTTCCAGGACCTCCAGACGGACGAGCCTCGAGAGCGCCGTGTAGTCTTCTGGGGACGCAGCATGGAAGTGGCCCAGGGTAAGTGGTTGAGTGAGTTACGATGAACGGTCGGCGGAAACAGAAACTCGGAGAGCCCTACTTACGGGGCGTCCACCGCGCGAAGCTGCTCCGTATGTGCACGCGGGTGAGGTTCGCGGGGCCCGGACCCATCGTGGCGGCGTTGAGGATGAGCGTGCTCGCGGACGAGCAGCTGTCTATCTACGTAGTGGACCACAAGTTCACTGTCAGCTTCTACCAGACGCAAACACGGCCCCACCTTCAACGACTCCAGTTCCGCACATGTCATCCCATTGCGCGGCACCGGCGGGAGCCTCCAGCCAGCTCCGTCCCACCCGCCGAACTTGACGATCGCGCGAAAGCAGTCCACGACGCGCAAGGCAGGAAAGGCCCACAGCAGCTGCACGAGGTCCCGCGCGGTCACGAAGAACACGTGCTGCAGGCGCAGCTCGCGCAAGCCGTGCCCGCCTCGGGGGAACTAGGCGCCGAAGAGCGCGGCGTAGCGCGGGGGGAAGAGCCACTCGGATCGCACGAGCGTGAGGGCGGACACGGAGGGGAGGGCGCGCGTGACGGCGGGGTGAACCAGGGAGATGTTGGCGTCGTCGTCATCCTCGGCCCTGTCGCCCGCGCCAGACGAGCCAGGTCCCGACGTCGACGTCGACGCCCTCGTCCTCGTCCGCGGCGTCGACAGCCTGAGGGGCACGCAGAGCTGCAGCTCGCGCGGACATATCCACGCACACTCTGCCGCGCCCCGCGCGAGGTGCGCGAGGCTCCTCGTGCTCCCCACCGCGACGTGGAAGAAGAGGTTGTGCCGCGCGCGGGGGAGCCACGCGCTGCAGAAGAGGGCGCACGCGCGGAGGGTCGGCTAGTCTACGGCGGAGTCGCCGAAGCGGAGGGTGTATCTGCTGCAGTCGATGATGCGTTCGCAGAGCTCTATCGGGAGGCACGGCCTTTGCATTTGATACTTGTGGATGAAGTCATTGAGTAGTGTGGGTTGATACGGCGAGGATCACTCACCGGTAAGCCTCCAAAGAGCTCAGATCAGTGGAGGGATCTGCTCGTCGACGTTGCGGTACTACATGACTGGCGCTCCCCATGCCAAATCGGGAGGCGTCTACCAACCACCTGCACCATCTCACCCGTCCCAACTTGAAGCGATGCTCTCACACAACCAAGTGATGAGAGAAAACGTGAATACATCTACAGTTACACATCTGTGGTCCACAACGGACGCGGTTATTACCTCTCAACCAATTTCCGACCCATCGACCGTAAAGCTAAAGAAGTCCCTCCATCTCTCCTCCCCTACCTGCCGCTATAGCGATGTCGGTATAGATCCCACAACCTGTCCACGTCCACGCCCAAACACAATAATCACAAGGACCGCCAGTCCACCTACGCCTAAGCAGTCTGCGGGCCCGCCAAGCGCACCTTCTCCTCGACGTCGCTCTCGTACAGCGCAAACGCCTTCTGGAACATGCCCGCGAGCTTGCGCACCTCGCGCTCGAACGCCTCCTTGTTCGGCCACGCGAGCTTCGGGTTCAGCAGCTCGCGCGGCACGCCCTCGAGGCCCGTCGGGATCTGCAGGTTGAACACGCCAAAGGTCTCGTACTCGGCCTTGGCGAGCTCGCCCGAGTGCACCGCGTCCACGATCCGCCGCGTGTACTTGAGCGGGCACCGCTTGCCCGTCCCGAACTTGCCGCCCGTCCAGCCCGTGTTGATCAGCCAGCAGTCGACGTTGTGCTTCGCCATGCGCTCCGCGAGCATCTCGGCGTAGCGGCCGGGCTAGGGGGATGGTCATTCAGTCTCCGGGATCGCGGTAGAGTACTGGGAGCAACTTACGTGGAGCACGATGAAGGGTGCGCTGTAGCACGTCGAGAACGTCGGGATGGGCTCGAGCACACCGTCCTCCGTACCGGGCGTCTTGCTGTGGGAGACGTGAGGATAGCTCACGGAAGGGACGAGAGATGAACTCACGAAGTGTAACCAGCCAAGAAGTGGTAGGAGGCTTGCTCAGGGGTGAGCTTCGCGACTGGGGGAAGAACACCGAACGCGTCGCAGGTGAGCATGATGATGTTCTTGGGCTGCGACTGGACGAAGCAGGGTATCTGGGCGTTGGGGATGAAGTCGATCGGGTACGCGCAGCGTGTGTTCTCCGTGATGCTGGCGTCGTCGTAGTCCGGTACGCGCGTGATCGGGTTGTACACGACGTTCTCGAGGACGGCCCCGAACCGGATTGCGCTGAAGATCTCGGGCTCCTTCTCCGCGCTGAGGTTGATGCACTTGGCGTAGCAGCCACCCTCGATGTTGAAGACGCCATCATCGGACCAGACGTGCTCGTCATCACCAATGAGCTTCCGTCGGGGGTCTGCGGAGAGGGTCGTCTTGCCCGTGCCGGAGAGACCGAAGAAGAGGGTGACATCGCCCTGCTCGCCAACGTTGGCTGACGAGTGGAGGGAGAGTTGACCGAACTTCACGGGTTGCAGGTAGTGCTATACGCGGAGGATCAGCGTCGGACCTGGCGCGGGGATGGCGGCGAAAGGAAGGGACCCTACCATCACTGAGAAGACACCCTTCTTCATCTCACCGGCATACTCGGTACCGAGGATGACCATCTCCATTCGCTTGAAGTTGATCTCGACCGATGTGGTGGAGGACATGCCCTTGGTGAAGCGGTTCGCCGGGAACTGACCAGCGTTGTAGATGATGAAATCGGGCTCGCCGAAGTTCTGGAGCTCTTCTTCCGTTGGGCGGATAAGCATGTTGTTCTAGATCGAACCGTGGTAAGCGACATTTTCGCGACGGAGGTCCGCCATAACCCAATGGCCCTGTTATGGTAGACAAACTACCATGGTCGGGCGAAACCGGAGGTCGAAGATAGCACTCACCATGAACAGAGCGTGATAAGCACGGGCGCAAATTACTCGCACTTTGATGCGGTACTTCGGGTCCCACTGGCGAACAACGACCGAGGTCAAACGGTGTGCCGTAGTTCGAGGAAGGATGAGCACTCACTCCTGCGTAACCGTCGAAGACATAGACGTTGTCTCGCGTGTTCAGGTAGTCGATGGCGCGTTCGCGATTGATCTCGAAGGTGTCTATGAGTACCGAGGTTAGGACTGCGCCTCCTGAACAGGTACTGGCACTTACGCTCGTCCATCTTAATGTTCACGGAGCCCCACCAGATCTCGTCCTTGGAGGTCTCCTCGTACACGATACGCTTGTCCTTGGGGCTGCGACCGGTCTTCTTCCCCGAGAAGTTGATCAGGGCACCCGACGAGGAGACGATTGCACCCTCGTTGCGGATGGCATCTTCGTACAGAACGGCCGGAGGGGCGTTGCGCTTGATCTGGATGCGGTCCATATCGAAGCCGGCATGGGAGAAGTACTCCAAGTCACGGCCAATCACTGTCGGGAGTCGATAAACGCGACCGTTTGAGATGAACGACGGATGACTTACGATTTGAGACCTCAGCATCGTGCGCCTGGGCGTAGTGCTTGTGGAGGATGTGGGGGGTCACGTAGGGCGTTCCATGTGTGTAGACCATCTTGGTGGAAGGCTGGGAGCAAGCAGGGGAGGGTCAGCGAGGGATGCACGGAATGGTGGGTATGACATAGGAGGGCAGCGCCGCGCGATGACACGCGCCGAGACGCGGACCCCGGATCGGAGCAGGGTCATGCGAGCAGCCCCTGGAGGCGGAGGCGTCGACGCGATATGCACGCGCATATAGGCACATATGGCTCGCACGAGAGTATGTCTTCAGCTGCACACACCATCGAGACGATGGAATCGGAAGGATGAGAGCATCGTGCGGGGTAGGCGTCTGGGGCCGGAGCGCGCGTCGGGGACGAGGAGGAGGAGAGGAAGACTCACGATGCGGGCTGGGCAACGCGCGGGATGTCTGCGGGTCGAGGAAAGACGAGAGGCAAAGCGGGGAAGAGGGGCGGTCGAGGGAGTGGAGGCTGGAGAGAGAGACTTTATAGCAGAGAGCAGGCGAAGCATCCAACAGGACTGTGTGCCGAAAAAGGAAGCGGAGTCGTGCAATCACGCGGGAGCGAGGAGGGCTGCACCCGGTCCTGTCCGTCTGGCGGGACACCGAGCGGAAATTCGCTCTGTCTCTGCGGCTGCTTTCCGTCGCGCGGGGTGTCGCTGCCCGGCGCAGGCAGCTCGTCGTGGTGGGCAGAGGCAAGTGGGCGCCAGGTGTGCTCGCTGGCCCAGACGGGCTCCCCGACGCTTCTCCGTCGCGTGGGCCCCTCTGCGAATGCTCACATGCTGCTGCTCATCTTCCTTATCTGACTAACCGCAACCATGTCCACTTGGCCTCCCCGCCCTCCTGCTCGAAGTCGTCGCCCACCCCGCACCGACCCCACACCGCCAGACAGAGACACCCCGGAGTCGCCTCCTCCGCCTCAGATCCGCGACCGTTCCTAAGGAAAGGGCGGTGACACCGGGACACGGAGCGGCTCACGCGGAGGTCCCCTCGGGAACATCTTGACATTCTGGACCCAAGCGGCTCCTTTCACCGGAATCCCCTCCGTGCAAGCCTGACATATGACGTCCACGCCACACCGCCGCTCGCTCCTTCCCCAGCCCTTGGGTCTGCCCTCGGTCGCCGACTCGTGACGGCTGCATTCTGCACGCTGGCGATGACCCGACCGTCCTCAAACACAGCTGATCCTCCAATCGATGGTCGAAGTTCAACGAACAGTGGAGGTGGAGGAGTGTGAACTCTGGAAGGATCGGCGACTTGGGCTGTTCTGGCAATTCGTCCTCGGTACGTCCTTCTCTGTGGTCGGCTGTATCTTCGTGTAAACGCGCCGCCTGGCGCTGTCTGAGACCATGCAATGTATCCATGGCATGAGCGCAACGCAGCGGAGGTTGACGATGAGCGAGGGGAGCATAGTCAGTCTCACTTGAGTAGACTGCTCTCGACGGCCACTAGAGCGAAATTTGGATCGCGTGCTCTCTCCCGTGTCCAGACGATTGGCAATCGCGTGTGAATGAGCTCACCGTCACAACGACGTACCCCTGGCCTGCATTTGTCTGGGAAGCGCACTTGGCTTGGTGAATTCGGTCGACGACACCGAGTGTGAGTTCCTATTTAGTCTCAGCGAACACTGGACGTTCCAAACAGTGTCGCATGCTCTGAGCGCACGGGCCCAGACACGATGCACGAACCTCCATGTCATGTCGACCGTGGTAGGAGCAAAGAGTATTTCAAACAACCCGGGCGTCACACGTCACAAGGTCTCCGGTCCGATTTCTGTCATCGCACAAGCCGTGACGGGAGACGGTTGTAGCGGCGCCTCGGCGCCGACCTTCCAATCGGTACTTGTCACACAAATCTCGGGCGCTCCCTTTCCGGATTTTCCCCTTGTAACCCTCCGTGTTTGTAAGTACGTAAGCTTTAACGCAACCTTGAGCAACTCCTTCAGTGTCAAATTACTTATGAGCGCATGTACCTCGCCTCGCAGGAGCAGTTCGTCTTCTTGTCAGTCGGTCGGCTCACAATTTTCCCCAAACCACTTCCGAACGACCGACAAAGCACGTTGACCGAACGCGGTATGTTTACATACTAGTACGCGCACATAATCCTCGGTCATTGCGGTGTGGCGTTCATAGAGGCACTCCGGCGTCCGCGGCGACCGCTTGGGGCGTGAGCAAGCTGCCCTGCTCTCCCGCCGAGGGGATCAACTTCGGACCGCATACCTGGAAATGGCGAGGACCTCATATGCAGACAGACGTTCGCCGATCTCGCTTCTTGCCCGTCTCTTCCGAAGGTCTCCGTGCGACGTAGTGCGTCGAGCTTGTTACTTACCAAGGTAGAAGAATTCCGCCAGCACGGCGACAAGATTGGCACAGCTACTCAAGTACAATACCAACCGGTACGAGCAATGCCCTGAGCCGAGCTCACTGACAGCTGCGGGTGACGAACGCTGTCGAGGAGGCCGCAGATGCGGGCGACGTACTGGGTGAGCACCGTGACCGTCGCCTGGCTGTCTCCTATCATGTCCTGACGCGTTTGTACTGTGATTGGCAGGTTCCAGAGTCTTTAGGGCAATTCCTAATGACATGGCGATAATATGCATTATGCAAGTGAGACTCACAAACCGCATCGTACGTGCGCTTCCTCCTCCTGCTCTTACAGCTCCCCATGTCGTGCTCGTCCCGGGCCATGATCCGACCCATGCCGTACGAGAAGTTGGGACAACGTCAGTTGGAACGCGTGCAGGCGCTCGCGATACAGCTGAAGACCCTTGCAAATATGTGCTGCGAAGAAATACGGGTTGTCGAAGTTCACGATTCAACGACGACTCGATCCGTTTGGCGTCGATTTCTCATGCGATGCTGGCCCCCCGAATCATCCATCGAACCGTTATCACAATCGTCCTCAAACCGTGAACTTTGACTACATTGAATGTCAATGTGCAGGGCATGGCCGCGATGCTCCTGCCGGGCGCACAGTAGGACTTTGGCGGTCGCTAAGAGCGACGTTCCGACGGTTTGCTCGCTGCGCGAGGGATGCAGTTTTGGCGTGGCGCGGAGACTGGAAAAACGACCAAGACGCGGGCGGCGGCGCGAGTTCGGACGGAGGAGCTCAAGCGCCCCGAGCAGCAGCAAGTATTTGGGTTTGTTCGATATGGCGCGGTGGACATACAACCTCCACGCTGTCTCTGTTCATCACGTCATGCATTCACCTCGCTGGAGCGTCGCATGTGCATGATCGCTTTGGTGCAAGATTCAATGGAGACACCTTGTATATCTCATCGCATACACAGTGAATGGGGCAGGCACTGGTCCCTTTGTATGTTCTGTGTCCTATGAAGTCCGCAGCGTCCGCTCAAGAAGCTGGCTACCCTCGACAGCCCCCTACTGGTGCAAGGATCCTCCAATCCGGACGCGATACACATGGACTCGGGCTTGCCCTTCGGCCTTCGCTCTCTCCCCATAGAATGTGCATCCCCTCTCCTCGCTGCAGAGTCCAGAAAACCATTAGCGGCGCCATCGCCCCCTCCAGCGCCACCGCGAGACCCAACAACGAAGTCAACTTCCCCGATCTGCAACATTACGGTTCGGCACATGTGCCAGGCTACTTACCACATTGGCAGTGACAGTGACAGTTGAGGCGATGACATGCTATCGCACTTATCAGGATGGCAAGTACACAGTGAGAGTGACCCTTGGCACCGTGTGCTCATCCCATCCCCCTGTGCTAGTACTCCCTCAGTACCTGGACCCACTACGATGAACGGATGCCATCTGCCCGTCGAGCTGTGCGAGCGCATCATCGACTTTGTGGGCGTCAGCAACTGCAACGAGGGCACCGTCAACTATCCCACCCTGCGTTCACGCACGCTCATGTGCTGCGCCTGGCTCCCGCGCACCCGATACAACTTTTCCTACCGTGTCGTGCTCCGGACCTCCACTCATCTCGAGTGTTTCATATCCACCAGAGCCCGGACGGCAAGTTGCTATCGCGTTCGAGAGTTGGAGCTCGGCCTTCCGCGCTGGGAGCAGAAGGAGACCGACGGCTGGGTCAGCCTCAAGGAACAGCCCTCTCTGGCTGCGCTCCTGTGCGCAAACCTAACGCACGTCGACACCCTGGTGCTGTCGCGTATGCAATGGGTGTACCCCAGGAGGTCCCTCAAAATCATGTCGCAGTTCGCTCCCATGCGGACACTGGAGCTATATTACGTCCGGTTCCCCTCCCCGAGCAACTTGGGCCAAGTGCTGCTGTCCCTCCCCCACCTGAGAGAGCTCCGGTGCGCTGCGGTAGACGTGCACTATCCCGGAAACCTTGCTTGGAGACCGCGGAGACGCGCCGTAGACCCACAACCACTCCGTGTCTTGAAGGTAATGGTGCCCAAATGGAGAATTGAACCGGAGGCTGACAAACGCGCCGCACATTCAGGTCAACGGCCGCTCGTCGGTCGGTCCATTCATCCTCCACAACATGGCGGAAAGCGCGCAGTGGCTAGAGAGCCTCTCAATCCGAAGTAGTTTCGTCAGCTGGTCTGAAGGTAAACCCAATCCCCCTGCGCACTCCGCCTGACGACTGAAGTCAGAATTCGAGTTACACAGATGCCTTCAATTCGCTTTCAAGCTACAAGAACCTCATCTTCCTGCGCCTTGTCCTCGCGTCCCCCACTGTATGTGCACTGCTCGCAGCGAGATCATCCGGCCTCATCGATGCCTACCAATGAGCGGTGGAGGCCACGCTCTCGCATGTCCCCACCAGAAACCTTCGCACAATCTCGATATCCTTCGAGCCAGGACTCGGCTCTTGTGTGTACCTCCCTGGATCAGACGGCCCGGGGGTCAAGCCCATACAAGCTGACACCACGGACAGCAAGCCCGAGCCCGAGCCCGAATGGTGGTCGTACGGCTCCCAATCGGGTGCGGCCATGCAGACCCTGCTCGGGCTCCTGGAAAGGAGCCTGGTCGACGACGGCGATGACGGACGGACAAAGGAGAGCTTCGGGAACTTGCACGTGGTCAGGGTGCGGATACGGGACACCAGCTTCAAGGGCGGCGGGAGAGACACTGCTTGGTGGCTTGCGGAGGCTGTGAAGGCGGCCCCCACGCTGCATGTGCTTGGGCTGTTGAGAATTATTGTTGCACGGGACTGTGAGTATCACACACAGTGGCATGCTGATAGGCGCAGGGTACCCCCGCGGTCGCTCATGGTTCCGAAACACTGGACAGGGCCAAATGATGAGTTGCTGTGGCCTGATGAGCGGGCTGGTGGCCATGGTCCCAGCTGGACCTTCAAGAGCTCGAGGTATTGGAGGCGCGGGCAGGCGACCACTGGTAGCTTGGGCTTGGTAGGCCAGAACGCCGGGTCGTCTCACCAGCTGCAGACGTAGCGCGGGGCGAGGGCTACGTCTCGGAGACGTAGCAAAGAGACGAGTCGGTCTCAGTGACTTACACCCAGCAGATCTCGTGGCAATCACAGGGGAGTCACGTAGGGGACGTTGTACATACGGTCGCGAACTTCAAGGTATGTCTGCGTGTCACCTGTCCTGGTGGACTGGAGCAATGTCGTCAGAAAATATGGCCAACACCTGGATGCTGGTGGTCACTAAGTGCATCGGGATGAAGTAGAATGTATTGCAAGGCATCGTGAGCTTACATACACAATCAGAATGAGTATCCTACTATCTAGCACAGGTCCCGGGGGAAGGTGGACATTAAACTGCAACTCCCAGGGCGGGGTCTTCAAGTTGAGACTTGCTTGCGGCTTTGAATCATCGACTGACTTGATGACTCGAACTTTGCTATCTCAGACCCCATAGCACACAGTGATGACGCTGCACTCTTCAGATCCGCTCTGATAGTAAAGCCGCACGAGCTCGAGGTATCCTGTTCCCTGTCGAGACATGGAGGATGATCTTCGAAATTCTACCGGACGAGGAAAGCAATAAAGATGGCCCGGACTCAAACTACAGCTGGAGCCTGTTCGTGCTGGTTTGGACATCCCGAGCGTTCCAGCTGGAAGTTGAGTGTATGCTCTACTCGCGTGTTGAGCTTGACAGACCCCATTGACTCGAGTCCTTCGCCCGGGCCCTTGTGCTCAGCGAGAGGAGGCCCGAGCGTGCAGGCCTTGTCCGGTACCTCCGCATTGCCATTCGCCCAAAGGGGGCGAAGCACTTCTTCTGGCGGGCTCCAGCCGTATCCGAAGACAACGCACGCCAAGTCCTCGGGAAGGTGGTCAATCTTGTCGAACTGCAAGTGCAAGGGCTCTCGAATCTGCGAGCGGTCCTCGCCGACCCCATACCCTTCCGCCTCCACTCTCTCCTCATCGATGGGGTCTCGATCCTCTCGTTACACAGTCCCGAGGGCATCACTCCCTCCTTGCGGGACCCAGACGGGGACCATGGCAAGAACTCAAACAAGAACATCAGCAAATGGGGGTCACTTCTAAAACCTCTAAAACCTCTAAAAAATTCCTTAGAGGTGTTAGAGGTTAGTTTGAAAAATGTTCCAGGGAGGAACTTTCAATCTCACAGAAATATGGTTTAATCCCATCTGACGGTATCAAGAAATTACCCAAACCAACAAAATCTCTAGGACCTCCAAGCCTCTAAGACCTCTAAATTAGAGGTTTTAGAGGTTTTAGAGGTGACCCCTTTTTGCTGATGAAGGCACCTTCTGTCCCCATCCAGCTCGCCCTCCTCTCCTCGCTCTCCACCCTCGAACTCGTCGAGCCCATCCCTGTCGATCACATGCTGCGCATAAGTACTACACGAACATCACACACTTCAGCCTTGGGACCGAACATCTCGAGTCTTTCGGCTCGAACCTGAACATCTTGGAAGACCTATCTGCCCGGCTCATCTCTTTCCGTCTCAGGGCGGGACCTGTCCCCCGCTACGACCCGGGCTGGTGGATCGATCCCGCGTTCTGGCCGACCAAGCTCGTCCCCGGGCATCCCTTCCCATAGCTCAAGTACCTCGAGCTCTACGAAGACCCAGCTGGTCCGGTAAGCAGCTGCTTCTCCTTCTCTTCCACAAAACCGCGTATTCCACCTGACGCACCACGTCGCAGAGCTCGCAGAACGACATCAAGTACAGCAGGCCGAGGCTTCATTTCGCAGTCGGGTACGGCGCACACCTGAAGGCCAACGAAGGAAATGCATCGCCTTGCCAGTGTTTGCGGATCAAAACGCTTGTGTGGCACCCGAGGCAGATCCACCGCACATGGGCGAGAAGAGACGTCGCGTATCGGGAGGACGTGCAGGCGTTCACGGAGGCACTGTTCAACACATGGAAGACTCTGCGGCGGTTCGAACGCCCAATGCTGGAACGTGCGGCGGAGTCGGGATTGATGGTCGGAGAGGACGAAGGGGGTATAGATACGTGGACGGCGTATACACGCATGAAGGATGGGGTTGTCATGCCGAGCCCTGCGGTTTATGATGAACACGCCCGGCGAAGAGCATGAGCTTAGTCGCCCAGGAGATCAACACCTATGCGTCAGACCACAACAACTCATCATCTGGCCCTGTTCGGATGGGAGGTTATGCGACGGAGGTACGGAGGCAGCACAAGGACTCACAATCGCGCATCACGTCAAACCTCAGGAGCCGCAGCTTGTCCAGTGTCGGCAGCGTCTTGGCCACCTCTGCAAGCCACCACGCATCGTCTCTTCCATCCTGGCTGTCCCACATGCGCACCTTCAGCACGCGCAAGCCAACGAACCGCTCTTTCACCCTGCCGCCATCTGGGCCCGGATCGGCGATGACTTGCTCCAGGGAGCCCCCAAGCAATGTCTCCAGTGTCGTGCGGCGCTGCGAGCCGTACGACCACCACTTTGGGTCCTCCGCTTCCGGGGAGGTCTCCTCTGACAAGGGCAATGACCTGCGGGCGCCCGAGAGGTAGTCCGGGGTGCCGAGGCCCGGTTCGAAGGAGACGACGATTCTGCGGAGGTTCGTGACGGAGATTTGGAGCAGGATGGCCTCCGTCGCTCGTCGGTAGGAACCTATCAACCCGGTATCTGGTGGCAGCGACGTTTGCACGGTAGGGGAGGCTAGCGTGAGGCGCAGGGATAAAAGCTGGTGGAAGCTAGAGAGGGCCTGGAAAGTGTCTGCAGAACAGAGCGAGGTTGGGCATTTAGCATCACCGTACTGATGGCATAAGAGGAACTGCACCTACCGTGGCTCCAACTGAGAAAACTTCCCCGTAACGAAAGACTTGTGAGCCATCGTGCGCTGGGTGTCATGCAGTGGAGGATGAATGCGCCGGCTGTAGCGCATCCGTTGAGCTGGGCGTCACAAAGCACTGGTCAGCCGGGAAAGTCACTAGCAAGCGTGCACGGCGCACGAAATCTCACCTTCATCACCTGAAGTGCCTGCGGTTGCAACGGGGAGACGCGGTGCTGCACCATAGCAGCAGGATAGTTGGCATAAAGCAAGTACACCGCGAGGCACCGCAGCTCGGCCAGCTGCGGAAGCGACCATAAGACTTGCGCCAAGTCCCCAGGGCAGGGGAAGCGGACATAGTACAGCTCGAGCATCCTCACGGAGCGGAACTGCGACATGAGTACTCTGGTATGCTTCCGGGGATATAGCCACTGCACGCGCGAGAGCACTAGGGTCTCGATCTTTGTGAGGTTAGCGTACAGCAGCGCAGCGATGGAGGGCTGCTCCTTGAGGTTGGCCCAACCGCCCGTCTCAGGCTGCTCCCAGCGCGGAAGGCCGAGCTCCAACTCTCGGACGTGATCACCAATTGCAGTCCGTGCGCTCGTGCAGAGGAAACGCTTGATGTGGATAGCGGTCCGGAGCACGACACGGTAGAAGAGGTTGTATCGGGTGCGCGGGAGCCAGGCGCAGCAGACGAGCGCGCATGCACGTAGTGTGAGATAGTCGACGGTGCCATTATTGCGGTCGCTGACGCCTACAACGTCTATGACGCGCTCGCACAGTTCGATGGGTAGAAAGGAGTCGTCCATTTAGTTGGCTCGATGGGAAGGCACTGAGGAAGTACAGGAGGATGAAATGAGCGCAGCTTGAAGACGGTGACGATAGCACTCACCGTGTATTTGCCCCCTGGATAAGTATCGGCAGCGCGTCACCGCCTTAGCTGTCAATGTCATAGCCTGCCATGAGGTCAGCTGCGGCAAATGGCGGCTAGATGGCGGCTTTCTACATAGGCCTGGTGGCCTGCAGCCTCAATCAGCCTCGATCTTGACCCGAGAGACTGGGCGGAGGAACAACTTCCTGGCGTAATACGTTGACAGCAGCTTAGCGCATAGTTGCTTCTGCCAATCATACAACACGGATTCGAACGTGCTGGTATCGCACCACCATACATGCAGGTACATGGCTGGCTGCTTCAGTCGGGACCAGGAGTCAACAATTCCACCTACGCGGCAAGCCACAGGTAGCCGCCATACTTGTTCTCCCCTGCAGCGCAAGAGAGGCATAAGTCAGCGAGGCAACAAGAGGATGGCATATTACTCACAAATATCCCTGACGTCCACATGCACTATCCGCATGGCGTAGAGCGTCGGCAGTCGCTTCGAAATCTCACCCAACCACCACGAGTGCTCTTTGCTTTCGTAAGGGTCCCAGAGACGGACGGACAGTGTTTGCAGGCTGGAGAACGAGGGCCTCAGCCGTCCTGAGTCCGTGTCGACCATAATCTCTTCCAATCCTGCTCCGAGCAACCCCTCTACGGCTGCAGCACGTCCCATGTCGTATGACCACTGCCTGGGATCCTGGAGGACAACCGCCTCGTGGAGATCAGCGTCGGAACCAACAGTTTCTCGCTTTGAAGGATCTCCCAGTCCTGAAAGATACCGGACCCTATCCCAGCCGGGCTCGACGATGATGGAGATGTCCCTGAGTGCGGATATCTGGTCCATAGACGGCTCGGAAGATGTGTTGACCCGATATGGGAGAGAACACCTTCCAGCCCTTCTCGATAGAGAGCAATCAGGGGGAGGCCGGGAGGCAGTTGTGCGTCGATAGTTGGGGATGCCAGGGTGATTGTCAGAGACTCGACGTGGTAGAAGACCGAGATGACGCTGTAGTCGGCTGACAGTGACCGTTCAGCGGTTGTTACAAGTAGCTGAGATGCGACTCACCAGATTGCCAGCTGAAGAAACTCGTTCAGATTGAGAGTGTTCGTAGCCATGGCGCACTGCCGGCGACGCTTTCGAGAATGAAGGGCGCAGCACAGCGCACCCATCCACCTGTGCGCTGTAAGGCCTCTATTGCGCCTAGCAACAACGAACTTACCTCTACCCTGTGCAGTTGCTGAGGCTTTACCTTTTGGTGTGTCTTATGTTGCATGGTATGGGGGAATTGAAGGTCAAGTCCCTCGCACGTCAAGTCCTGTAGTCGAGAAAAGCACCGGAGTAGTCCTACGAGATCGCCTGCGTTCGGGAACTGCACCCCATGCAGCTCTAGAATCTTCACCGACTCAAGTTTAGATAGGAGCGAAAGGTAGATGCGCGGATATAGCCAAACGATATTCCAGCAGAGCAGAAGGTAGACTTCGTTGATGAGGTTAGCTAAGGCCAATGGAGGGTCCCATGATGTCAACCTCCGAGTCGGGGCGGTAGCGAGTTGGCATGTCCAGCGGGCCCAGCTCCAGTTCCCGCACCGGGTAGTGCGATTCTACGGAGAGAAAGCTCTCGAGTTGGCTTGGGGTATACAGGATGACGCGGAAGGTCATATTGCAGCGCGAACGAGGAAGCCATGCGCGGCAGACGAGGGTGCATGAGCAAAGGGTCGAGTAGTCGACTTCACCTCCGGAGCCTGTGTCACTGAATAGACGGCTGGCATCTATGATACGCTCACAGACCTCGATCGGCAGACGGGAGTCTTGCATGAGGGTCGCAGTAGAGAAGGAGGCGTCTACTACTGCCGCAAGGCGCGTACTATGTAGGGTTCAGCTATGTACAAGCACGGATTATCAGGAATGTCACTCACCTTGGGCCCGTCAAACTCTGTCTTGCCCGCTTGTCCAATCAATGCCATACGCTTTCGTGTGCCTTCGGTCGATGGTATACCAAGATGGATGCGGGAGTGCTCGCATACAAGTGATGTCTGATCATGGTGCACCGTTGTTCAACACCCTATGAAGTCTCTCAACTTCCGGTAGTGCTGCGAGCACGTATCTTCAAATATGATTGAAAGAAGGCCTGAATAACCACGGATGTGAGGTGTATACCTGCCGCGACGGCTACATATGTAAGTTCCTAGTGGTGAATATGCACGAACAGTTCATAGCAAAACCTTACGTGTTACATGCCTTTGCTTGGCCATCGTTGAGCAACAAGGAAGTCAGACAAGCACCTGGAGGTCGTGGATAGCAGTGAAGCTGGCCAGGACGGACCTGGGCGCCCAATTGAACTCCTCTTCCTCCTCCTCGACCGTGACGCCGCCCTCGTCCCCGTCGCCAGACTGCTTGCCATGGTTAACTTCCTTGCGCTGAGCACTTGCCTTTTGGCCCTCGTGAACTATGCGATATCTACCACAGTACGACTAGCGGACCCTCCAAGACGACCCCTCGTTATTTGGCACGGCCTCGGAGACTCGTACGCGTCGCCCGGGATGCTCGAGTTCATGCAGCTCATCAAGGACATGCATTCCGGGATATACATTCACTCGGTGTACTTGAACGAGGACCTGGAGGAGGATCAGAAGGCAGGATTTGTGAGTCGCTGCCCTCCACCATGTCGCCTACCAGTCTGACGCGCTCGAAGTTCGGGAACGTGAACGAGCAGCTGGAGATTGTCGCAGAGCAGCTCGGGAATGTTACGGAGCTGGGCGGAGGCTTTGACGCAATCGGCTTCTCACAAGGTGCGTCGCGCTCAGTTGAAGGGTATGTCGTGGTCCGCAACGAATATCCGCGCACATAGGAGGACAGTTCTTGCGAGCCTATGTCGAGAGGTACAACGCTCCCCCAGTGAACAACCTCATCACCTTCGGTTCGCAGCACATGGGTATTTCAGACCTTCCCCTGTGCAGGAGGTGGGACCTCGTCTGTCAGCTTGCTCGGCGGGCAGCACGCGGCGGCGTGTACACCGAGTGGGCGCAGCACAACCTCGTCCAGGTCAGTCGTGCATGAATGTGCAACGCACGCTTGGAGGCTCATAGCTCTGAACCAGGCGCAATACTTCCGCGACCCAGAGCAGCTCGAAACGTACCTCAACTCGAGCACATTCCTCGCGGACATCAATAACGAGGTCCCTGAGTCGCACAATGGGACATACGCAGACAATCTCGCGTCGCTGAATGCGCTCATCCTCGTCCTCTTCTCTGCGGACAAGACCGTCGTGCCGAAGGAGTCATCCTGGTTTGGTTCGTACGCCCCCGCAGATACCAGCAGCGCCGCAGACGAGAAGACAATTGTGCCCATGCGCCTCCAGCCGCTGTACAAGCACGACTGGATCGGGCTGCGCACGCTGGACGAGTCCGGACGCGTGGTGCTGGAGACATGCGACGGCGAGCACATGCAGATCACGGACGAGTGCTGGAAGCCGCTCGTGCAGCGCTTCGTCGGCGAAGTCTTGGACGACTACGTCCCGGGAGAGGCGGTGTTGAGGGTGCAGGATTCGCTGTGAGTCTCATATACCCTTCCTCCGGGAGCCTGTAAAGTATTGTACAGTATGATAGGCCACATAGTGGAGCACCAACACTAAGCCTTCGGCCGCTGCTCGAGCCATTGCACGAGTTCGTCCGTAGAACGCTAGGGTCTGGTTAGTCAAGATGGCGAACAAGGCTCTTCCAGGACGTACTTTGATCCATGCGGCGCGAGCACGGATGTTGTCCAAGGTCTGCTTCAGTGCCAAGTCGTATTGCGATGTGTCCCTGTCCTTGAAGAACGCCGCAGTCTCCTCATAGTCCTCCTCAGAAGCCAGCTGCTGGAACGATCTCTACGCCCTATCGTTAGAGCCGCCTCTCCAGGTCACGCCGCCAAGCACGCACCTCGATCCACCGCGCCATATTGAACGTCCCCGAGTACTTCTGCTCGAGCCGATCGAACTCTTCCCTCGTCCGCCTCGCCAGGAACTTGCGCGTCTTGGGGTTGCTCTGCAGCCCGCGCGCGACGAACAGCCCGTCCTGGTCGCGCGCCTCGCCCACCATGAACTGAAGCGTCGCCTCCGCGAGCGCGAGGTCTTGCGTTGCGCCCAGTGCGAGCATCGCGGCCATGCCCTGCGCGGGGGTCTTGGGCTGCACCGCGAGCGCCTTCACGCGCTCCCACTCGCGTTTTCCGCCTTCTTGCACGGCCTGCGGACGTGAGTACAGACGGGAATGCGGAGGAGGATGTTGAAGCGTACGATGCGATATGTGACTCTTGCGAGGTCCGTCGAGATGTTCGAATCATCTCCTGTCCCAAGGAAGTGCGCGAAGCGGCTCTTGAGCTCGCCGACCACACTGCGTACACGTCAGATCATGGATTGGCAGGAGGGAGCCAGAGCGGTGCCCGGTGCCCACCCAGTATCGCCTGCGTCCGCGGCCTGCTCAATAGCCTTCGTCCTCAGCTGCTTGTCATTAGGAGAGTCGTTTGGGGAAGACTCGAACCCGAGCCGCTTGACGATAGGGACGAACAGGTCCTGTGAAAGCGGAGTGTGTCAGTCATTTGCTCAACATCATCTGTGTTGAATGGAGGCCGCACCCTCTGGAAAGGATTGAGCAGCTCCAGTACCCGTGGATGTTCGTACCACGTCGACGCTATGATAGAAAGGTTCGTCGCGATGGTGTTCCAAACGAAGTCTGTACCACCGTGATCATCGTACCCACAGCGTTTGAGTGGCAGGACCTACACTCTGTCTCGTTGTTGAACGTGTTAACCAGGCCGAGTGCGCTGCTGAGAGGCGTATATCCGGCTCTGGCGAGCGAAAAGGCGTCCCAGACGAGCCCGATGCGGTCCGAGAGCGAGAAGGGGGAGCTAGGAGACGTCGCCTGCTTCCCTAGCTTGGCGAGCCGCTCTGCGCTGTACTTCACCGTATCTGCAGAGCAGAGGTTAGCGAGAGTAAGCACAGATCGAGGAAGCTCAGCCACGTACAGAACCCAGTGGTGTCTGCGTTGAGCTTGAAAGGCTTGCTCGTTTCAAGCGGGATGAGCTTCTCGCGTTCCTCCAGGAGAACCTTGTTTACACTGGGCTTGCCGTCTGCTGCACAGATAACGATGTTCAACGGGACCGTCCTGCCCGTCATATGACGCGATACGTCAGGAGGCTAAAGGCGCAGAAGTAGTGGAGAGTCGAGACGTTCGCGCACCAGAGTGTCTCGTTGTCCTTCGGACCCGCAGGGCCGCTCTCGAGGAACCTGTCTTGGCGGATGTGGACACCGCCTTCGCTCTCCGTGACGGTGATGACTGGGTACCCCATCTATGCGAAACCGTGGTTTGTTCTGCCATGGATGGCCCACACTTCAGTCTTACCTTCTTGACCCAATTATCCATCATCTTCGGGATATCGAGCCCCGTGGCCAGTTGGATACCCTCCCACAGGTCCTTGGTGACGGTGTTATTGTACTGATGTTTCTTCAGGTAGAGCGACACTCCCTTCAGAAAGCGCTCCTCGCCGACGTAGCTGGATAACATCCGGAGTACTGCACGGAACCAACACGTTTTCAAAACAGAATAGTACATCGCCAGCCCATGAAGACGCTTACCTGAACCAGCTTTCGCATAAGACAGAGCGTCGAATATCTGGCGCAATTGGTTATGTGTATTGTTGGGGAGCCGAAATGACCAGCGTTCTTACCTGCAGGATCTTGCTCGGGTCGGGACATTCCACCTCGATTGGGTGCGAGGAGAGTTTGGCATCGAGAGAGCGTGCACTGTAATAGCTTGTTACTAGGAACTCCGAGTCCGATTTCCATTCGGGCCAGATTCTGTATAGGAACTCAGGGCGACTGCGCAGCATCGTTGTCGAAGGACAAGCCTACTTCTCTATCAAAGCTGTGAGCAGAGACGCAGGAGAGCCAGACAACCATCGTACCTAGAATGACCTTGTCGCCCATCTACGCAGAGAACGCGTGGTGTCAGTGTAATATCCATTGCTTGGTCGGATGCTTACCAATGTTGCAAACCCTGTTTAATACGTATGAGGGCGAAGGTACGAGCGTGCATCGCTGGTTCTTACCTTCATTCAGGTACAGATTGTCCCACCACTCCATCGTGGTGATGTCGCCAAACCTGTCGAGAGGCGTATTATATGCTAGTCATAGACGATGGGGTAGGGATGATGTACATACCACATGTGCGCGACCTCGTGTCCAACCATAGATGCGACGGATTGCTCGTTTTGGATGTCGTTCGACTCCGGGTCGTGCAGTAAGTATTGGGTCCGCCCGACGATGAGTCCCTGAGGAAATGTGTAGTATAAGTGATCACGCTGCTCGAAGACATGGCAGCGGAAGGACTCACCCAGTTCTCCATACCACCAAGGTCGAAGTCGCTCGCCTGCCGGGAATGTACGTGTCATCATCAGCATACTACGGCGACGTTACCAACGACTTATCGCATGCCACGCTTACCGCAAGGAGATCCAGCTTCGGGAGCGGATACTCAAGGTCGAACATTCGTTCGTATATAGGCATGACTTTCTCCATAGTGCTGAGCGCGAACTGTGCGTGCGGGATACAGTCCGCAGTGACTGTAATAGCCGTGTTAAACAGGTGCATCAGGTACGCGTGAGGGTACACACCGTAGAAACGGAGAGGCCGCACTTTGCCGCTGAGGGGGCTGGTATATGAGCCCTCCACGAATTCGAATGGGCCATTCGCGTATGCGACAATATATGTGGACATCTGTTCGAAGCGTGCGTGAGCCTACTATGGGACGTGCCTGATAGCCAGCTTAAGAAACCTACCGGGGGAGTAGTTTGGAAACGAGTGACCTTCCACTCGGATGCGTCCGCGAGAGAGGCGAACTTCTGCCCCAGCCACGAGCCTTGGTCAACCGAAGTCGGATCGTACGGTCCTTCAGATTCGGCAGGCATGTTGCTGATGTTCACAGTGTCCTTCCGCGAGACCATGGTGATCGCGAAAGTCGCCTTCACCGCAGGTTCATCCCAGCAGGGGAACGCACGTCTGGCTGCCGTAGGCTACAACGTCCTCGATCAGTCCTATTGCGGTTTCTGCGGCGCGCCACCGACTAATGCTTACTTGAAACTGGGTCAGAGCATAGATGGTCTTGCCGTCCGCACCGCCAGTGGACTTGTAGTATCCCATCAAGTGGCCGGTGATGGCGGCCTTGAACGAGATGGTTAGGCGAGCAGCGGAGTCCGCCGGCAGGGCTTCTGTAAATGTGAAAACCACCCGCTGCTGATCCGCGTCAAACTCCCTGGAGCAAGGCTCCTGCAGGGCATGCAGTGCGTCCGATTGCAGCAAGACGTGGTCCAGGTCCAGATAGAGCGAGTTGAGCACTACCTTCGAGGTCTCTCTATTCACTCTCAAGCTGCATACGTCGCCAAGGAGGTTAGCTTGTGTTATATGGTTTAATAGGTTCAGCTTACTGAATATCGACAGAGCCGTCGAACTTGAGGTTCCTCAGGTCAGTCCAGATCTCCAGATCGTAGTGCGTCGGAGTGACATCTGTCGGGAGACGATAGTCCTGGCGAGGGGCAGTGGTCTCCGGCATTGTGCACAAAAGCGATGCCTGAAATCGTTAGCCAAGATGGAGGTTGTCGGCACGCACCGCGAGAGGAAACACTACTGCTGCGATCGGTCCTTATAAGTAGGCGTCCGACCAAGAAGGTCACGATGTGTTATCTCTGCGCCCATATGCGTGATTATCGATCCTGTGACAGGTTCTCAGGCGCAGCGTGCTGTTCTGCATCAAGCTAAGAAGCAGGCAAACGGTATGAAAGGGAAGACGATACGCCATGTATGTTTGAGTACGACATGCGCCGCCGCGGCGTGGCTTCGTTTTCAGAGGGGTATGGCATGTGTCTTGCGATTCGCTTCGATTGGATGAAACTCAAGCAGACCAGTGAAGTTTGTCTCAGTGGAACACTACTTAGTACTGGTAGTTATGTGGTGGTGGGTGACAACTTACAAGGGTCCAATGTTGCCAGGCGGCATTGAAGCGCTGGACGCGCCCATCTTCAGTCCTCCCACCATCATCTTGCACTGTGTTCCCATTATCTCTTCTCACCTCCCATATGAATCATGCGTGCTTCAGTCGCTCCTAATCGTCAATCTCAACTGCCGGGCTCGGTATCCAGCGCGGCAGCCGCAGCGAAGTTGTTGGAGAAGAAGAAAGAGTTCGAGGCCGTCACTGCCTTGGAGCGAGCGAGCGCGCAGTTTGTGAAGCGGATGGAGGAGCTGGGGGACGATTTCGATGTTATGGCAGATGCAGGCATAGGTGCGCACCTCGTATCCTCCATTAGAGCAACTGTTTAAGAAGTGAAGCTTGTAGTTCACGGACAAGTGCTGGAGCAGTGGCCTAATATGTTCCGGATCCTCAGCTTATTCTGTACGCGTTTCTCGCGCCCGAAGTCTTTCCAAACTCATTGTGTCCCTCAGTGTCGCAACGTGAACAGCGTGCAGAGGACGAAAACGCGTCCGCGACGACCACAGGCGAGCGGCTGGTCCGAGTGCCCATTGAAGAACTTCGCCAGACAGACTCAAAGGCTGCCTAATGGCTTGTATTGATACTACGATTGTATTTCCCTGTATATGTACGATGATCCCACTGCTGATATTATTAGGACTGAACATGCCGAATTGCATATCGACCACAACACTAGGAACGCGCTTGAGAACAGGCTAGCAACAAGTCGACTGCGAGTCGCAGCGCGATGTTGTACAATGGAGGCGTCTGACCCATTTGTCCTATTCGGCAGGCTGCAAGCATATCTTGCAACCACTGTCTTCTCCTTGGCAATTGCCTGCAAGAGCAGAGCGCCGCACAACAAGCAGAGGACTACATATCCGACCGCCACCCGGGACTACTGTCGAGCATCTGAGCTGTATCGATGTCCATTCGACGATTACACACCCTCTATACCCTACTCATCTCTTGCAGATATACTGTTGACTGAGATTTCCAAGCTCGCACTTAGTAAGCAGCCTCAGGCGACTCGCCGAAGATCAGACATGCAAACCTAAGCCCGATGTGGTTTTTGGGGAACCTTGTCAGTGCTTCGCAGATGCCTGAGTATGCAGGGATCAATCCGCGTCGCCCTGTGATTCGCTGCTCGTCCCCGCAATCCGACAGCGTCGTCATCGAAGGCAGGGTCAATTGCCTTTGGTGCGCTCACCTAGCTTATCGAGCTAGCTAGCTCGGGCTTGCTCATCTATATTCACCGTAGCGTTTTGACAGGGTTTAGCTCATGGATGATCGCATAATCTCACACTGAAGCAAGATAGCACCCAGAGCGTCCGGATAGCTGACCAACTTACAGGACTTTCCACAAAGTCCATCGAGCCGTATGAGGTGCCCTCTGGTGCGGTATATAAACTCTGTGGAGCCAGCGTTATCGCAGCAACCTGAGTTATCCAGTAGAAACACCCCCTTCTCTTGCAGTGAGTCTATCTCTGTGGCAATATGAGACACTCCAGTCGGGACTCACTGCGTCCTATATCCAGCTCCTCTGCTAACAGAATTGGCGCGAGTCTCCCACTTCCTGCCATCGACCAAGTCTACTGGGAGGTGTCGGCGATCGACGCAGGCCAGGTCCATATGCTTCTCTCGCAGCTTGTCGACATCGCCAAGGAAGGCGAGATGGTTGATCTACCAGTCCTCTCCTTCGTCTTACGTCACTCGCGCACCGATGAAGTCGTCCTCTTTGACCTCGGAATCCGCCCAGACACGGAAGCCTACACGGGCGCCCGTGCTCTCGCCGATACGATGGACATCACGTTCCAGGGCCGCGATATCCCTGCAGCACTCGAACGTGGTGGCGTCTCACGCGCAGACGTCAAGCACGTTGTCATCTCTCATATTCATTTCGACCACACGGGCTACCCGAGAGCCTTCCCGAACGCGCAGTTCATAATTGGGGGCGCCGCCCGCAAAGTCATCGAGGAAGAAGGTCCCGACTACCCAGACACGTTCTATGCTATCAACGTACCCCTGGAGCGCGCACTCTTCCTCAGTCCCGAAGATCCAGTGGGACGTGAGTGGGGACCGCTCGGGCCTTTCCCGCACGCACTCGACTTCTTCGACGACGGCAGTCTGTACGTCATCGACGCGCCAGGGCACGTACCGGGCCACATTTGCGTCATGGCGCGCACCTCTTCAGATGGCGCATGGGTATGCCTCGCCGGCGACGGCGCACATGACTGGCGCCATCTCACGGGCGAGGCGGGCATCGGGCACAATCTCGTGTGCATGCACTTGGATTTGCCGAGTGCGCTGGAGAACATCGCGAGACTGAAGGCGGTCAAGGACATCCCGAAAGTCAGGCTACTGCTCACCCACGACGTGCCGTTCGTGAAGGAAGGAAAGGGGTACTGGCCGGAGACGATTGCATTCTTGTAGGGTTTGGTGCCTCCTCGAGTGGCAGTCGATGCATGTAGGTATGTGTCCTTGATGTGTTGTCGAACTGTATGTGGCGCGCGCTCACGCGCATATCGAACACTTAGGATGCGGAAGCACTGAACAGTATGTGTTTAGAGGAGGAGGGTATAGATCGGATCGGTACTGAGGATCTCGACGTGCTGTGCTCAAGCTGTGCTGCAATATCATTGCCAGGAAGTTCACCGATTATTCGCTGCATCTCCTGCACGATTCACCACCACTCAACAGGAGAACGCGGCTCGACCGAGGTGCGCCGCCATCGCCCCACCGGTCTCTCACATATAGCGGTCCCAACGATCGCAACACAGTAAGTACATGAAGTGAGAGCATCGGTTGCAGAGCAATAGCGCCGGACGACCTCTCGGCGAAAGTAGGAAGAGGGGATTGTGAACGGTTCGTGGAGGAGAACGAGCCACCTATTAGTGATCTGACACGTTCGTCCTTTTCGAGGAGAGGTCTTCAGCTAACTCCGCTTCTGCTATATCCGCCCTAGGGAATCTATCCGCTCTCCGATACGCTCGGACGTTCCGCAGATGATTCATCTTCCTTGGGACAACCGATCGGTACAGCGCATTTTCTGACAACGTATGAGATACGCCCTACTTGATGCTGCGACTGTTGTAGGGCATATACGCCCGCCAGAGCCGTTGAATACTACTCCCTGAATGTCCCGAGTAGAGGAGGAGAGCTTAGCAAGCCCAGCGAGATCACCCGATTGCTACACCTAACTCCTCTCAGGTAAGTGCTAGCATACTGTACTAGGCTGTGTCGTCCTCGGTCATGAAGTCGGCCAGGTTGGTACATGAAAAATATACGCGATCGTTCGGCAGGACCCGCAGCAGCACCAACGCTACCAGGCGCCTCCTATCTCCGCATGCATGTGTACGTATAGACATCGGGACCAGGCCTGTTCAGCCGTGACTAACGATGGTAGTGCATGTGTCCGAGGGAATCGCACGTTGCCTGTATATAAGGGCTTTAGAGGTCGGACGAGCAGCATCAACATCGACATCGACATCGCATTACCACTGGTGAGAGTTGTGTGCCATATTCCTTTTCCCTTCTCGTGCTAACATTGGTACCACTGTAGATCAGTCACCATGAGCTTGCCTCCTCCCGCACCCAACCAGACATTCTGCCGTGTGTCTGCGCTCGAAGCTGGGCATGCCTTTGCGCGTCTCGGCTGGATCGTTGACGGCGTGGACGAGAGTGTCAAGGTTGACCTCCCGGTCATCTGCTTCCTCGTGCAACACCCCACCAAGGGCGAGAAGTTCCTCTTTGATCTCGGCATCCGCAAGGACTGGGACAGGGGGCTCCCGGCACACCTCGTCCAGTACATCATCAACACCCTGAAGTTCGAGACGCGGGTCCCGCTCGACATCGTAGAGTCGCTCGCCAAAGGCGGCGCGAAGCCATCGGACATCGACCACATCTGCATCTCTCACGTCCACTTCGACCACATCGGCCATTCTGCCCTCTTCCCCACCTCGAAGTTCCACGCGGGCGAGGGTGCCCGTTTCCTGGTTGAGAACGGATATCCGAAGGTCCCCGAGTCGGTCTTCCCCGTTGACACCGTCCCCGAAGGCCGCACCACGTTCCTCAGCCCCGAGGCATGGCCTGCGCTCGGACCCTTCCCCCATGCGCTCGACTTCTACGGGGACGGAAGCATGTACATCGTCGACGCAGGCCACGGGCACATCCCTGGTCATCTGAACCTCCTCGTCCGCACTTCAGCAGACGGTGGATGGATCTACTGTGCGGCGGACACCGTCCACGACTGGAGTCTCTTGACCGGCGAGGGCAAGATAGGCCGTCACCCGACCTTCGGTTGCACGCATCACGATGTCGACGCGGCGGAGGAGCACATCGGGAGGGTGAGGACGCTTATGAAGGAGAACCCGAGGGTGAAGGTGATACTGGCGCACGACGCACCCTGGTACAAGGAGAACAAGCATGGTCCCGCTTTCTGGCCTGGCTCGATCGAGTCGTTGTAGACTTGTAATGACATGGCTCGGCTGGAAATGTATCTATATATCTATAATTACCCTCCACTCTGTCAGCCCGACAAGGGATGATATCGCAGATGTCACGAACTCAGTACATACCGAGAAGACAGTGAGAGAAGTACGCCAGGGTATACAATCGTCAACAAGTAACACGCTATCTCTTGTGACTACTTATCAGCTGCATGCTTCTTCTGCTCCTTGAGAGCCGCGATACGCTATATCAATGCTATCAGAAGAGCTCTCGAACACTTGAGATAACGTGTTATGTACTCACTTGTCGTCTTTCCTCTTTCCGACGCGCCATCTCCGCTGCCTTTTCCTCTTTGCTCATCCCAGTCGTACTATGTCCCGCAGAAGCCGGGTGTGCAGCCTCCCCCTTGTTTTCGGATGGCGTTATAGATCGAGCTCCCGACCCAGGTCGCGGACTGGCTAGGGGTGAGGGCACAGAAGGACGATGCGCCGGGGTCGGTCGAGTCGGTTTCGGGGCTATGGGAGGGTTTGATGCTGGTGCTTGTGTGTCCCACGGATCTGTGCCATACGATCGTGTCAATGTCGCTGCGGAGAAACCACTTGTAGCCGACATAGACAGACCTGCGACAACCGCGTCAGCGTGAACGTTACCGAAGCCAAAGTCATCTGGTGCGGTGCTGGGAGCTGGAGCGGTCTCGAAGGCACCTGCGAACGGCGTCAGTACATCGACCTTCACAACAACAGCATCGACAGGACCTACTCCAATCGTCCTCATCGGCGTTTACGTCCATCAGGTCGTCGTTGCCCCATGGATTTGCACTCGGAGACGTCTCAATCTCGGCAGCAGCTTCTTCTGCCCAGTCGGGGATCGCGGGCACATGCGACAGCACCTTCGTCGCCCCGAGCTGCATGCCCTTGCCCTTGCTCGGGGAGGTGAGGGATCGCGTTGGGCCGGAGTTGGACGAGAGCGTAGGTGTCAAAGGCGGCGGTCCGCTGCTGGAATCGGAAGTTGAGCTGAGAGTTAACGTGTTGCCAGCAAGAGCTGCGTTGGCTGCTGGGGCAGAGGTTGGGCGGTCGATGGATGCTCCTATCGCCGAGGTCATACTGGTCTGCAGATCCCCTGTCGCGAGCTGCAAGAATACGACTTGAATAGAAGAGACATGAGAAGCAACGGACGGGACATACCTTCTTGCCGAGAGAGGTTATGGCCCACCCTGCTAACGCACCGGCCGCACCGGCGGCGCTGTTAACCAATGCGTTCGGAGAAGAGCCGTTGATCTGGACCTGAGGTATCTCGTTCTCGGCCGGGGCCGTCTCTGGCTATGGAACAGACGTCACGACAATGCAAGATAGCACTCGAACATGGCTCACCATAATCGCTGCGTGCTCTTCTAGCTTCTTCACGAAGAGCTCCATGGCCTTGAACGCCTGGTCACGCACAAGCCTAGGGGGTCGTTAGCTCAGCAAATGCGCATGCACTCATCGCACCGACGGAGAGACGACGAGCACATACTTCTCCTTGTCGATGAGCGTAAAGGCCATGCTCGGGATGACCTTTGACGCAATGTCTTCGATATCGAAGCAGTCCATCGTTGCCATAAGCGCCATAAGACCTGCGACGCGAGCATGGACGAACGGGTCCTTGAGTGCGCGTGCAAACGCGGGTACTAGTACCTTGCGCTTCGTGTTGTATCCCAGCAAGGGGCCCAGCCGCCCAATGAGGATACAAGTATTGGTCCGGATCGACGCCTCAGGGTCGGCTTGCATCCGAGCAAGGTGACGGAGCAGATCGTTGTTCATGATACGCTCGTTGAACTGGAAAACGATAGAGTGCAGGTGAGTACCCGGGCAAGATGCGCAATCACCAGTCTACGAACTTTGTCGGATAGTAGGATGATCGACTTGACCGTTGCCTCCCGGATGATCGCCACCGTGTCACTGAAGCCAGTTTGCTGTGGTCTGATGAGTTAACCACCTCCGGTCATGCAGGGTGATAGCTTACGAGGTTCGGCCAGATCTTGTCGCAAACAGTCTTCTTGTCCAACTTATCTGCGTACTCGGGCAGGTGGTCGAGGAGCGCCATGCGAGTTCCTCTATCCGGACTGGCGTAGAGCTTGACGAGGTGCGTCAGAATAACAGAAGGGTAGTCTTCTGGAGAGACGCCCTTCCCGAACTGCAGTACAAGGGGAAGTATCGCTGCTGCCGACGCGCCACCAAACTCAAGCGCGGAGATGAGGGCAGGAAGGACCTTGTACGAAGCGAACTCCGAGGGGAACGAGTTAGCAGACTCTTTCAGAGACCTGTGGAAGTATTATCAGCATGTGGCTACCAATGAAGCGGCATAGAACACGACGACTGACTTCAGCAAGCTCGCTTTCTCCGCTTCGCTTGCGAGATTGAAGTTATCGAGACCAGCGCATACTTTGACCAGGCGGTTGGTGGCGAAGAATCCAGAGCCTTCGCCCGCGGTCTGGGACATCCCAAGCTCTAGGAAATGTGCGGGAGTCAGCCGCGCCTTCGGATTCGGGTTGAGGAGCTTCTTGTATGCGGGAAAGATCGACGTCGGGATGGTACCACGAGATGCAGCGGTTGGAGGTGGATGAGGTGGTTGCGCTGCAGCAGGCAGGGTGTGGTTCGGATTGAAGGCGAAGTGGATGAGAAGACCGAGGCCATATGCGTCTGCCGCTGCCGTGGGTAGCCTGTTCAGTCGTGGTCAGAGAGAGAACAAAGCAACTCGTAGCGAACTTGATTACTCCTTCAGAACCGAGTACCCTCCCTTCTTGACTTCTGGGGACGAATACGTTGAGGCGTCGGGAAGCATTCCACCCATGGTCTGAGGGCGTACACCAATTGTCATTGAAGAGGGCAAGATGACCGTACATACAACAACGTACGTATAGAACGGCAGCATCATCTTTAGGGTTGCTCAAAACATCAAACCCGCCTAGTTTCCACTCTCCGGACGCGGAAATGAAGACGGAGTCCACACGTACATTGCCGTGGGTCGACGACGCGGAGTCATTCAAGAACGCCAGAGCAATCTGTAAGAAGTCAAGCGTGCAGTCATTGGCAGCAGACTGGTCGACGTACAGAGATGCGATGAAGACCCCAGACCAGCCACGCCTCCCGCTCCTGCACGCTCTTGGATTGCCATTCAGTGATCGCAGGCCCCAGAGGTCGAACACGTTCGGTCATGATGTGGATGGTCGTATCTGTTTCTACCACCTCCATGAACTTGAGTACGTCCGGGTGCCTGATAGTCCGTAGTTTGCGGAGCCCATTCTTCGCCAGTGGCAGCAGATTCTTCTTCGCCGGAGCAGTGGCATCAAACTCGAACACAGAGACCAGCGTCCCATCGTCCTGAGACATTATATGAGTCTCTCGAGGATCATTCCGTCAGGGAACATCGGCGCACCCGTTTCGTGCCGTCATATAGAGACCAGATTGTCCTGTTTTCGAACGAGGTGACCTTCGGGCCCAGCGAGAACGGCAAGTTCAGACCTGATTTCTGAACCAAAGAAGATACAGCGGCATTCCCGAGCGTACGCAGATAATCCATGACGAGACCGAGTAAAGTACAAGGAAGAGTTGAAGACGAAGACAATGCAGATCGCGTCGCCGGCGGTGTTGACCGCGACGACCACGAGGTGCTACGGGCGCCAATTCGCGCGTGTTCGCGGAAAGCAACCCCGCGGTCGTCACCACTTTTCCGCTGCTCACCATCATCCACGTCCGGCTCGAGCCTTTCGACGCTGTCCTCGTCGACGAGACGGCGGCATGGACGCGTCTCCTCCCCTCGCGATACCCCGGCTCCGCTTGCCCAGATACTCTCCTCAGCAGCAGGCTCTATCTCCCATCGCCGGACCCTCTCACCACCCCGACTACCTTCACGCAGACGAAGATGACGAGGACGCGGAATCTACGCCGCGCATGTCGACGTCCGCGATACCAGACAAAAGCTCACCGCGATCACCCGCAACACCAGGTCTGCCCTCGGAGCCAACGGCGCGTCTTCGTGCTCTTCTAGCCCGTGTCCCCCACTCGCCGAATGGTGCTACGCCTCATGCTCGCCCGCCGCTCATTCTGCCTTCTTCCTCTGAACCCGACTCCGATTTTGAACCACCTCATTCCACTACAACTGTGTCAAGTTTCGCGCGCGAGAGTTTAAAGGAGCTCTTCTCGCATGCCCTTCGCGAACCTGGTAACACGCCACGGAAGAACGGGCGGCCGAGGAGGAACAGTATTGACACGAGCGAGGTGGAGGCGAGTCCCCGAGTGGAGGAGGAGCGCGCAAGGTACAAGGGAAAGCGGCGCACCCTGAGCGATGAGGAAGCCGACAAGTCCAGTGAGTACGCTTGCTGATTTGTGGAATGTATGCCTCACAGAACGTGGTTATAGGGTATACAGACTCTTCCGAAAAGTCGCAGCACTCGTCTGCGGCTTCCACATTTGCGGCCCTGAAGCAGCGTTTGGATCAGTCGACATCCGCCATGCCACCCCTCTCACAAGCCCGTACGTGTCTCGCCCTTATTGATGTGGCAACGCGTGCTCAGAGCGGTCCCAGAGATGGTAATGGATATGTCCATGCCTCCTCTCAACTCTAGCACAGATTCCGCGATGCCCCCAACCATGAAGGTGGACATATCATCCGACACGCCACCGCGCGCGACCAGCACGCCAATGCGCACCTTCCAAATGTCCGTGCAACTGGGCATGCATTCAAGTGAGCATATGCTATCGACCGCTTGCTGTGAGTGGCTAATCATCTTCCATCCTCAGACCTTTTGGAGCAAGACTCGGAGATGCAGAACGCATTGCAAGGGATGGACAGCTACGAGAGTGCTCCGGTACCACGACAGAGACATAGCAGTACACCGGCTTTGAAGGACTCCGTTGGTCCCGGACCTACGCCTCGTCCACAACCACATGGACATTCACCTGCTCGACCGCTTTCCTGGAGCTCCCATTCCAAGTCTCACTCCATCAACAAGCTCCCACCACCACCGCCATCTCGCCGCGGCAGCGAAGACCTAGACACCTCCTGTACGTTTGTTTATGAGGAGACTCCCTGCCATGACGTGTCTCACATTGTGTATAGCTTCTAGGGCAAGCTCCTCGTTGTCTGGCGCTGACTGTGAGTGGCCAGGTACCATCTATGAATGCGAGAGTGACGCTATTGTAGATCATGAGCGCCAAGATGAGACTAAACGCGAGCGGATGCATGAGCGCGAGCGCGCGTGGAACTCGCCAGTGCCGAAACTGCCACCCAAGTCCCCCGCTCATCCAGGGAAGCATGACCTGTCCCATCGTCACTCATGGGGCTCGCCTAGCAACGGACGCGGCAGCCCTGCTCATCGACTGAACCGGAAAGACAGTGCGGCGTCGCTCTCGAGCATCGCCGGCACGGATGATGGAAGGTCATCATCGCGCGCGAGCTCTATCGCGTCGCGATCAGATTGTGAGCACCCCTCAGCGATGCCGTTCTGGTCTTCCTATCTGACACTTTGCAGACAAGGAGCGCGTGGAGGAGACGAAGAAGGAACGCAACAAGGATCGAGAGCGTGAATGGAACAAGCCCCATCCGAAGCTCTCGCGTTCGTCATCCAATCTCAGCCTGAACAAGAGCGAGCGCGTCCGTACAATCAGTACTCCCTCACGTCCGGGTTCTTCCGCATCTTACCTCTCACCGGTGACGGCGACGCTGCAGAGACACGGGTCCGCAAGCTCGGTGTCGAGCTCGCGACCGAGTTCACCGGCGACGTCGATCTCCGGCAAGAGCATTGAGCTAGAGGTTGAGCATGAGATCGACCACCTGCGAGAGCGTAACTGGAATTCGCCTCTTCCGGACTGGCACCTGCACCACCGGAGGTCTCTATCTCCCTTACCTCGTTCGCGCCCGGGATCGCCTACTGGGACTCCACCACACGCTGCTGCGCCTCGTAGTCGGACGAACAGCATCACTCATGGCAACAGCCTGAGTGTACCCTCTCCTGTTCCGCGCAGCAAGTCTCCTGTCGGTGACAGAATACCGCGTGCGAAGTCACCGATGTTGCACACTTCTGCCGGTAGCAAGTCGACGCCGCATGGGCGGTCATATTCCCCTATCAGTTCAACACCTCCTCCCGAGATCGCAGAGTCTGCCAAGTCCGAATTTGGCTCGCGGTTCGGCTGGTCATTTCCCCAACACAAGCACAAGCCCCTCCCGCCCCTTGAGCTCGATGAAGAGTCTCCCAGACGCCCGCTCTCGCGCCCATCCAGCCGCAGCTCTCTCGCCGCTAGTGTGACCACTCCTAGTCACATTCCTGTCCGGTCGCCAAGGAAGAACGACCATGCGTCGACATCGTCTGTGTCAACGCCGTCGGCAGGAGCATTTATCCCAGGCAGCACTTCGGAGAAGAAGAGCCGCCATAGGAGAAGTGTGACTGAGTTTTCGGAAGCTGTCGGTTCTCTGCCTCCGAAGATTGAAGTCAGCAGTGGTGATGATCTACCCCCAGTGCCCATCGTGGATGGCCACGACGACTTCTCTTCTTCTGGTGAGTTGTGGTGCAATTTTTGTTTTCCTGGCTGCGCTCACCATCTGGCCTCAGCGAGCGAAGATGATGCCAAGGTTGTCAGTAGCACGCCTACCGCGAAGCCTGTTCCTCTGCCCCCTCCAGAAGCTTCCACCACTCCTGCGTCAGAGCCTCCCGCTCGTGCCCTCAATAGTCACGCAGAAACATCTCAGCCAAGTCCGGGCTCCCCTCCCGCGTCACCTCCTCTCACGCCGCCCGGCGCGGATTCTCAGTCTATGTTCAACCTGCAGACACCGCCCCGCAGACCGCAGTTCCACACGCCAAAGCAGGTGTTCGAGACTCCTCCGCCTCCCCGTGGTATGCCCGACCTTCCAGGCCCGCCGTCCTCCGATGACGAACACGGCGACGACCACACGCCGTCGATGCAGAGCCGAGAAGTCCAGGGCGACCTGACGTCCCTGAAGACTCCTCGTCCTCCCGGCGCCTGGATGGCGACCCCTGCACCAAGTCGGGAAGTCAACAAAGAGCCTGTTGAGCGAGCGGGCTCGGCCCCACCTCCAGACTTCAACTCATCAGCGTCGTCTGATAGCGGCCTTGCTACTCCACCTGCGACCCTCTCGCGAGCCACCTCTTTGCCTCCCCAGACACCAGCGCCCCCGGGTGGCTGGGTCGCAACTCCAGCGGCTGGTAACACCATCAGGCGCGGGAGCATCCTGAAGGTTCGCTTCGACCTCAAAGCTGAGACCGCTTCCGAAGGTCCCACTGAGGGCGAAGATAGCTTGGAGTCGAGACATGAGGGCGAGATAGCGAGCTCGTCCGCTGAAGCCACGCCACTCAACGGTGATACGTCGTCGGCATCGAACGGCCCCGCAGAGTCATCCGCTGAGCCGCCCCCTACACCCCCATCGATCCGCGACCGCTCGCGTAAGAAGTCACCCGGTGTTCGGATATTGGACGCCTTCGGACGGGAGCAGATCGAAAGTGCACCGCAACCTGGCATTCAAGAGTCCCCCGCGGAGCTGGTGGTCTCTGAGCGCAAGACGACGACCACTCCATCGACACCACGCAATGCTCAGCGAACTGTGTCCAGTGCAACGCCCCGCAATCGCAGTGGCGTGCGTGTCGTCGACGCGATGGGCCGTGAGATCGAGGAGGAGCCTGTGGTGGAGGAGAACTCGATTATGAGCCAGACTCCTTTGACTCATAACGAGGCACTGAACCGAATCAAGGATACGCTGTCGTGCATGAAGCATGAACTGAGCGATGCTGACAGGTACGCGTTCTCGGGGTCGAGAAGGTCTTTTGTCTGATTGCTTCTTTCAGATCCAGCGATGACGCTATTTTCGACGCCCGCATGTACGCCGCTTTGCAAGAGCAATGCAAGGCTGCGGAGGACGCGCGGAACAAGATATCGCAGTCATTGCACCAGGCGCAGAGCGCAGAGAGCGGGCTCAAGAGCAAGTACTCACCGTTCCGCAACAGGATAGCAAAGAGTGCACTGCTTGTGAGTTCCTTTCCCGAGAGTTCCGAGGTTCGATGGGAAGTCCTGAGAATCATCCTGTTCTACGCAGCCATTAGGCGGTGTTGATATCAAGCTAACCTGGAATCTCCTGAGCTGGCGCTCTATTGTCGGCTTTATCGTTGTTCAGTTGTTGCTGCTTGTTCTCATGTACCGGTGGGTCGAGTGCGAGCTAACATGCCGAATGATGTGCTGACGATTCGTTCATGGCAGGTACTCGCTTGTTCAAGCGAGGAAGGTCTTCCTCACTACATATTACGACTCGTTCAATCCGGAGCTCTACATCTACCTTCTCACACCTGATACCACTCCGCACACGATACCCTCATGCCCTTCATGGTCTTTCTTGACGATCTTCAGCAGCCTACAGCGAGCTGGCTTCTTGGGCGTTGTCTCCGATGCATGGCAGAGTGCGAGCTGCGCCGTGTATTCGTCTTTCCAGTCCACTTGGGTTGGCTGGCACTACGCACAGGACACGGTGACGCATTCCTGGCCGCCGACATGACACGAACTCGAGACCTGCGTGGAGCTACATACTTATCTAAGGCTATCCTCATCATGCTAATCAGCTATGGCTAAGTTACAGGCTTACCGCGACCTTGATTGTCGCGTTGGTCACCCCATCCTATGTTGTATACGCCCTGTATTGTTGGCTTTTGATACGTGCCGCAGATATAGAAATGTGGGCACCGTTCTTCCGCGCTCTCCCCGTCCGCTCCAGGACGCTGGTTTCCTGCAGTACTGCCACCGGTGATCTCCCCGCCCCCGCTCCCTCGTTTGGCCCTGCGCCCTCGACGATGAGACCAATTGACGTCGCGGATACAGAATGGTCTTGGCCGAACGCTGCCGGACGACGCTATGAATGTAACCGAATTGTTTACAGGTTGTAGGCGCGTCTGGCTTTCCCAATGTTCACGAGGGTGCTCCTGCCCGCATTGTGCATGCACGCCGTTCAGGTGTGTGAGCCGTTTCATCTCTGCGGTGGTCCAGTCTGACGTGCGGTCTCTGGTACTCATTCGTCCGGTGTGCCGGATACTGCCTGCAGCTGCCTGCTGCATTGGCAGTTCCACATTTACCCAGTGTTTAGCCCTGCTGCCGAGACTGCGGGAAGCTGCGGGACCGGTGGTCGTTCTCTTGGCCCCAAGCCTCCCCAAGCCTCCCCTAGCCTCCCCTAGCACCTCCTACACATGGCACTTACCGACTGGTAGTCTGGTACCGACCACGATTGATCATTGCGGAAGTGTGAACTTCTGGAAAAGACTGTCCCAGTGCCGCGCGACATGTGGCGTCTGGGCGCGGTGTCTGGACCTGGTTAGTACGAGGTCGCGGCACAGTTCTGCCACGCAACTGACATGGTTACAGTGAGAAGTCGCAACCAGCAAGCGAAGGCAGCCTGGTCACTGGTGAGCCTCTTGTTCTCCATGTAGTCAATCGCAATGACCGCTCCGGGTCTACAGAGATGACACAGTCGAGTATAGCAATGGGGCGTTCTGCGCTGTTGCGCCACAAAACGAGCTGCACAATTGAAGGGATCCAGCTGCAGGCTGGTTCCTGATCACTGCGGACGCGGTTATCGAGTAACCCGATCTCGACCACTGATCTCATCACCACATCAAAGCCGACGCCACGGCGTTGGGATTTGGGGCGTCCATCGGCCACGGGATCTCGAGGGCCTCCGCTCCCTGCTCACCGCCTCGGACATCTTGATCTCTTGTGCGCAAGGCCAAGTGTGTCACCTTGGTCATTCATCTGCCTTTGACATGCATCGTCATCGCGACACCCTGACGACTACGCAGGGTGCGGTCCGAGGTTGCTCTGGATCAGAACAGTATCCCTTTCGTCGCAGCATCACTTCGCTTTGAAGGGAAGATTTGTCGAGCCCGAGACGAGACGAAACTCGACCGCCGCGAGCCGCCGCGCCTCACCGATATATGTATCTACCAGCTCGAGCAGCCATGTCCGCTTCAGCTCTTTCCGGCCCCATCGCAAGCTGCGTTCGTTCGTTCCTCGTTGACTATTGCTTGTTTCGCTCCACTTGCCTCTCTATACTAACAGAGTCCCGCATCTTCATAAAGCCATAGCTGAACATGATTGGCGACCTCCCTCAGATGCCTCCGCAATTGCCCCCGTTGCCCCCGCAACCCTCGCTAGCTACTCCGTCCAACTGGAAGCTCCATTATCCGCCCGAGGATATTAGCCTGCCCCCGAGCTCCTGGTCAGCTCCCACCCCCACTCAACCCATTCGGCGATCGAAGTCTACGAATACCTCCTCTCCGCGACGGCTTCCTGAACATTCTGAGCAAGTCGCGGGCGACTCCGCGACCCGCGCCGGACCTTCTACTACACCCTTCCCTGCAACTTCTCAACCGCGGTCGCATTCACATTCCAGGAGCCACTCTCGTGTGCCCTTACCCGTCATTCCCTCCGCTTCTCCTCAGAACTCATGATCATCTCTCCGCCCATCCGTACGCATTCTCGGAGTGTGTCTATAGGTGGCGTTAAGCCCCCGACGGCCCGACCCTCTTCCGCCGACAAGGACAAGGAGAAGGACGCGTCGCGTATCCTCCCGAGGTTGCCGAAGCAACTACCGCCTCCTCCGCTTCCCTTGGTCGACCGTGTTCCAATACGCGACCAATCGCTTCTCGCCTCATGCCCGGGCGTGCTGAAGCCCAACACGTATGCACCTTCCCCAGCACTTCCAACCCCTGCTAGTCCCCCTGTCATACTCTCAGCTCCATCCCGTCAAACACTTAAGCGACACAACTCCTCACCGCATATGAAGGTATTCCCTGAGACTCCTCAGCCCATGCCTTTTCCCTCTGTCTCGCCTTCGTCTATACACACCCCGCGTTCCGCACCCGTTCGTAGGCCGGATCAGGAGAAGGACGAGAGAGAGAGAAGGAGAGGCTGCGGGAGCGTGCGAAGTCGAGGGAGCGAAGGAAGGACAGCGATCACCGCCCGGTTCTCATCGTGCTCAACCCCGATGAGCCATTCCTGAACATGCACGTTGAGACTGCGCCCATCCGTGTGCCGGTACGTGCGCCCACGCCTCCGAGGCCCCGCGCGGCTTCGTCCGCGACGCGTCCACCACCCTCCAGCCAGTCCGGGCGCAGCCACCAGACGCCTTCCAGCTGGAAGCATCAGGAGAGCCAGCCCGGTCGTGCCGTCATGGCACCCAGTCCTATCCGGGGCCGGGGAGTCGAAGTCGCTGTGTCTTTGCGGACCAACCCTGGGGCTGCGAGAACAGTCACTGTGACGCCAGCAACGCCGCCCAAAGTGCAGAAGACGTCCGAGCCGCCGTCGCGGAAGTGGGTGCTCGAGCGGAAGGGCAAGCGTCTCACACAGGACTCCATGGTCGTCGCACAGCAACTCCGCATGTTGCGATGAATCGTTGCTCGCTTGGATGCATGCCTTGGTGCCGCCGGGGCAGGATCGGGACGAGACGGCCTCACACGGCTTGGTGGCAGCGTTGGCGTTGCATCTCGTCTTGTGGAGACTGGCGCGATGGGCTCGGAGGTGCGCGTTGGTGACATCTTGCCGGTCTTCGGGTGCGTGATTCTCACTGTCGTCGTCATGTACAGCAGGCTGATCCGTTTTACAGGCGACGAAGGAGGCAGAATTCAGATGGCAGACCTGCGCCAGGCGGAGGTCCACTGTGTTCCGGAATCCGCCTCGCCAAGTCTCGCCCACGCGAATCGTCGTCAAGTTGATGCGTTGCTACACATCAGGTGCATCCGCGGCGCGCTGTCGTCTTCAGGAAGATTCGCAGGACAGCACTAGTACTGTCGTCCGGTGTCTGAGTCTGTTCGAACTTCGCTGTGGTCTGACTTGTCGCGTACTTGGCACCGAGTCCAGCACAGGCTCGCAGTGCCAGCCTCTACTTCCTCGTCCCTCTTCCCCTCCTTGTAAGGATCTCAAATGCGGCAATCAGCGTGCGCGCTGTAATGATCTCACTCTTGTAACTTGCTTTTAACTTCTTGTGATATTCATGGTCGATGGCAAGATATGCAGTCAAATCAAGAGTTCTGTTCTGTTTTTCTGTATAAACAAGCACGAGTTGTACCAGTACTAGTTACAGAAGTGAAAAAGGATGATGTTCGAGTAATGCATTAAGGGGGAATCGAACCCCCGGCGGGTCGATGGCAACGACCCAGGTTACCACTACCCCATTAATGCTACGGGGTTATCGGTGTCATACGATCCTAGATCATTCCCTAAGAAATTGAAACATCCTGATATACCCCCGCCTTATACAGTGATAGTAGCACCATCTCTTATCCAACTTGCATGTCTCTTCACTAACTCGGCGACAATATCCTCCTCGATCTCCTTCTGCGGATGTTTGTTCGAATCGATCCGCAGCCATGATTCCTCATACCCTGAAGCCTCCGAGCCCGAAGAAGACTTGGGTGAGACAAACACGACTTCAAACTTGCGACGGTGGAGGTCGTTCCCGATGACGACCTGATGTCCGTAGCGCGCGAGGGCTTGGCAAGCCTTGGGAATGAGCAGGTCGGGGTCTGTTTCGAGCTGTATGACTGGTGGGTGAGATCGACCCGCGAGAAGAAGGTACTGGAGGAGTGGACGCACCTTGAAGGAGACGATGAAGCCCTCCCGAGTCCACTCGGCTACGAGTGGCTTCAGTATCTTCGGTACCTGATCCATTTCTATGTGTAGACTGCCCTTGCCAGACTGAATCTTGTGCACGGACTGCGAGTGACGTCGTCACACGACGATCGGATTTTCAATGCAGAAAGACTGCTACGCACCATTTTCTGTCTGGGCAGGAAGAAGTCGCTCACGGCCGCGGCGAGGTAATACAAACAGTTACGTCCGAGCAAGCCCATTTCCTGACTGACTGCGCGCAAGAGCCAGAGGTAATCGTTCACAGTCACGAAAGCCAAGGTGAGCATGGTGCCAGCGCGCTGGACGGCTTTGTAGGTGGAGAGAACCTCGAGCAACTGCGGTTCCTCCGAGGGACGCACAGTGATGCGGGAGGACGAGCATTGCGTCGCCGATTGGTCGGAGGACTCCTCCACCTCGAGGAAGTCAAGGAATGGATGCGTGGAGTGAGAATAATGTCTGCTGAACGGCTGGAGACTGAACTGCCGGTGCATGAAGATGACGGCGTAGCCGGCTTTGAGGAAATACTCCGCGGACGTTGCGCCTCGGGTACCTGAGTTCGAGATGATAGTGGCATGAAGCCATAAATTGCGTAGTTTGTAGACAGTTGGGACGCACCAGCACTGAAGTTGTCTAAGAACCGGACACTGCGAAGTCGTTCCGCTCGTCAGCTCTCCCGTCCGCCGTACGCCCGCAAATGCTGCGGTTCAGGACGCGTGCTCACACATTGAGTTCCAGCGGAACAGTCGTTCCACCGCTCTTTGAGAGATATCAGCCCACATCATACAGACGCGCGCATGAGACGCACCGTTACGAGCACGACCTTCCGCCCGTCCTTTAGCTGCCTCTCCAAAAACTCCTTCACGCGTGCAACGTCCTGCTCGAGCGATGGTGGTGGTGGCTGGGTTGCAAAGTAGGTCTCGGCGGAGAAGACATCGCCGTCAGGTTGTTGTGATGTCGCCATGTGCAAGCCGTTCCTAGGAGGATCGTTCCCTTTCAGTCGGAGCAACAGTAACTGTCTCATGTATGTCCACTTACGCGTCGTAAGGGTCGTATTCTCAAGTATCACAATCAACACGCATTTGAGGCTCTAAGCTTGAAGTTCGAAGAGCGCAGGATGGAGGAGGAGGAGAGGGCATATGCGTCACCGCCACCAGCATATGCACCGGGCGCCTCTAGGATTGGCGTCGGCGCGTCGGTTCGCCGCCTTCGCGTCTTGTTCTTTGTCTTTTACCCTCACCATCCCTCTCCCTCCCTCCCTCCTCCTCCCTCCCTCTCCGCCGTCGAGACTCGCACTTGGTACACGTTCATGATATAGCCTGCTTGTGACCACATATCCTCAATGGAAACGGCCGTGAACGGCCACATTGTCAACGGATTTCACCACCACACGCCTCTGCAGAATGGCAAGCACCATCACGAACCAACAGTCGAGGAGCTCGAGAGGGAGCTTCCACTCGTTATGGACGGTCAGATACCACTGGGAGAGCTGGTTTCAAGGCTGGCGCAGGCGATGTACGCCGAGCTGGTCGAGATGGCCGAAACGTGAGTCCGGTCCAGGTGAGGCGTTGTCTTCATGTCTCATGTGCTGGTCGTAGCATGCCCAACATGTCAGACGCTGCTCGCAAGCGCTTTGTTGCCGACTGGGTTGTCAAGATGAAGAAACAGGTCGTGAAGGTGTACGCCATCGCGAAATGGTCTCGCGACGCTGGAGTGGTGCAGAAGGCCATGGTACACCCTACACTTGCATCTCAGTGGTTCTCTACGGTTCTTACTCGCAAGCGTAGAACATCACGGCCTTCCTCATGGACCAGAACCAGCAGTTCGAAGACGCCATCATGGGTCTGAAATATGGCAGGGACAGCTTGGATCCTGCGAGGTATGTGCCACTCTTGTGCGGTCCCGGCGTAATGGGCGGTTCCTCGGATACAGTTGCCCCCGTCGACGTCAAGAGCTATTTTCGACTCCGTTGTAATTCTTGCCTGCAGACTTCGCAATCACGACCTTCTTACCTCCTTGGACGTGCTCACCACTGGGACGTACCGACGGTTACCGGCGTGCATCAAGGTAATTGAAATTACCGCAGTTTGGCCTACTATACAAACCTGAGACGATGGCTGTCGCAGGAACTCGTCATCCCTCCGACACCACTGACTGATGATGAAGTCTCGAGAACACTCGCAGACATAGAAGATGCTATCCGGTATCGTCTCCGGATGTCGGAGATCATCCCATGGGAGATGTCGCAATATCGAATAGGTATGCTTGCTTCCTCGTGTTACTTCCCTTTTACTGAGTGCTAGTGCACAGGCAACGGGCGTGTGTTCTTCACCGCCCCGAAGTTGTTCGAGCTGTGTCTCTGTCTGCGTGGTGCCCGGAAAGGCGACGGTTGGTTCTTCGTGAACGTCACCTTCCTGTTCACCGTGGGCGGCGACCAGACAGGCATGCAAGGTCCGCTGCTCGCTGCTTGCCCATCGCTACTCCATGCTGAATGCAACAGAGTTCCCCCGCACACCCTCCGGCCATTTGAAGCGCAACATCACCGACGAAGCAGACGCTCGACTGGCATTCTACCTCTCTCCCGATGAGCCCCCACCTCCCGGCGTCGAGGCGCCACCACGACCACAACTTCCAGAAGGCGTTGTCGACGCGCCTCTGGTCCGCGTCTTCAACTTCCTGCGTAAGTCTGTCCTTGAACGCTCGGTAACTCATTCTGAGCTTTTCCTCCAGAGATGATGTCCCTATCCTACCAGCTCGAGATCCTTTGGTATCAGGTCTGCAGCGTTGTTCGTATGACCATCGTTCTTAGCTGACACTCTCGCAGGCCGAGCGGTTACGCTCCCTTGGTTGGGCAGAGTATCTGTCCGTCGAGATGACGAATAATCGTCAGTCCATGGTCGTACACTACTGGGTCCGCAAACCCTCAACGCAGCGCCGGAGGGCCGGCCAGAGCCAAAAGCCGCTTCCGCCTCTGGGCGGAAAGCTCGTCGTTTCCATCGTGCGAGTCAAGGAGCAAACGGGGCGGAAAGCCATGCGATCGCCCAAAGCGCGTGTGCTGGCCGAGCTGCAAGCGCGGTCAAAACTCGAAACTTCCCGACCATCGGATGAAGTCGAGCACATGCGTTTTGATGTGCGCTGGGAGCCGGAGCAAGGCGCGCTAGGCATCACACCAGCTCCGGAAGACATGTACATCTCCCCGGGCGAGCTCCAGATAGTGAGTAACCGCACCTTCCGGAGTTAGGAGCAATCTGACCATCTGGGTGCAGAATCCGGAAGATCTCGACTTCGAGAGCTTGCTTCGCAGGGTGATCAGACGTCATACAGAAGGCATCATGAAGTTCTTCCAGACGCAGCTTCAGCGAGGTCCTGCCACGCGGAACGTGTTCTCGTCACCTGGAGAAGTCACGTTTGTCTCCAACGGTAAGCGCTACCCCCTCTGCCGTCAGCGACATGAACTTACGATCTCTCAGAAGGTTCCCCGTCATTACGGGTGCACTTGTGCGCGGACGAGATTGTCATCGTGACGGTCGACCCTCGAACGGGACGACTTACTCTCCGCGACACGGGCGACCTCGCGGCAGCGGGGCGTGGTCCGCGCTTCGCCGCCATTACGGAGAGGCTGAATGACTCGCCATACATGCTTCCGCATGCTCTTGTGGCGTTGCGGGTGACCGTGAGTGCAAGTCATCATCATAGATGTCATAGCGGTCTTAACTTGCTGTCATAGACCATCACGGACCTTGCGGAACAGAAGGTGCAATATCTGGGTCTGCAGAGCTTCCGACACGGAATTTCTCTCAGGACGGTATGATGATTCACAATAGCTTCCGAGTATTCTGTGTACTCACAGCGGCTGCGTAGAGCTGAAAAAGCTCGGACCGGATGCCCAAGGAACGCTCTACATTCAGCTCGGCAACTTCCCAATGCACTACCTGGTGCTCGTGATTACCGACCAGGATTTCCGATACGCCCTCATCAGCGTGAAGAAGGTCGAGAGCTCCGTGAACCACGACCTGAAGATGGAGGACATTGGATGGTTGAACGTGCGTCGAATACATGGCGGCGATATCGCCGTCGAAGCCGGCGCGGGTCCCGAGGCTGTCGTTGGACAGAAGCGGAAGCGAGACGAGGGAATGGTGCATGGTGCGCCGTCCATGGAGTACCAACGAGGTGCGTATGTTGGAGGCCAGGGAGAAGTTGCGGTGCTAACTGGATGATAGCTTCCGCCTCGAGACAAAGATGCTGCGGGAGTTGTACGCGTATTGCTGGTCAGTGCTCTTATTCTATGCGTGTCCTGTGTCTGTGTTGATGCCATAATGTTTGCAGCGCGCGTGTCGCGTACACGAAGGTCGAGCAGCAGTTCAAGCTGCGGAGCATCCCCTTCACCCACGTCAACTCATCTTACAGCGCATATATCCCCGAGCTCGGCAACGTCCAGTCCTCCCTCGCGCGCACCATTCCCGCGCTCTGCGTACAGTCCAAGGACATCCTGTCAGGGGCACCCGCCGCTGAGGCAGCAATGCCTAACATTCGTGTCATCCCGCTCAACTGGTGGTCGACGACGACGCGAAGGTCGTCACCTGTGTCAAGCTCAAGTACGTGCAGCAGCCGATCGGGAAGCGTGCGAGCGGGAGCACAGTCATCCGGCCATCGAAGCGGATCATCTACGACACGCGCGAGGCGATCGTCTCCTTCATCTCGGACAATGTCGACAAGTGCGTGGACGAGTTCCTGGAGGAGTGGGCACGCGTGTCCAAGATGGTTGTCATCGCGCGCGAGGTCGCGCAGATGTCCGCAAAGTACCTCTGGACGGACGTGCGCCTCATCTCGTTCGACCTCCAGACCGTCGAGTTCACGTACGCCGCCGACTACGCCGTCTCGCTCACGTGCACGGAGAAGATCGAGACGAACCGCAGCTCGTACCACCTCCGCTTCTCGCGTCTCCTGCCCGACGACCAGATGCAGGTCGACGACGTCCCGGATCCGACGCATAACCCACACGAGGACGTCGAGCTGTTCTTGTGCAACCTCCTCGGGTACGGGAAGCTGTCGACGGCGCTGCACCGGCTCGTCTCCCTCCTGCGCGAGACGCTCCCTATCGTCGCCGAGTTGGAGGACATCCGCGTCGCCGCGGCGCGGAAGGGCGAGTCTATCGACACGTTCCCCAAATCCGCTGGGTGGTTCCGCGTCCTGTACGGGGACCTCCGTCACGCACTGGATTTCAGGTTAATGGCAGGTGCTCGTGTCGTTATCCTCGACGCGGCGCATACGCTGTTCGATGACGGTGCAGACGAGCGCGGGGCTCGGCGGCCAGGGAAGCCGTCGTCTCTGCCCGCGTTGTCCAACTCGGTCGCGCTGCGGCCTATACCAGAGTTCCGGACGCTGATAGCAGAGGCTATTCAGGCTGCCGTAGCTCATGGGGTGCGGGGACAGTTTGCGCCTATTGGCATTGGGGTTATCTGCGATGTTGCTGCGGTGAGGGTCGTCGGGAGGATGTTGCACCAGAAGGTGGTGGAGAAGCTGGCGCAGACAAGATCTTCACGCACATAGCTTCATAGCGATGCATGCATATCTTTATTGAGGGATTTTCTTCATTCTTTGAGTGCAAGTTCCAGGACTAGCGTGGATAACTCGAAGCTGCCTCAAAACTCACAACGGGACTAACAACTCGCACAAGTACTCTGGTCGCTCGGTAGATAAGAGGCTCGAAACAAGATGCATTGGGCAAACTACACAACAGTACAGAAAGGAAAAGTCTATCAGACGAACGCCCTCCTCGCTGGCGAGCAGGTCCACGGCTGCAAGCAGCGCGTAGACACCGCAAGCCAAACGTCCTCGAGACCGCCGTGAGGCGGCCATGTTCTCGGTTATACGAGGGGGCGCGGGTGTCATCGACTAGACTTGAAGGATGTGGCATGTGTAAACATGCGAGACTCGAGTTAGTACCTATAAAATAGATCCTAGCTGAGTATGTTCTGAGGAAACAGCGATGTGCGAGGCCGGCTTATATACTGCGGGAGGGGTGGTCCGTGCGCAGGAGAATTTCTAGGATCACGTGGGGGCGGAACTTCGCTCAGTCTGCGGGTAGTGAATGGGGCGCTTGTTTCCTACTCTAACTCTCCTGCGCGACGCAATGCGAGGCTGCGAAGCTCGCGGCGTGTCGTCGATAGTTCCAAGGATAGTCGCGTACCACTGTGTTGCTTCGTGCTCGTTATCGAAAGGTATCTTCCTTAGACTGGCTGCGTGCTCAACACGAGGTGATTCGCAGGACCAGTCATCGCATGCATGTTCGCGCCGCGGCAGCTGCGCCCCTTCGGCTCGCGAACGTCCCAGATATCCTCCCGCGACGTTCGAAGTTGTTATATTTTGTGTACCATGGTTGGTCGCCCGGCGATCTGGGACCTCGGGGAGGACCCTGAGGAAGGTGATCTCGGGAGAGACTAACGAGATGAAGAAGGCTGTGCAGCGTGGACCGTGGTGGTCCTATACCCGATTCGCATCTAGCGTCCCTCTTGCCCTTCTTGTCGCGTCCCCCCACCGGGGTTCGCAGCGTGCGACGGCGCGTGGGCGGACATGCTTCTGTGGTGCTGCAGTGGTGCTGCGGTAGCGCAGGGCTTCTGCAGCACGTCGTCTGCGCGCTCCGTCGGCACCTGGACGAAGCTCTTATACATGACCACGCCTGGCACCCTCGCTCTCGTTATCATCCTCTTCGTTGTCCTTGCCTCGAACGCGATCACCACCTTGCTTTCCTTCATCCCGCTGGGTTTGTTTGTATACGCCATAGCTTACATCGTCAGGAATGCATGACCCCACAGCGAACACGAGCTCCTCGGCGCAACTCGCGGTCGACATGACTGCGATCTGCGCGCTGTTAGGTTCCATGAAAGCAACCTACGGCTCGATGTACGTAGCCGTAGTGCGGCATCAGTCGCCTCATGAACTCGTTGCTTACCATTGTCTCAGGGAGCAGTCTTTCCGAGCACTCAACGAGCAGTCCGAGCAAGTGTCGAAGCTCGGGCCTACCATGGTGCGCATGCTCGATGGACTTGCTGAAATGCTGTACTCATGACGTCATGCATTCTCTAGGACGCGGCCAAGGAGAACCTCATAATCATTCGTCGGCAAATCCAGGAACACGACCATTCGCAAGAGGGGCGTGTGGCCGAGGTGCGCAAGATGATCAAGGAAGAGATCAAGGTAGTCGCCGGCAATGCTCTTCGGTACGTGCGGTGTTCTCTACCTGGTCAGAGTGTTCTGTTTGACTCACATACACTCGTCCCCACAGTGATCAGATACGCGACCAGATCAAGCTTGAGGTGGCGAAGCAGGTCCGGGAGCAGATGGAAGCGCAGATGCACGAGCATCTCCCCGTCCCGCTTGCTCAGCAAGCAGACGAAAGTCGCCAGCAGATCGTGGAGGTCAAGCATGCCTGTCGAGAACTCGTAGGTACACGTCCTTTCATACAAGCGTCGCGATTCTCATGCTCCTCTGCGCATGTAGGGAGGCGCGTCGGAAGAACGCGGGTCTCAGGCCGTCCCCGAGCAACCTCAATGACCCGCTCGAGGTCGTCTTGAAGCCAGACGGGACGAAGAGCTCGCTGTATCCGGCGAATCTGCGCTCGCTCTTCGCCTACGATAGTACGCGTCGTCTATCACGGGCCCTCTACAGATTCCCTGACTCCCTTGGCATGTTAGACGCAAAGGCGCGCTCGCTACTTAACGACTTCGGCCTGCACGACCACGGCGTGCTCGAGAAGAACTTGAACCGATTCATGGCGCATGTCGGTACGTACCTGTTCGCTTCAGTGACGGTCGTGCGGTGACGCAACGTTTGGCAGGGATCAGGTTTGAGCTGGTCCCTGTGTCCGCCAGCAACGTAACCAGCCCGAGGACGAGGACAGCGGACGTTTCTCCTCTGAAGTAAGTTGTCGGACTCTAACCTTGCTTGGTCTCCCGCACATTGCCGCGCCGCTGTTCTGTCCCTCGCTTAGACTGTTGTACTATATAGGAGCTACCTTGGTGCGCGTTGGTGTTGTAATCATACTCTGCTCGCGATGTAAACCGTCCTTTGACATGATTCTTATCGAATGCCGTCGTGAGCAAGCACTCTGCCTGATTAGCAGCGACATCAGGCATAAAGGAGATGCGTAAACGCTACACGCGCGGGGTATCCGTGGCAGGAGGACAACACAATGTCCAGAAGGAGGTGAATGACTATTGCCCTTGTTCTCGACAACCCCAGGCATCAAGCAAGCGACGAACAAGGTGCAAGTTCAATACTAGTCTTCAGCAGCGCTAGGGTGGGCCCAATCAATACAAAGCGGCAGTGAGCACAAGGAACTCCTCGGCAAGAAGCCTAGCTAAGCAATGGCGGAGATGCTCTTTGTTCGCCGCTCGAGCAACCGCGCAGAACTTCGGAAGAACTTGAACGAGCTGTCTTGATAGACGGCGTCAACGCCGCCGGCGGAGGTTGCGCGATGCGAGAATCAGCGGCGCCAGGAGACGAGCGTTTGTTGAACGCAGACAAGGAGGACTGCGACATCGATACTTGAGAGGACTGGGGTCAGTGTCAGGAGGAAGACGAGGAGGGCTGCGGCGGGCAATAAAGAGAAGGCCATTGGTAGATCTGATTAGATGAGGTTATTGATGCGTACAAAGTGAGTAAACGGGAGTAATCGGCAAGATAAGATTAGATTTGTATGCCGGATTAGTGCAGATTCAATCGGCTAGTAAGGAGATCAATGGGCAGGATACAAACGAGCGAACCGGAGTTCGGATGCGTGTCGCGACGATGGACGGCTCGCAGGCCTGATCCTCTCACCTCTCCTTCCTTCTCTTCCTCCATTCCTTCCTTCCCTCCTCTCCGTTCCTTCTCCGCCCCACGCCCTCGTCGTCCCGCCCGACGTCGTTGCGCCCGATGCCCGCGAGGACCCTCCCGAACACGTCCCCCGACCCCGCCCTCAGTCCCCCTCGGTTCTACACACGGATTGCGCCTCACACGCCACCAATGTCTCGCCCGCACAGAGACAGCTACGACGACAGAACCCTAGAGCCCACATACCACGCTGCTGGGATGCCCCCTCCGAACGCACGTCCCGACCCAGACTATGCCGCACAACAAAGCTGGCTGCCTCCACCGACGCAGCGCGTATACCCAGACCCATCTTCGATACCCCCGCATTGGCAGATCCATCCCGCCACGATCCAGCAGTTTCGTGATGGCCGCACATACGTGCCTCCGCCTCCCGTGCTGCAGACTTCCCGACTCCCTTGGCAGCACCCGTACAGCCGTACGCTCCAGACTCAGGCCTTCAACACGCCACCGCCTCCCCCCTTACCGCACAAGGTGTGGATCCTTGATTGCAAAGGCTGCGGTACTTTCCTCACCAACCGAGGCATGAAGGTGAGCGAGTCCACTCCGCCCGATCCCTTCTTGTATGGTAGTCTGCAGCTCGACGGGCGACCCCGACTGCTCCGCCCACTTCTCCCCGTTACATGTATCATTACGGCACGAGGATGCGGGCGGGCGGGCGGGGTGACGGCGAGCTTCGAACCGCCTTTCTAGCGATCGTACCCGCTATCGGTGACACTGACACTTTACGATCCCAGGCTGTCCTTCTATTACGTCCCAACGTGCCCCTCTACTCAACGGATGCCTTACCCATCAACTGTTCCGCCTTCTCGTCCGAGGCGGAGGCTCCGACACATGCGGCCACCTCTTCGGTATCGTCCTCGTCGTCCGCCCGCTCGTCCATCTCAGGACCCAGCGGGGAACCCCCGCAAGCTGCAGGGTCAGCAGAGCGGTCCCCGTCGCGTACCTGCGAGTGCCTCACACAAACACTCTGCTGCCATGGCTGCGGCAATCCGGTCGGCTACATGATTGTATCCCCTTGCCAGCGATGTACCTCGTCAATAACAGTGAACAATCGCGCCACGAACGGCCACCGCTTCGTCTTCTACTCCAGCGAGATCACTGCCTGCGAACGGCACTACGTCCACGGAGAACGAGGCGTACATCCCTTCCACCCGTCTCCGCCAGCGGCCCCTATGCAAGCCATACAGAACGGTTTGGCGGGATTAACCATCGGGACTCCCTCGTCGCGATCTTCCATCCCGAGTCTGGTCCCTGCATCTCCCCCGTCCCCGAGCACGCCAGCCTCGATGCCCCCTCTATCGCCTGGCCCTGCGCTTCCTGGAAGAAGGACGTCAGTTGATTATCTCCCGACGCCCCCTCCTGAGCCCGAGAGCCCGTTCACGCCAAACGCACGAATTGTACCTTCCACATCGGTGCCCGCGTCAGCCACCGCGCGCCGCTCGACTGTCAGCACGAGCACGAGTTCGAGTTCAACGCCCGGTCGGATTCGTGCTGGACCGCTGGAGGATGCTCGCCAGATACCTCCTCCCCCGGTCCCTCCCAACTCGCACTCGACTTCTCCATACACGGGCACCACCCCGAACGTCGCCGCCGATGCGTCGATTCAGGCATCTCCGCCTGTGCCACCGTCTCCCTCTCGCGCCCGCGCTGCTTCTGCATCTGCGGCCTCGTCCATCCTGAATGCCGCTCCATTGCAAGTACACATTGTGAACGGCACGCCGGTCTTCCTCCAGAGGCCTTTACATCTCATCCAGCCGATCCAAGGGCCTCCGCCTCCTCCACCTGCTCTAGAGCCGCTCAAGGCCGGCGAGGTACTGTATTGGCACCACTTGCTCAAGAGCGGCGCGATTCCCGCGGTATCTGAGGACCCGCGTGCACGCGTGGGTAAGCCCGAGTCGAAGGACGAAAACCCCGGTCGGCGCAACACGATTCCCAGCGGTGTTGTCGCCGGGCGGTGATGCGCTCAATTGCGTTCGGGCCGACGTACCTGCTTCGACGGAACGAAGGCCCTGCCAGTGCCACCTCCAGAGCACTGACGCCTATCCACTCAACAAACACCGCCTCGTTCTCCTCGGAGTTCGAACGGACGGACTATCTATCTGTGTTTATTCTTCATTAACATTGTATATTTTGCACGCTGGGCACGATGAGCCCAAGTCCTGTACCTCGGTGTCCAATTCACGGCCGGGTGTGCGTCCGTCCCCAGCCGTCCCCCTGCCCTACACTATGTCCAAGTCTCACGTCTCCCACGTTACGATCGAAACGTTCCCCGTCTACGCTTCTTGACACGCCCACCCTCGCACGGAACTTCCCTGTCCCTGTCGATACCCCCGCGCCCGCTTGTATCAATCATCCTGCACACGCATCTCGTCATTTATTCTGGAATCTGGAAGGCTCGCTGTTGTCGCTTCTCCATCTGTCTAGGTATCATCAACTCCCGCCTGCAATCCCCATTCTGCGTCGTCCATTCTCCTCTTCTTGTGACGTTGTCCAGGCTCGTACCGGAGCCTTTAGCCTGGTATCCCGTGTCCCCGCTACCCCGTTACCCCGTTATTGGCGTCCGTTATCGGTCATTGTCATTGTTATTTGTCTTTTCCCATCGTCGCTGTCGCTGTCGTGTTTGCATTCTCCATTGCATCGCGCTCTTCGCGTTCACGTTGTTGTTCTCCCATACTTACGCCGCCTCCATCTCGTATTCATCTCTCCTCTCCACGTCACCGCCCGCATACCAAACGTCCAAATCATCGCTCCGCATCTCCCATCACACTCCTCGCGCGTAGACTTCATACCTATGTCACTGTCACTCGCCCCATTGTATCTACCGCCCAAGCATTGACATGTCTCTGTTTTAGCCACCGTCAGAAGGTTCAAGGCGTCTTTCGGGGCGCCCGACGTCTTCTCTCCGCTGACACCGTTATCCAGGATACAGTATTGGCTGGACGTGTCTTCAGACTTCCTTGCATTGCGCACCGAGTGTGCCGAAGACTGGATCTGCGGTAAGAATGCTGTTCCTATGATGTGCTCTGACAGCGTTTGCGCGTGATGTTGATAGACCCAGCACACATGAGGTGTTTGACGCATCGCTGCTGTCCCGTCGCGCCGTTAAGGTAGGATACTAACGGGCAATGTAGTTGGTCCTACCCGTATCCTGAAGAGAAAGGCGCACACAGCGAGACTTAGTCGAGGCCATCTACCTCGTTGCTGCACGTCCAGTCCCGGAGTAAGTCCCTCCGCCATCGTGCATTCGTTCTCTTACAAACATTCGTTTTAGTAATACTCTACAACGAGCAAAGTCACAAGGGTGGTATCTCCCCCGGCCAGAACGCATTCCCTCCCTTGTTCTTCTCGTACCAAGGGATATCATGCGCCAGAATCACATGCGCCCGTTTGTTCTCCTCCAGCAGCCTCGCGATGTTCGCAATCTGCGCCTCCGCCTTCTCGACGTCCACATGCATACACACCGGCTGGCGCGCGATCTTCCCCTCGCCCTTGATCAGCCTCCAGTCGTGCGCACTGTCGGCAGCGAGATAGAGCCATCCGCCGTCCGCAGACGTCCGCACGAGGATGTTGACGTGTCCCGGCAGGTGGCCCGTCGCGTCGACGATGTACAAGCTCCCGTCCCCGTAGAAGTCGTGCGCATGGGCGAACGGTCCGATCGCAGGGGCACTGGAGAGGTCGAGGTACTCGACGCGCTCCTTCGGAATGCCCTCGAAGCACCTGGTCGAGAACTCCTGCGTGTGGCCGGTCGTGTGGTCCGGCAACGCACGCGCCCCAGCACCGACGATCACCTTCGCCTTCGAGAAGGGGGTCGGGTCCCCGACGTGGTCGATGTGGATGTGGGAGATGCAGACGTAATTGACGTCCGCGGGGCTGAGTCCGCCTTTGACGAGCGAGTCGGCCACGTCCTGCGGGGCGCCCATGTCCATACCAGCACCGCGCACCTGCTCAACGTACTCAGGTGGCGCGTGCGTTGCCCAGTCCTTGTGCACGCCGAGGTCGAAGACGAACGTCTCTGGGCGCGTGGAGTGGCGGATGAGGAAGCAGAGAACAGGGACGACGGTGAGCTCTCCCGGGGTGGGGTCGGGGTCGACGAACCAGGCCGAGGGGATCTTGACGTGGCCGCCTTCCAAGGCAGAGACTTTGCAGAACGCTTGGTTCTGGGCGGGAGGTGGTAAGCTCATGGTGTCTACTGGGGAGTCGAATTAGTAACGTCGGTGAGTCTGGACAGATATCACTCACAGGAGGTTGGATAGATCGAAGGGTTGGTCTATCTTCGCTGCGTCGCACTTGCCTTAAGTACGCCGCCCCGCGCGCTGACTCCTGATCTCCACAGGCTGTAACATGCGAGCCCTACTCTCGTGTCGTTCTCGAAAATCGCGTCATACTTAGGTCCACAGCGGCACAACAGAGTCGGAGCCTTCATCTGTGATCACTGTGATCAATGTCACCTGAGCGACAAACTACATACCCGACAAGCACACGGTACCGTCGACCCCGCCGTGTCCCCAACGTGGCAACGTCATCTTGCAGGCAGGCGTGGAAGACACTAGCACGTTGCAGGACGATCCTTCGCACGGTCACTGACGCAGCCTCCAGTATCGGAAACGAACGGTAGCATAACTACGATACACACGCTGACAACTCTCAAGGCGACGCATCGACAGCCCTGGCAACCTCGGACTATACACGAGATCGGCGGAATATCATCGTCCTCGCTGGCTTAGGTGAGCATAGCAGTCTGCATAGCCATCCAGGACAACTAATAGCGAGAAATCGGACTTCAGCGAATACCGGAGCCAAGGTCAATCTGACAAATCCTCCCGGCGTCTGCGGTCAATGTCAATATCGGAAGGCTCAGAGCGATGCGATCTTGTCCGGCCAGTATCCCTTTCCCTCCTTTACGAACGGACGGTCGTGCGCCAGCAGCACCCGCACCCTCGGTGTCGCTACCAACGCCTTGATGCGTTCAATGGTCTCCTCCGCCTTCGCTCTGTCCTCGTGAATGCAGCCCCACCTGTGGTGGCACCCAATCCCCGCCTCCCCGGTCAGCAGGCGCCAGTCGTGCGCACTATCCCCACCGAGGTACACCCACCCGCCGTCCGCCGAGGTGCGTGCCATGATGTTGAGGTGTCCCGGGATGTGCCCAGGCGCGTCGACGATGTACAGGCTGCTGTCGCCATACACGTCCAGCGCCCGAGGGAGCGGCCCGAGCGGGGCCCACACCTCGTTCTTGGCTGTGGCTGGGATCTCGAGCTCAGGGTTGACGAACACCGTGCGCTCGAGGTCCACGTCGACAGCGTAGAGGGTGTTTTTGTACTCGGGCCCCTGCTCGGCGATGATTTTGCAGGCGCCGTTCCCGAGGATGAACGTGGCGTTCGGGAACGCGCGCGGGAAGCCGGTGTGGTCGAAGTGGATGTGGGAGAGGACAACGCGCTTGACGTCGGCGCGCGAGACCCCGCCTCTCTCGAGGGCGGCGGGGATGTCGCGCCCTTGGAGCGTCATGCCCATCTTGCGCGAGAGCTCGAGGGCGCCGGTGGAGTAGTTCTCGACGTCAGGTCGGATGCCGAGGTCGAAGAGGAGGATGTCGCCCGTGCGCGAGTGGCGGAGCAGGAAGGAGAGCACGGGCAGGTCTGTCATCTCGTCCCCCTTGGCGACGTCGACGAGCTGGCCCAAGAGCATGTTGATGTGTCCCGCGTCGAACGCGGAGACGTCGCAGTATGCTTGGTCCTTGGCTGGAGGTGGTAGACTCATGCTGGTGAGGCAAGGGTTGTCAGCAGCGGGGACCGTCGCGGAGAACGGGACAGGGAGATCACCTTCTGGTGCGAGACGCAGCTTGTGGTGGTCGTGGGCGTTGGGTTGTCGGCGCGGGGGCGTCCTGGACACTTAAGACTCAAAAGGCACGTCATATGGTCCTGAACTTCAATCTCGTTCTCATGGCACATCAGTGAACCGCGAGAATATCTTGCTTGAACCTTCTTGTCCTGGACGTCCTTGACCAACTTTCGTTATACTATTGCCTCAAGATCGATTCCTGGTGTCAGTCGGTGGCCGGTCAGGTATATCATCTCACACTTCGATGCCATTTTGTTCGGTACCGTAATCCTATAATACAGTTCCTGTACATAAAGCATTCGCTTCAAAACCTATTTTGCGCATGGACTCGTGAGCAACTACTCCCACCAGAAAGCACCAGATGCACACGTACCTCTCGAGGCCGCCGGCACGATTCGCTACAACGACTCAATCTTTCCCGGCCAGAACGCCGCTCCGTCCTTGTTCTTCTCGTACCAAGGCACGTCGTGCGCCAACACTACTCGCACCCTCGGATTCTCCTTCATGAGCGTCCGTATCCTCCCAATGTGCTCCTCACTCGCAGCAACGTTGAGATGCGCGCAGCCGAAGAGCGGGTGGTGTCCGATTTTGCCCGTCCCGTTGATGAGACTCCAGTCGTGCGCGCTGTCGCCGGCGAGGTAGATCCACCCTCCGTCCGCAGACGTCCGAGCGAGGAAGTTTAGGTGTCCAGGCAAGTGCCCGGGGCCCGCATCGACGACGTACAGGCTCCCGTCGCCGTAAAAGTCGAGTGCGTGCGGGAAGGGTCCGAGCGCGGGCCACCCCTCGGGGTCGAGGAACGTCGTGCGGCCCTCGGGGAGAGTCTCCTGCAGGATGGCCGAGTTGGGGTTCTTCGGCCACCCGTCTGTGACGAGCGGGCGAGCGTCCTCCCAGAGAAAACTTGTGCGTTGGGGAAGAGGGAGGCGTCGCCGGTGTGGTCGAAGTGGAGGTGCGAGATGCAGAGGTGGGTGATGTCCGTGGGCTTCGTGCCGCCCTTGGCAAGCGCCTCAATAACGTCCTGCGGGACCTTGATGTCGAAGTGCAGTTTCTCTGCGAGGTACTTAATGGTATGCGGAGGTAGAGCAGTCGCGAAGTCCTTGCGGATGCCGAGGTCGAAGAGGAAGAGGTCGGGCTTGGTGGTGTGCCGGATGAGGAAGGAGAGTGCGGGGACCTCGACAAAGGTGTCGTCGCTGACGCCATCGAGCATCCACGCCAAGGGTGCCTTCACGGACCCTGCTTCAAGAGCAGAGACATGGCAATACGCCTGATTGGGGGCGGGAGGGGGGAGACTCATCCTCAGTAGTCTGGCTATATTTCAAAGGGTCAGTACTTTCCACTAATGACGGGAATAGAGCGCGTTCATACCAGCTGGTCAATGGGTTACAGTGAGTAGTTGTGCAGTTCGTAGGAGACAATCGACCCCTTTTATCGATCATCAAGCGCAGCGCTGCTGGACTCTTGATACTTTTTAGTCAGCTGAAGCCTTCATTCGTCACCGACCATACATCACTTACTGTAAGTACTGAGTCGACATCGCTGTTTCGCCTTGATCGCAGCCGTTCTCTCGAATAATCGCGAGTTTGACAGTCGTAGTGACGTCATAGGTATGCAGGCAGGTCGCTAACTCGTTTCTTGACGACAACTGGTTGCAGGAAACACAGAAATGTGGAGATATCTGCCGTTTTCTGTAAGTATAGGAGGTTGACAGGAGGGTCGGTATGCGTGGTGAGAAGCCCGAAGGTGCTCAGTAAGCCAGCGCCGTATGACAGGAGCACCTTGATCGACGGCAACCACATGGTGGTTGGTGATTGAACCACGCGTCGTTGGTCCACGAGTCAAGCTTTGGCAAGGCGTGCACAGGAAAGTGGGTCAAGTGGTGGTACGTACTAGAGTCACTACTTTAGTCCCTAAGAACGTTTAGCTATAGTAGTGGACTCGTACGAGACTTCGGGCGCCTACGCTACCATGTTAGGCTTTGTGACCCAACATCACCCAAGAGGACCCCGATCACTCTTGTCCAGGTCCATGTACCATCGATATCTCTGTGATTCTCTTACTCTAATTATTTCAAGTTCTCAAGCTTGTTCTCCCAGTTCGTTACTGGTCATTCGGACTTACCTCGTTGAAAATACCCGTCTGTCTCAGCACAGCCGAAGTACTATATGCTATAGCCTAAATATGCTTCATGGGCACGCAATTTCCTGCAGCTCCCTGCCAGCAGTGGCCCGCTCAGCTGGCCTCCAACTCCGTCGTGCGACATTGATGCATCCTACCCACGGAAAAAACATAATTAGATGACTGTCCGAAGAGCTGGATCGTCATCTGACTTATGATGACATACCAGATCCCCAAGCCGATCCGACCTTGACGTGCTGGGCCTATATATCTGACGATCGACAGTACCAAGCTCGCCGTACAGTCTACTCAATTCTGTTCACAAGCTCGTCATTCACTGCGCAACCATCGCCATGTCCGCCGAGTCGAATCTGTCGGGATCTTATGCATACACTGACACGCTCAAGGGCGTGTTCTACGGACCAGGATCGGTGAAGACCGCCCTGCCCCAGCTGCTCGATATCCTCGGAGCTAAGAAGGCTCTCATCGTCACCGGGAAGAGTCTCTTCCACAAGGTACTTCGTTTCCTCCATTTGAATCTGCGTACAATGCTCATCATATTCCTGCACTACTTGACAGACCGACGTCGTGAAGACCGTCGAGAACATTCTACGGGAACGGAACGCCTACGGCGCGACGTTCTATGAAATCGGCGAGCACTCGCCGGTCGCAGGCATCCGAGCGGGCGTGCAGAAGTTCAAGGACGTCGGTGCGGACGTGATCGTCAGCGTCGGCGGCGGCTCCCCCGTTGACGCGTCCAAGGCCATCCTCTACTTCGTCCAGCAGGAGCACGGCGGACGGTACCTCCCGCAGATCGCTATCCCGACCACGCTGAGTGCGGCGGAGTATACCGTGAGTCTCTGGCGTAGGTACTTTCGCTGTAGACGAGGCTCATGACTTCCACGTCCCAGGTCGGCGCGGGGTATACGAACGATGAGGGCCACAAGGTCGCGGTGATCGCACCGGAACTCGCGCCCTCTGGTGTCATCCTCGACGCCGAGCTCACCCTTTCCACCCCAGAACGCCTCTGGCTATCTACAGGCATTCGTGCGCTCGACCATGCCGTAGGTTCGTTCGGTCACAAGGTCTCCTACGATAGCGATGTCCGGGTCTGATCTCCATTACAACAGAAAACCTGTACAGGCCGCTCGCTCCCCCACCCATCAAGCACCTCTGCTATGGAGCGATTGCAGACCTGTTCAAGTATCTGCCCATTTCCAAGGCCAACCCGCAAGACATTGTGGCCCGGCAGAAGCTCCAGATCGCCTCGTGGATGAGTCTCTGGCCCGTCAAGCTCTCCAAGTTCAGGTGCGTCGTTGCATGGTTGCTGGCTATGGTCATGTCCACTGAACGTTGCCTTCTATGATTATCGTACAGCGCGCTTGGTCTCTCGCACGGCTTGGGCCACAAGCTCGGTGCTACATACGGCATCCCGCACGGCATCACATCTGTGAGTAGAGTACTCCGCCTACCAGGACTCCAGGGGCCGCAAGGACATCACTAACCAGTACGCACGCAGTGTCTCACCCTCGCACCAGTCGTCGCTCTGATGGCCGAGACAGCGTCAAAGGAAGACAAGGAATGGCTCGCGGGCGCGCTGTTCCACCTCCGCAAGCCGTCCACCGGCTCGCTCGAGGGCGACATCAAGCAGCTCTCGGTCGAGATCCAACAGTGAGTATCACGCGATCGACTTCCCGCAGACTACTCATGTACATTGTGTGACACAGGCTCGTCGATGGTCTCGGCCTGCACTCGACACTTTCGCAGTATAAGGTCCCGAAGGGCGATGTGCAGACAGTTGCGGAGAGGGCGGTGGGTAAGGATGATCCGTTGCTGCCGAAGGTTGTCGGCCTCCTGGAGGGGATCTACGCGTAGACAAATCACTAGCACAAGTAATCTGTATCATTGTCAACACTTTGGATTTAACGAACTCTATACAACTGATAATGTCCCTCGATCGGTTCATAGTGTGTGGGTACAAAGACTCAAGTGTCCGTCACGGGTATAGGTATGTATCTCACAATCCTGGGGTAAATTGTCTTCGCAAAACTAGCTTAGGAGATTACCGCCCACGACAACAACGGGACCACCAGCGCGAGCACGGACAGCGCCGAACTTGAAGTACGCTGAGCAGAACTGGTCTTGTAACTGATGTCGATCTTCGAGATCCTGAGAATGCTGTCCTCAGTGGGCGGGCCACTAGTCCAGTTCACATTGCCACTCGACCACTATCAAGGCAGGTAAGCATTCGCGCGATGCGGAAGTGTGCGTCGTGCTTACCGAGTTCCAGAGGAAGGCGGACGGCTCGGAGGGAACGTTGGTATCCATGGTGGCTATCAGCGCGCCGTCGAAGTAGTACTTCGTTGACTTTCGGCTCCACTCAAGGGTATACTGTGAACAACACAAGGAATCTCAGTGGTGGGTGCAGACAACGCGAAGTCAGAACGTACCTCATGCTCCCCAGTAGTAGGATCGGCAGGGTATGGGATCGCATCGCGGGTGTTCTGAGACGAGTTGCAGCTCGTTGCCTGGTTCGTGAGCTGCAGTCCTGGAGTGATTTTCTCGTTGCCAGTGGTGAAGTGCGAGGTAAGGATCTCGATGTCTGATTCCTGGCAATCGTTCTCGTACGTGAAGAAGCTAACAACACATAGGGATTAAATTGGTACGTTCGCAGACAGCGAGAAAAGCAGGCGAGTGACGTACCCATGACACACGCCGGGAACGTTCGACGCGATCGCGGTGGTCTTGAACGTCCCGTAGAGAATGTTCGTGTCGTTGGTCTGAATGGCCGCGCTCGGGACGCTGCTGCCGTTCTGCGTGCCGCCCGACACCTTGAGCATCAGGTATCCGTCGCTGATGTCAACGTTGGACGCGGTGTAGGTGCGCGAGAAGGGATCGCTCTGCGAATCGACAGTGTAGTTGTTGATGATGATCGAGTGGTTGGCGAGGAACGCCTGCACTGTCGGGAACGTAGAGTCATAGGATGAGAAATCGATTGAGATGCTTTTCGATTTCGCCAAGGCGAGCGGCAGAAAGGCGAGCAGTAGTGCAGAGAACATGATAGTAGTGGTTTCGGACTAGAGGTAGAGCGCGGGTAGTTGACGATGTTATGGCTTATCTCTCAAGCCCTACTCTTGTATATTTATATATGTCAGGTCGAGGACCGACCGGACGACAGTGACGGAAGGCTGACTTGCTTTGTCTGCCGGCGGAAGACTCCAGCATCCGCAGATGCAGTGCGATCATGCCTTCAGGGATACCACACCGAATATGAGCCCCCAAAACTGGGCTGATGTCCACCTATTTGACATCAGCACTGTTTGGGAGAGCTGTTCATCACGAATTTTGCGGAACAGTTATGATCTAGCCCGGCTCATGGCGCAAAGTCCATAGACTACCCGTCAGTGAAATCTTAGGAGTCGCGAGTGACGTGGCACCGAACCCAGACGAGTGAGATTACTTGCCCGTCTAAGTGTTTATCATCAGTAGATGAGCACTCGGGGAAGGAGGAGGAGGAGGAGTTGCTGCAGTGCAAGTGCACAACAAGTCGTGGTAGGTGGTTGAGTCCGATGTCCGAGACCGCCGAAGAGGAGCGCTCGCGATCGGCGTTCAGTACAAGCGGATACCATATATGGCATGTTGGTAGAGAGTCACGTACTTCCGCGTTCGCTGGGGCTGTTCAGCAATGTATCGTGTCCTAGGAAGGTCTATGATCCCAGGGATGAGTTCGATACCGTCGAGCAACGTTCTGATTCAGAAGGGCCTCGCAAACGAGCATCTCCTAACTGGAAGACTCTCGCGTACCTAAACGGCGTCCGGATTCAGGTATACCGATACCCGTGACGGAAGCTTTCGTTTGTACATACATTCGAGTAACATCATTGAGTCATGATACACACATAACACGCTGTTGAACGGTACACACCGCATATTCCAGTGATCTGTCTACGCGTAGATTCCCTCCAGGAGGCCGACAACCTTCGGCAGCAACGGATCCTCCTTACCCACGCCCTCTCCGCAATTGTCTGCGTATCGTTCTTCGGGACCTTATACTGAGAAAGCGTCGAGTGCAGGCCGATACCATCAACGAGCCTATGTCACCGATGCACATGAGTAGTCTGCGGGAAGTCGATCGCGTGATACTCACTGTTGGATCTCGACCGAGAGCTGCTTGATGTCGCCCTCGAGTGAGCCCGTGGAGGGCTTCCGAATTTGTAACAGCGCGCCCGCGAGCCATTCTTATCTTCCTTCGACGCCGTCTCTGCCTTCAGGGCGACGACTGGCGCGAGAGTGAGACACTACGCGCACAATCGTTAGTTGGGTCCTTGCGCCAATGCGGTCCCGTCCCAGAGAGGCCGATCACTCTACTCACAGACGTGAAGCCGTGCGGGATGCTGTACGGCGCTCCGAGCTTTGGCCCAGCGCGTGCGAGAGCCCGAGTGGGCTATGTGATGGAGAGAAGCAAGGTCAGTGCACGGGACTACGACTGTGTACGCGCAGGATCGACGCGCCTGTACCCGGAGAGCTTGAGGGGCCAGAGACTCATCCACGAGGCGATCTGAAGCTTCTGCCGGGCCTCGATGTCTTGCGGGTTCGCCTTCGAGATGGGCAGATATTTGAACAGGTCCGCGATCGCTCCGTAGCAGAGGGGCTTGATGGGTGGGGGAGCGAGCGGCCTGTACAGGGTTCTGTTGCAATGGAGATCAGATACGGATATCACCATCGCAGGGGACATTGTGACTGCACGTACCCACGGCATGTCGAGCGCACGAATGCCTGTGGCGAGCCAAGGCGTTCTGGAGTGGCAAGGGTAAGCTCGGCGTCGAGGATGACACCAGAAGGCCCGAGCTCCGGTGCGAACAACGCTACCTTATGGCCCTCATCGTTCCTATAACCTGCGCCGACCTGGGACGTGGAAGTCGTGAGCTCGTCTACAGCGAAACCACCTGCGCAGAGAGACTTACGGTTGTACTCCGCCGCACTCAGTGTAGGGGGATAGCGATCTGCGGGAGGTACCGCCGCCGTGCTCCTGCTGTAGGAAGTAGAGGATGGCCTTGGACGCGTCGATGGGGAGCCGCCGCCGACGCTGACGATCACATCCGCACCGACGTCCTTGAACTTTTGCAACGCCCGCCCGGATGCCTGCGACGGGCGCGTGCTCGACGATCTCATAGAATGTCGCGCCGTAGGCGTTCCGTGCCCGCAGAATTTTTCTCGACAGTCTTCACGACGTCGGTCTGTCGAGTGCAGAGTTCCATAAGAATTGTACATATTCGACTCGATGGAGGAGACGACGTACCTTGTGGAAGAGACTCTTCCCGGTGACGATGAGAGCCTTCTTGGCTCCAAGGATGTCCAGCAGCCGGGGCAGGGCGGTCTTGACCGACCCTGGGCCATAGAACACGCCTTGAGCGTGTCCGGTAAGCGTAAAATCCAGAGAGGTCTGATTCGGCGGACATGTGGTGGGCGGAGGTGGTTACATACTGTAAGATGCAGCCAGCGTGAGTGTAAGTCGACGTATATATAGTCCTGGTACGTCAAGCTTCACGCGTCAAGCTAAGGTTGTAGCATGTACATAGGTTGTCCGGTTGCTTTGACAAGCATCATGCATCAAGAAGAAGCTTCAAGTTCCAGTTCAAGATGAGAGGAGTCAGGGTATCGCAGCAGTGGCATTGGAGGAAGCCGCCTGAGCCTCTTGGAAGACGAAGCGCCCAATTCACCCACTCTGCTCCGAAAGCGTAGTCGGTTCTTATCAATAATTTGTTCTCTATGCCGAACTGTTCTCTGTCTTGAACGAGGCTTTCCGATGCTGCTGCGCTGTTCTTCTTCTGTAGTTCATCTCTCACCAATCTCTGAACCAATATCTCACCATGTGTAGGTTTATCCCCGAGCGTAAGTGCGCGCAGCGCTCCCCGGCCCAGGTCGTGATTGTGATATATCAAGGTTCTTCTACTTGGCTTACTGAACACCTTCGGCCTTGTCGCTGTGCATACCGAGCCTCACCATAGCTAGGGAGTAGGCTCGCTTGCCAGCCTGTAGTTCCTCGTCCCGCAGAATACAAACTCGTGCCTGTTGATGTCGTACCATTCGATTCTGTCACCATCAAGTTGCAGATTCCGCAACCATCGCACACCATCGCACATCCGGAATGCTCTGGGAATGCTAAGGTCGTAATCTGCGTCCAGGCGGAGGAGTGCAGTCCGAGGGTACCTCACCGGTTACAACCCGCCTGATCTTATCAGATAACTTGGCGCTAATGACCATGGCGTCTGCGCCGCCAGACGCGACGCTGCGCTAATACCTCTCTTCTCCACCACCATGCACGGTCTGGACTGTGGATGTCATACACGCGCCGCTTTGACTTTGCAACACGATCAATTATGACTCTCATGGCCTCCGAGGCCGCGATAAGGCGCTGCATACTTAAACGCAACAGGATGAGCATTCGCGCCGACACGTTGAACATCTTGCCGCACAAAGTACCGAAGGACCATGCCTTTGGACATTCGGAGCCTCGAGGAGATACACGACAAGACTGAAAGCCAGCCTACTGATCTGCTACGCGATGACAGGCTTGCGGTGGAGTTCGGTTGTCTCCCAGTTCCTCGTCGGATGCGGTATGACCCCCAGAGCCCACCACACTTTGGTCTGGGAATGAATCTCATTCTTGGATTGACTGCTGCTCTCGGTGAGTGGTCAGTGATCACTTATGATATCTCTGTCTGATATCATAACAGCTGCTGCAAATATCAGCTACACTCAACCTCTGCTCAGTGAGTGATGTCTCGCACTAGAATGAACTTCCGAGCCAAGACAAGACTAACACGCTATCTTTCCAGTTGAACTTGCCAAAGACTTCGACCTCACTCTACACGATGTAGCAACTATTCCTGCCCTTTCCCAAGCTGGGTGAGCCTAATTAAACCTCGAGCCAGCGGCTCACTTATCCATTCACGTCACTCCAGCTTCGCCATCGGTTTGCTCTTTATCTGTCCCCTCGGCGACCTATTCCGCAGACGACAACTCATCATCGGAATAGTCTTCACCGCTGCATCCATGAGCATCGGCTTAGCCGTCACATCCGACCTCATCGTCTTCGAAGTCTTATCCTTCTTCGTCGCCCTCTTCAGCGTCGTCACGCAGATCATCGTCCCCCTAGTGGTCGACCTAGCCCCACCCAAATGGCGTTCGTCCGCAATTTCCATCGTTTTTGCGGGTATTACGCTGGGTACGCTCCTCGCGCGCGCCATATCCGGGGTCGTCGCGCAGTACGTCACCTGGCGCGTGGCGTTCTACATCGCTGTCGGGGCGCAGTATGGGCTCTGCGCCGTGTTGTATTGGATCCTTCCAGACTATCCCGCGAAGAACAAGGACGAAAGCTACCTCCGCATCCTGATCAGCATGGCCAAGTACGCTGTTACCGAGCCAACGCTCGTCCAGGCTATCCTCATCAACATCGCCTCCAGCGGGTGCACGGCGAGCTTCTGGGTCACCTTGACGTTCCTCCTCGGAGAGCCACCATACAACTACTCCACGTGAGTCCGCCGCTGCTCAATCCATACTCATGCGACATAGTCACTGAGCAATTCCCATCCAGCTTGATCATAGGCCTGTTCGCGCTCATAGGCATCTTCGGCCTGCTCATGTCGCCCTTTGTGGGCTGGGGCATCGACAAGCTCACGCCCTGGTACGGCATCCTCATCGCCAACGCCGCCCTGCTTGCGACATACGTGCTCCAAACGGAGCCATCGGCCTGCACGTCTCCGTGGTCGTCATCATCACTGTTGCCATCGACGTCTTTCGCCAGACGCAGAACGTGTCCCTCGCCAGCCACGTACTCACCCTCGAGTCGAACGCCAGGGCGCGCCTGAACTCAGTGCTCATGGTGTCGGTGCGTATGTTTGCGATGTCCCGATGCCCATCGGGCAAGCATGGTCTCCTTCCCCTCGTGGTGACTCGCTGACGAGTCATGTTCGTAGCTGTTCTTGGGCTCAGTGATGGGGACGTCCGTGGGCTCCAAGGTGTTCACGCAGTCGGGCTGGCGTGCCAGTGGAGCACTTAGCGTGGCTTGGACGGTGTTCGCCCTCGTCGTGCTTCTGCTCCGCGGTCCGCACGTGCCCCGGTACACCTGGTTCGGCTGGAGAGGAGGATACAAGCCCGTCCGCCGCAAGCATCGGATCTGGAGGGCGCCCTAGATGCAGAGCACGGTCACGATATAGCCGCGAGCACCAACATCGAGGGAAGGAGCAGGATACACCAAACAAGGATGCAGCGGAGGTAGCCTCTCAGTCTGTCGAAGATTCAAGCCAAGAACGCAATACTTCGGATCGTTGAACTACTGCACATGGCCGACATCACCATCGAAGACCTCACGCGGCAAGGCGGTTCAGGGCATGATGGAATCGGGCTCCGGCGGCGCTATGACGCGTCGAGGGTGCCCTTCTCGTCTACACCTCTATGCTGTCACGAATGTTGCAGCATTGGTCATTCTACAAGGTTCACATATCCACGGTTGACCTACGACGCTATTGCCATCCCACTGTGACCCCGCAGTGCAGTGCGAGTTTCCCGACAGTCAGACAACTACGTCTTCCGGCCCACTCCCTTCTGTAGCCTCGCTGCCCTCCGTCGACGTCTGGGAGTGAGCCGTGCGCATCGCGGCAATCTCGACATCCTGTATGGCATAAAGTCAGAATCATGCCGAATGAACGTTCATCTTCCAGGAAACCCGCATGGCACCCACCACGAAAGACCGCACGGCGTTCTCCGCGCCGACCCCGACGTCTTTGTCGACCGTGCCTTGCCACTGCCAGTGGGGATGCTCAGCATGCGCGCGTCGTCCGCGGCGCCCGCCATCTGCGCGCGTATCGCCTGGCGCGAGTTGAGTGCGGCGAGGAGCGAGTTCAGGAACACTGCGAGGACGGGATCACAGGCGCGTCAGTACTCCACGGTACACAGTGGCCGGGGACGGGAAACGAGTGCCGGGCGACAGGGAAGGGGCGCCGATGATCGATGTACATGCCTTTGCTTAGATTGGTGAGAAAGGCGATGTAGATGGACGTGTGTGGCGCCACCGCGTACTGTGAGCAGTGTGTCAAACCTGCGATTCTGGACACGGAGGACAAGATGGCCCGATCATACCGATATGAGACAGCCCAGGAAGAACACGCTGCGCGGGCATGATCAGTGAGCTCGCATAGCGGGACGGGGCAACGCATACGTACGTCGTGAATGCACCGGTGCTGATGCTATACAGAACAAGGGCGTGTATGACGTTGTTCGTCCTGTCCGAGAGGTCCAGTCAATAAGTACTTCAGTCAATACTTATCTCCGTCAAAGGGAGTTTCTTTGTGAGGGAAGCACCCACCTGCGGAAGTTCATGCTACTCCTTTCACGCATGAGCAGCCACGTCATCGTCATCGCGATCGCGGCGTCCGCGACCACTCCGGTGGACATGTTCGCATAGAAGAGCGGCTAGGACATAAGAAGTCGCTCTTGTCAGCTCTGCGTCGTCTGGGGTACGACCTCGAGAACGATGCTGGTGCGCACCTGGAAAGCCGCGAACGCTCCGGTACCCAACTGAAGCCTGGCGCTTTTGTCAGAGGCAGCCGAAGAAGAGATACTCCAGAGACCTGGCTCACTCTGTTGAGCAGAGAACTGGAGCGGCGCATCACATCGCAGGAAATAGAAGCGCATGTCAGTGCTGTGGCTGCGGCGAAGAAAGGGCGGCCTCATGTGTGCTCACAGATGTTCTGACCTGCAGGTGATGACATGACATACATAGTCAGTGTCGGGACCCATGCATCCGTTCTGGAGTGAACGACGGCTCACACAGCAGGACGAGTGAAAGGAGCGCCTTTCGATCACAAGTAATAAGCGTCAGCGAAGCACGGACAACGATGGCGACACGCTCACGTTGACTCCGCATACCGCGCGGTTCCGGTCGCTCACTATGGAAGTCAATCAGTGGGAATCAGACATGGCCGCGATGCGTACAGGGAACGCGGGACTGACGTATGTATATTCTATGGCAAAATATCCTGGAATACCGCGTGAGCCTGGCTCGCAGCTACTGTGAGCCTTCCACACTCACGATCGGATTATCGCATCGCTCAGTCCCTGGCAAACACAAGGACGTTAGACCGTTGGACAGGCTGCATACGGAGACATTAGCGGTCACGGACCATAACAATAACTTGCGCCTGCACCAGGCAAGTATATCAGTCGAGCGCATCGCAGTGTGCATTCTATGAGCTTACGACCATGCTCCTGTAATATAACCACGTGAGTTGGCCCCTCGCGGTGTAGATGCGGGGCACGTACCACACTGGCTTGGGCAGGACAGCAAAGTTCCCAAAGTCGGTCACGGTGTATGTGTATACCGTGTGCGATGTGAAGACGACATGAACGGTGTCGAGGATCCTGTTAGCATAGAGAGTTTCTTCGTCACTGTGGCACGCTTGAGAATGCATGTTTGGGCGAACCATATAAACGCAATCTGACATGGTGTTAGTGGACTAGGATTATGTGTTTCTGCGGATGACCTACCAGGCTTCTCAATAGTACCGAATCTTCCCGGGAGCGGCCGAAGTATGTGTATGTCTGCAGGGTGGTTAGTCAGTACAAACTGCGGGAATGCGCCGACACAATATCAGAGCTGGAGATTCTCGGGAATGATCTAGGATGCTGACACGAACCATGCTGCGACAAGGTTTCCTGTAGGGCGCCAGGTCAGCCCATCAGTTCTGCCAGTCGACCTAAGGGTAGAGTGCGTACCGACGAAAACGGCGCCGAGGGTGTTGTCCAGATTGAGACCCACTGAGACCATGCTGAAGGTACTCGACACGGCGTGTCGTTGAGTTCCACGGATTCCTTCGGTTACATATACCTGCGTCGACCGCACAGGTCGACGGCCGCAGCCGGCCAGTATGTGCTGGAACGTGAAGCCATCTCCCGCAGGACCGAGTCACAGAGAGCAGACATTTGAAGGGCGAGCATCCACTACCCGCAGAACCATGGTCCGGGAGGTGCTGCGGGCGCTATCTCTGAGAAGATCGCACGGGAGAGCGACTGACTGGCAGATGGATGAACAGCCTCGCACAGTCAAGCTCTCAGGAGCAGGGGTAAAGTCCGACGAGCATTCGCACAGAGGCGTGCAGTGTTCAAGGGTGGTCTGAACAACGCCCACGAGCGCTCTTCCGCGCCCGGTTTGCCTCAGACGAAGATGGTTGGTCTCGGGTGATTGGCACGGTGGCGTCACGTTCGTGCGCAGACCCATACGCAAGTTCAGGTTCCATGATGCCTCGGCGTACCTGCTACGGGATAGAACCCAATTCGGGGACTACGCGTGCGTACATGCGTGCAGAGTGAAGGCAGTACGCCTGGGAGAGCAGAACGGGCCATGTTTGAGAGTGACGGATGGCCGCTGGTACCTGGCAAATCGATAAGTCATGTAGCTGCGACTTGAAGTTACCCTGTACCCACTGACTGCGCATAGCCGTACTTGACGCGTGCAAGAAGAGAAACTGAACGGTGCTCACGGTGACGGATGGCACCCCCGACTTTCATGACCAAGCTAGGACCAAGTCTGATACTTGCGCGATATCCTCAATAGCCATGAGCACCGTTGACCAGCCAGACGATGATGGTGGTAGAAGGACAAGGGAGAAGCGCCCGGCGTCCTGTAAGGAGGTACGTCATAGCCATGAGGACGGCAAGAGGACCTCGACGGTCGCCGGCTGTGGATTCCTGTCTGCTCGCTCGCTCTTACGACTCGCCACGACTGAGGCCGCTCGGCTGAGAAAGCCGACCAGAACAGTGCCCGCGGTACCCACGTCCTTCGCCCGCATACATAACGCCAGCCTGCGGACGACGTGGAACTTGTGCCTCGGATCAGCCCACGACACTCGCCACACTTATCCCCATCGCATCTCAGTCCAATGCTCAGATGCGCTGCACCCTCTCGGACGCGTCCTCCATCGAAATACAGCTTCAAGAACAGCACAGGGACGTGTATTTTCCCTCTCTTCTCCCAGACTTCACCCGGCAGTCATCGACCCCGCGCTAGCCGAAGTACACCCGACGCGACACGACAGGTCTCGACCTTCACGCGCTCTTTCTCCTCTCTCCATCTCCCCTTCTCATTCTGCCCTGCGTCACTCTGCGCTGTGTCACCAACCGCAATGGCGACTCTGACGGCGCGACGTCCATATTCAACACCCTCCAAGGGCAAGGAACCAGAACGAGCCGCGACGGACTCGCACGATCATGTCCATGACCACCAGACGGAGACGCACTCACATTCACATTCCCACTCACACTCGCACGGAATACTAGGAGCGTTGGTGCACAGACATGACCACGCAGAGGAGGGGCACACGAAGGACCCGGAGAAGATCGTGCAGGCCTTGAAGGGAGAAGGTGTGTTTCCCAATCTTATCCATGGATCCCTTTCCCAATACTCCGCGCAGGCGACCGAGGGAGCAAGATCACCCTCGTCGGTCTCGCATCCAATGTCGTCCTCACCGGAGCAAAGGGCGCCGCGGGATGGTACATGAACTCGGCTGCCCTGCTTGCAGACGCAGGTCACTGTGCAGGCGGTGAGTCTCCCCTCCTCTCCTTCTCCCTCCTCGCTCAGCTCAACGTAGATACGTCCCCGTAAGATCTCGTCGGAGACTTCGTCACGCTGTTCAGCTGGCGTTTGTCGCGCAAGCCCCCGTCAGAACGATACCCCTATGGGTATGGCAAGTTCGAAGTCATCGGCACGGCCATTGTGTCCATCCTCTTGACCGGCGGCGCACTGCGGCATCGGCCTACATTCCTGGTCTCTCTCCTCGCGGAGACC